>JAODKT010001744.1:10636322-10654305 GCA_027576195.1 Cossypha heuglini
CAGCTGGAGCAGCTCCTGCCCCTCCTCCTTCACTGACCTGCTGTCTGCAGAGCTGTTCTGCTCACACATTCTCACTCCTCTCTCCCTTCTGTGAGTGTGCAGCAGTTTTCATCCCAGAAGTGCTGCCACTGCCACTGGTGGTCTCAGCCTTGGCCAGTGGTGAATCCATCTTGGATCTGTCCAGCATTAGCTCTGTTGGCAGAAGAAGCTTCTGCCAGCTTCTCACAGAAGCCAGCCCTGTCATCCCCTGCTACGAAACTCTTCTCACACAAAACCAATACACTGACTAAAGACATTGTGAATTGAGGAAATGGGCTCTCTGCCAGCTCTACCATGGCAGCACAGAGGAAGAAAATACTCATACTGGTTGTTGTAATGATTAATGTACCATTCCTCTTCTTAAGCCAGGAGATGAGGTTTGAATCACAGACAGCTGGTATGAAACAAAATTGTTTTCAAATAACTCCATTCTACACAGTGATGTTGACCTTTGTTGATGGTGTCAGGGTATGATGAGTGGCTTGGGACGTTGGTTATCCTTTACACCCTCAGCTGTACCGAATACTTCTTGGCCACTGATAACACTTTGTGCCCTTGAATAGAGTAAGTCTGTAATTTTGTGAGAACAAAAGCTCTTTTAGTAACAGTTTTGCAATACTGATTCAACAGAAGTTAAGCTCTGAAATGCGTCAATAACAGCTGATTAAAGCCGAGACCAGCCTAGAAGAAAAAAGAAAACCCATGTTTTTCCATGCAGTAGAACTAAAAAAGCCTGATTTTCTAAGAAGTTATTTTATCTTATTTCATTTTAACACTAGCTTCCTTCTTCCTGATATCCTCTATTATACTTCACTGGCCAAGAGACTGAACGGCTATGGCTGGGCTGGAGATAAACTTATGTCAATGGGTGCCATCTACACAAGTTGGCTTGAATGGCCAGCACACATATGCTGACAGTCTAACAGTCTTTTGCCAAAAGGACCCCCATGTTAAATAAATTTGGCACAATCTTCCTTTCACATCAGCAGAAATACTAATTGTGACCTCTGGACCACTAATGGGCCTCTGCTCCATTTGACAATTTTTAGAAAAAAAAATTATATTAGCTTTGGGAACTTTATCTACTTTCATAGATGATTTATACTGGACAATAGTATAATAAAATGTTTGAAGGAATGGGCCTATAGATTGTGTGATCAGTTAACTTCCTTAGTAAACCAATAGCAGTTTCATGCTTCAAATATTCAAGAATTATTTTAAAGTTTAATTTTATTTTTCTGGTAAGTCTGTAACAGTGTTTCTGTTCACTCTGATAATGCAGTTCTCTTTTTATGGGTTGCCATCTGAGCAAAGAGGGCACAGGCTTTTAAAAAATATGTGGACTACAAATTATTGTCTCACTTGGATAATAATGGATTTGCTTGGTCATATGCCTAGAAACCAGGAGGTATAAGTTAAATTATCATCTCATTCTAGGAAAATCAGTCCCAAATATCTAATTGGTTTGGCACGCAATAATCTAGTCTAGAATTGTTCTCTAGTCCTCTTTTTTTTCCATTCTGGCTGAGAATGCAAGAGTTAAAGTGACAGAAAAAAAGTATATCCAGGACAGACTCTAACTATAGGTTCATCTTTAAGGTACTTGGATGGGAAGGAACAAGGTTTGCTTGGTCCTTGATCAAATCTTCTCTTTATTTTAGTGGCAGCTTAATGTAAAATTCACAGAGATCTGAAGGAAGGAAACAAAATACTTTAGAATAGTAAAGCAAAAGAAAGTGCAAGATAGCCTGGATCTGAATTCAAATGTGACCAATTACTTGCTGCTTAATTGGCAGGATGGTTGAGACTGCTACAGAGGTTAAGGAAGAACATGAAAAACAGAGAGGTTTGTGTGACTGATTAGGAACTGTCTTTGAGCCTTGTCTAGCTTGCTCTGCTGGTGACAAACTCACAAAGAAATGTCAAAGATACAGGCCAGTAGTTTTGTTTGGACAAAAGTCAGAAGGAAAGTTGTAGATTCGTTTGGCAATTACTACAGAGAAGACAGATGGAGCTGTCTATTCAGATGAATAAGATGTGGAGGGAGAATGAAAGAGGATCAAGCAAGGACTTCTGAAGAGAAAGAAGAGAGAGGACATGTAGTAGAATCGTGGAAGACAAAGGTGAAAAGAAAACTGTCTCCTGTTGTTTGTATCTGTACATGTGAGCATGCAGAAGGGAGTGGAGGCTGAGAAAGAAAAGACTGTTGTAGGGGAAAAGGGACCAAATTAGTCACCTCTGCAATTTTTTTTTTTTTTTGAGAGAAATCAAATACTTGGCAATTAATTGATATTTCATAAGCTGCATATTAAACATTGAAAGTTTGCATATAAGGACTTGTGGTGTTGCCATCCTGAAATTAGCCAACTATTTCTGTTTGTCAAATTAGACTTGCAGAAGCATGTATTTGTTTAACTTTCTTTTCAAAAGAAATGTCCTAAAAACATGTTCCAAAAATGTTCTTGAAGAGCAATCAATATTGTTTGTCTGAACAGGTAAGAAAGCCAAAAAAGCTAGGTGACCTTAACTCTAGACTTACAACAGCTGTTTAATGTGGAATGTGAAAAACCAAGTCCATGTTTGTTTAGAACTCCATGAAGTCCTGTGAAAATTTGCAGCTTAAATGTTTGAGTAAACAAACCTGCAAGGTTAAGAAGTGTGACATCCATATGTTCTCCTGTGTGTGTTGAATTACACTAAGTTAGATATGACAGGTAAATCTCATTGCCAAGACTGAAAAAATCAGCTAAGTACAAGAAGTACTTCTTACTGAGAGCCCTGCTAATGAAGGATTAGAAAAGCAGAGGTGACCATGTGGGACATGCACACAGGAATCATTTAATTTGGGAAATGCTGAACACAGAAAAGGACTGTGTCTGTATGGAAGCAGATTGTAAAAAAATGCACTAAAAATCGAAAACAAAAGCAGCAGAAAGACCCAGCAGTGCCACCTAAATTTCATGGGACCTATTAAGGTTTAGCAGAACAGCACAAATCCACAGAACTAAAGAATAATTAATGCTGGAGGATCTCTAATCCATCCTTTGCTGAAGGCGCTTACTCACGAGACCAGAACATGTTGCTCTGGGTTTATCCACTCACAGCACGAAAATCTCAAAGGATGGGTACTGCACAACGTCTCTGAGGCAGCATGTTCCACTGCCTGACTGTCCTTAGGGTGAATAAGCAGTACCTGATGCTCAGCGAGAACCTCTCTTATTTCAACATATGCCTGTTGTCCTCCCAGCATGCAGAGCCTGCTCTCATCCTCCAGTCACTTCCCTGCAGGTACTGGAATACTGCCATCAAAATGGAGGCCTGTATTTTTCCTTTCTGTTTATAGCTCTACCATCCCATTGTCACTGTCTGATTGCAATCCAAATCCTTTACTTTCTTGGAGCACTTTTCTGAATTTTAGGCTGCCTTTCTGATGCAATAATTGTGTATTAATTCTATGATGTTCGTTGCCCTTTCTCCATCTTGGAAGCAAATGAAAAGTGTGAAATGAAAAGGACAGTTCCTTCAGTCACATTTGGCTAAGTGTGAACAATCTAGGAAAAAAGGAAAAAAGTTCTTAACCTACATGAAAAAGGGTATGAGAACACCAACTTTATCTGAATGTCTATATTTCTATGAAAGGAAACGAAATTTAAATAGATCATGAAAATTAATTCTAATGAGCTACTGCTGTTTCTTCAAAACAGTCTTAACTTGAAAAGATAATTTCTCTGGAATAAGTTTTATTAAATAAAAAAAAATTCATCAGCTTCCATAGAACTGTCAGCTATGACAGCAAAACAATCTAAAACCCCACCAAAACACCAAAAACAGTTATGTGTGTGACAATTACCAAGCCATATATTGACACTGAATTATTTGCCTCATTACGCTGTGTATTCTGACTTCCCTCTGTCCATATTGTCTGTGTATGGATGCAGTTACAAATCCACTTTGTTGCAAATAAACTAGGTGGTCTCAGTAGGGAGGATAAACAGTACCAGGGGTTCAGGAAAGACTGTGAGCCAGCCTGTGGGCTCTTACACACTCAGGACAAATGGCTGATAATGAAACAGCCTTTAAATCAGGAATTTTATTATAGGCTGAGGAAAGGATTACACATTTTTACTGGTGTAATACTATCAGCCTTCCCTAGCCAGTTTAGGATGAACATTCCAAAAACTGCACAAGAACAAGAAGCAAAAAAACCACAGCAACCCACTGCTAAAACAAAACCTATTCAAACTTTGTGTGCAGAAGAAATAGCTCAAGAACATTTTGTTCTTGGGGAAAGTAATTCCAAAATCTACAAGGCTAGAAAGAGCTTGGCCTGATGCAGCTGCCTCTGGTTACAGATGAAAAAGATTAGCATAGGTGGCCATGTGTTTTTCTCTGTCATTTTCATTAGAGCTGCATGTTCCCAGCTGTAGTGTGTTCCTCCTAATGTCACTGTCTGCTGTTAGAGGCACCACAAGGCCTCCTGGCCTGTCAGAAAAAGGCTGTTTGCCTGTTCAATAACACCACTGACAACAACTGTTAATGTTTACAGCTATTGAAATGAATGCAGTTATTTCAGCAGCAAATTATCAGTTCATTGTTCTTAGCCCCTAAGGCTGGAGATACGTCCCCAAGGCCCTGGGAGCACATCCATAATTCTCTGCAGGGTGGGAGAGGCTGATGTTAGTTCCTTAAGGATGGATACAATTAAGGATGATGTGCAGAGGAAAGACATCACCTTGCCCTTACTCAGCAACAGAAAATACAGTAAGGTTTTGAAATTCTCCTATGCTTTCCCCCCCTTTTTTTTTTCCTTTTTTTTTGTTTTTGGTAATGCAAGGCATAAGGCTTGCAAGTTCCAGTGACGTTGTTTTTGTGCTTGTATGAGGAGTGCAATGCCCTCTTCCTCACACAACATGAATATATAAGTACCTTGAGAATACTTGGGAAAAACTAAAGTTCCACTCTGACTCAGAATGTCTTCTAGATCATGGGAAAGGGAAGATCTTTATTTTAAATAAAACTATGTTATTTATATGCAATAACTCAGGAAATAGGCTTAGAAAATTTCTAATATAATGCAGCAGACCTCCAGTAATACCTTCAGCGATTACACTGATTTGAAGATAAAAATATTAATCTCCCTATTTTTGTGTAAAAACAACTGAAATGAAAACCTGACTTAGAGTGTCCCCTTCATCACAATAAATAGACCAATGAGATCTCTTGGGATTCCTCTCTTGAAATATCTACCTTCTCTATTTTTGAATGTCAGTAGCTATGTATTTATTCTTTCCATTCTCTGGCTGCATTTTCCTATGCTGTATTCTGAAAAGCCTCTTATTGCATCAGATGGTCTAATTTTTTAGATGCTTCCCCTTATTCAGATAAAAAAAGGAACTTTTTATACAAATAAAAAGGGAAATTGTACATCTCTTTTAGTAAACAGCTGATTTCAACTCTACTGAGGTAATACAAAGATAAAAAAGTCAATACAGCTTACGATTTTCCCCTCCAAATTTTACAAAAGTTTCACAACTTCTCTCACATCTCATCAGCTGTACAGAAATTACATTATTTCCATCTTCTGTGATGGGATAGTGAGTGAAATTGAACATAGCTGAAAATAAAACTTGGAAGGTTATTTCACTACCAAAGCTTTTATGACTATATGCACTTTTAAATTTTAATACTGTATGTATTTTTTCTCTTTTGAAAAAAGAAAGATGAAGGAAAAAAAATAAACTTTCCTTTAAAAAACATTTTTACTACCTTTTGCAGTTTGTTTTTAGAACGATGTACAGTTAGGTTTTTAAGAACTCATGCAAACTGTTTTTGCAAAGCGTACTATTCTTAAACAAGCTGCTAACAAAAATAATTTGTGTAACATTTCATTTTTACACTTTATCTTTCAAACTTCAGGTTGAGATGCTGTCTTATAGCTAACACCTGACAAACTGAGAAGGAGTAGAATATCATAAACTAAGAAAGCGTTTGGAAGAACTTGTAGAGGAAACAATTTCGGTGAAAGTATTGTTGCAAGCCAGCAACAATGATACTGAGTGTTTCACAAAAATCTCTACAATAGAAATAAACCTGAATATCACAAAACTCAGATCATAAATTTAAGCCTTCATTGACTGTCCCAGCAAGATGAAGTATTAACTTGTCCCTTAAGTGTTTTTCGTGCTGTGGAAAGAAGTGAAAAGACAAAGTTTATGTTGACCTAAATGTATTTGATGGAAAGAGAGTAACAATGATCTTGACACAGAGTAGCACAAAAGAGTAGAGCCACAGGTTAGGGATGGGGATTGTAAGTGACTGCAGTGGGGCTGAACAGCCCTCAACGGTGAGGACAAGGTGCTTAAATGCACTTCCAAGAAATAAAGGGCCTGAGTGCACTGACTGCAGGAGAAAGGGAGGAAGCAGAAAAGAAGTTTAGTTCAAGCAGATTCTATGCAGGAGCCATTTTCAGCAGGTCGGTTTTTCTGTAAGTAAAAGGAGTCTTTATATTTTGAATCATTACTGTGTGCACAAAATATAAAATTCCAGGTGTCATTTTTGCAACTAGAGAGGAGGCATTGCTGAATTTGAACCTTCAACAGTTTTATGCTTTGCTGTATCCACATGCCCTAGATAAAAGTGAAGCACTATTTACTTAAACCGTAAGCTGGCTACTGACCACACACAGAGTTCTGTTAATGATTTACACATCCAGGAAGCCCTCAGATATATACACATCGACATTATAAAGCAAAATTTGCAATAAATTCTGCAGCCATGAGGTAATAAAGAAAGCATTTTCTTTGACTCTGTGAGTCTACGGAAGCACCTGCTTCCTGCAAAAAAAAACCTGTGCTTAGTTACAAAACATTTGTCTGCCGGGTCTCACCAATCTGAGCTGCTTTATAGGAAAGCAAGCAGCCCTGCTCCACCACAGGACAGTGTGCACCAAAGCAGTAAGAAGGAGAAGAAACCACCAACTCGTCTTGGTTATCCCAATGCCCTATTGGCTAAAACAGACCATGTAGACAAACACAATTCTGAAAGCAAAACAGCAGACCAAATTAAGGAAGCTATGGGTGGAAACAACAAGAAAAGACATGTAGAAGGGAGATGCAGATAAAAAAAGTATACTTGACATGAAGAACTGAGGTTGATTGTAGCCTAAAAAAATGACATGAAAAAGTAAATCTCAGCAGCAGGGAATTCTGTGCTGTAGATGCAAACTTTAGCCCTTCACATAGAAAAGAAGACTGCTGCCTAAGGCATAGAGCTGAAAAATGTTCTGTCTAAAAAATTACATGTAGAGATAATAATTGTTGCAGTTTTTAAAGTTTCAAAAAATTCGCTTTAAGTTTTACGTAACAAATATGGGATTAGGTCACAAATATAGTGATCCATTCAGCTTAATCTATTTTTTCTCAAAAAAATCACTGAAGATTATGCAGAGGAATACTATCTCAGTGCAGAAGCTCTTTCAGCTCTGAATCTAGATGTTTGCCAAACAGGTAACCATGAAACTACATAAAACAACTATGAACAAACACACTTGACATTTCATAACCTATTTCATTTTTATTACCATGACATGTGAAATTTCAAGCATTCTTTTTTCCTATAAAAAGCTGGAATACAGAAGATAGGAACAAAAAACATGGGCAAGCTGCTAAGAGAAAAGAGGTTGCTTTTAAGTAAAGGTGGCATCATAGAGAAAGTACTCAAGCCACTGGACACCACACCTTCCTAAAATCCTTGGAAATACCAGGATTCTATTAACCATGGTTTTTAAATAGGACTATAAATAAGGCATGAGCTAGGACTCACCCAATATGTGTGTATTGATATGTACGTACATATAGTATGTATGATTCTAGACATCCCAGGTCATTATTTTAAGAGTTATCACCTTCTATTCTGCTTGAATATGCTGATACTCTCAATAATGAGACTACCAGGAAAAATATGGATCTTACATAAAATATTTATTATTAAGATTACTATGATGCAAGATCAGGATATCTGATCTTAGATGAAGATATATTTATCTATATACATACAGAGAGAGATAGATAACTGAGCTTCAATTAAAATAACAACTACTTCCTAGAACACCTGCTTCATCATATATAATGATGAAACAAAGAGCTTTTGTTGCTGATAAAGCATATCTTACATAGTCCTGAAGAGGAAGATGTATTAATTAGGTTTGTTTCCACTTGTCCAAAAATTTCATCGACTTTAGATCCCAAATATTGATTTTATTCCACTGTGTTACAGGTTGTACATGTGGGAGGAAAAGCTGCAGCAAAGGCAGGGAACAGAGGCTCAGCAGGTGGGTACAGGCACAGATTAAGTCCCTCCTGCAGCTCCTGCTGTTAATGCTGTCTGAGAGAAGGAAGTGTCCAGCTTGTGAGGCAGCTGGGGCTCTGAAAGAGCTGGAGGAAACTGGTGCATGAGGGAGAGATTTGTGCACTATTATTGTTACACTTTTACATATGGTTGGATTTGGCGATGCTGGAGGTCTTTCCCAACCTCAGGGATTCTGTAATTCTGTGATAGATGTCCCAGTGTTTGATCTCCAGATGTCAAGGACATGATAAGAAATTACTTTGGATCAGGAGCACTCCTAAATAATGAACATATTTTGTAACTGGGGAAAGAAGAGCTGTACTGTTGGTATGAGCTAGCCATGTTTTCAGCATGCTAAATAGAGCCAGTCTTTCTAGACACTCCAGGTCATTATTTAAAAAGTCATACTCTTCTATTCTGCTGGATTATACTGATACGTAACAATGAGACTACCAGGAAAAATATGGATCTTATCTAAACTACTTATAATTAAGATTGGTGTGATGCAAGATCAGTATATCTGATCTTAGATAAATATTTGAAGGAAAAAAATAATTTTGATAAGGCTTGGCTTAAATACACATCTTTAAAATGTCTTAAAGTTTGTATAAATATTTTTTGAGAGAACAACAGCTATTTATTAATAGTACGTCTAAACAGTGAATAACATTTATTTCCTGGTTCTGTATGAAAATAAAAATTCTACTTCTTATCCACTCCCTTTACAATTAAGCCAGATATTACAAGCCCATGTGGCAAAACAAGCACTGGGTTTGAAGTACTCTTTCACAAGAAGAGTGGGCGCACCAACTGGAGCTCAGACACACTCTAACAATGACACTGCAAGAAGCTGTAAGACTATGTATATAACCTGCAAAAGTGTCTGCAATAACTATTGCTGCAAAAATCAGGGTTACTGACAATGAAAAATGGCAATGCTAAATGGAATAGGAAAAAAAATTGCCAGGAATACATACAGTGAACACATATATTCAATTTCTTCAGCAACTCTATTAATTGCAAATTTACTCCTTTCATGACATTGCCAGAATCCACTCTTAGTGGTGAACACCAAATTCAATACTAAAATTTTCCATGAATCCAGAAAAAGATCTCCAGCTTTGAATCATAAAACAAATATATTTCCAAAACAGATGACATTGGTGCCTTCATTTTTTTCCCCTATATAGTTCAAAGCCTTCATCTGATTTATTTCTGTTTTAATTCAATCTTTCAGTGTCTGTAAATGAAAGCCCATAATTTTTCCATTGAAAGGATACAGAAATAACACTGATGGTTGGCAACCACATGCAATTAAGTCAGCTAAACTTTGTAATTATCACATGAAGAATCAGCAATAATGTACTTTGTTCTTAATTCCTTAACACTACTATGTTGCAGAAAAAAAACTCGTATGCACCCCTCTTTTGTAAATTACCCTTTCTCTAATCATTATCTTATCTCTAACCATGGACAGTAATAAAAATATGGCAAGCAGTCATCTAAGTTAAATATTGAGTTATTTTATCTTCTATGTCAATCCCATGGATACAGTAATCTCTTTTGTTCTGCATTGTCCATATTCAGTATATACAGGCAAATCTCACTGGATTTAGCATTAGCTAAAGGTACATTAGCATTAGCTAGAAGGTACACATCTGATATCTGACACAGTAGTTTTCTGCTTCATTGGGCAAAATAAAAAAAAAACCACAAAAGTCAAATTAACAGTTTTCAATGAAACAGAATGCCTGAAAACCACACACAATTAAAGAAAAACAAAATTACAGTTTGATAGAAGATCAAGGATAGCCCCTGATCTCACTGCCACTTATGCCAACATTGATTGGAATGATTCTACCATAATAAGTAGCAATACATCTTCAAACAAGAGCAAAAAAATGCCTCACAAATTATGAAAGAAACCATGTGAAAACTGCACACATAATACCACATTCAATATCATCCTTGAAAACAAAACTGTTAAGTATTTGCTAATTAGAATGGCATTTCAAGCAAGATTTTAAGCTAACAAAGTTCTTTTCAAGTCATCAACCTCTTTCTCATGCTGAAGAATGGTAACTCACAAGAATTAACTATGGAGCAATTATTTGTGTAATGGTTCACCAAGGGAACAACAGCTTCAACACTTTTCTTTCAAGATTGGCCTCACTTTGAATAATTGCCATAGCTGTTTTGCATTTACTTGACAAATAAACTGAGCAATTCATGCCAGTTCAAATTATCAGTAGTTTGTTTCCACATATTGATTTAATGTTAGGTTTCCTATTTCTTTATTTGTGTTTGCAGATATTCTATATGATAGCACCTGTGGTCTAGGATCAAATTGCAGCTCCAATTCCATTTTTCTCTAATGCTATAGCTGTCTTCTACTGTGGCCCTGTAGGTCTGTAAACACACTATAACCATTGGTGACAACAGGCAGCACACCATCCTGACTTTCCAAGTCTGCAGCACTGAGGCTTCTCAGGCTCACTTAGAAATTTTCTTGGTCGACCTGCATGTTTTGCATGGCTCGTTTAGTTGAAAAAATATTTTTTTAAAATGTATTTAAGTTTTTGGTTCTCTTTTTCTATATAACTATAATTTTACATAGAATAGTAACATGTAATTACCTGATATGATGAAGTATTTGATAATGGCACGGTGACCCAATCTAGAAGAATACAAGCCTGGTCTGATGCATTAATAAGGACAGAGAATAAGGACAGAAGGTGCAAAGCAAAGCCAGGCATGAAAAGGAATTACAAGAAATGAGGGGCAAACTGACCCCATCCAAGGTATGTAAACTGCTTACCAACAGCCTGTTAATGAATCCCCATAATGAACTGAGCAAAATCAAAGTAATAAAGAACAATATCCAAAATACATAAACCCCAAATGTAGACTTTAAATCATCAGACCAATGAGTAAAGAGCAAGGTGCAGAAGATTAGCAAACATAGAAAACTGGCTCAAAGTTTATGCTAGGGAAGGAAATGAAGAAAGCAATAACCTATTCCTCCTAGTGGAAAACAGCAAGTGACCACAGCATCAATATTCACTTCTTTGAAAGATCTGAAGTACTGATTTGTCTGCTGCACTGCTCCCCTTTCACCTCTGCTTGAGGCAGACCTGATTATGCCATCATACTGTAAACAGGAGGAGAAAGCCCATGGCAAACACAGTGACATCATGTAACTGAGTGTTTCAGGTATAGGACAGAGACTCACAGGTCATCACAAAGAACTTCTGGCTCTTGGGCTTTATTTGCCTGCCTTTGAAGCATGATATATTGCATGTATATAGAATTGCTGTAAGTACATGCTGAAAAGAGGAGGCAGGGATATTTGTAAGATTTATATATGGAGCTTAGCATACAGATTCAGTCCTAAACCTATTCAATGTAATGCTTTCTCGTGCACACATTCTTCTGCTGGAATTGCTTATATAGTTAATTATCTGTTTCAGCATTCATTCCTAATAGTGTTCATAATGTGTTACACACCCTTTAGAAACAAGACATTTGCTGGTCTGGACTACTGACTAATGCATGGTTTAGCGTGATGTTGCTACAGCAACTAAAAAGATGAAATTACATGTCATATATCATTTACACATTACTTAGAACATACAGCTTTCTAAAAGCCATTAACCAGACAGTGGTGCTGGGATGGAGAAGACAAGGGTATTTTAAAGCATTACTTTTAAAGCAATACTTTCCATTGTTCTGAAGGACTAAGGAAGTAAATCAAAGTAATAAACAGCACAAATAAGAGTGAAGAATTTGAAAATAAGAGAGCCTTCATGTTTAACATGATACCAGCATTTCTCAGTGCTCAGTTGCCGGAAGAAAACATTTCGAGATGGCGGACAAACATTAGACTTTCTATTTCAGATTTCTAAGTGAGTGCTTGTGGACCACATCACAATATGTAGATATTTTTGCAGACCATGTGTTGCCCATAGGAAAACAGCTACTCTCTGAATGAAAGCTAGAGAATTTAAAAATGGGGCTTGGTCTTCCTCCAGTGGACCTCCTTAGCAAACACATGAGTGTTCATTAAAGTAGTCTTGGTCCTCCAGGATGAGCTAATTACCTTTCATCATCCCTGCAGAGACACAAACTACTATGAAAATGAAACCAGTATGTGTTTGTGTGGTGCTAGTGGTGGTGATGGATAAATTTAGCAGACAAATTGGGACAATTCAAATTGGCAAATGTAATGATTTAGTGAAGCTATTTATGCACTGAGTTTGAAAGTGATCTTGAAAACATGCAGTTTGTAATGTCACTGCAAATAGGAAGTACCCATGATTGGGTTAAAATCTTAGATTCACCAAATGGGTGCACATTTTGGATAAAAAAGTAAACAAAACATCTGGGAATGAGTCTGGGGATATTTTCCAGACCACAGCAGGAAGATTAATGACCTAAGTCTGTCAGGCTAAAATGGAAGCCTACTGAGGGACTGGATAAGGTTTTGATTTAAGAAAAAAGGAGAAGAAAGAAAAGCAGTAAAACAATCTATAGAGTGGATAGGCCTGCTGCTCATTGTCAAAAAGGGCGTAATTCTTTGCTTATGTATAAACACTAGAGAGTTTCATAATTATGTAAAAATGGAACATTTTGTACTGCCAACAAGAGAAGAAATTCTCTAAGCAATGGAGGATGCCCGGTCCTTTTCTGCATCTGAATTACCAGAGGGTTTCTGGCACTCATATTTAGAAGAGAGGCAAGTTTCTGCACGTTCAACACGCTCCCTGAGAGCACCAAGCAGTAAAAGCTCTTGAGTGCCCAATGCTAACTATACTTTCCACAGCATCCTGCTGCACAATGGAGAGAGAACATGCTGCAATATGTCATTTTGGGGCTGGAGACAAAGACAGCATGAATCCAGCTGGACTAGAGCACCTGCCTTATTTTATTGAAGACATCTGTGCAGATAGGTTCAAGTTCTGAAAATGTCACCTACTATGTGGACATCAGTGCCTACAGTCCATAAATGGAGTGGATAAAAGTGCAAAACTAAAATAAAGAGACTATGAGTGTAACGAATGTCGGTACAGGGACAACTGGAAGAGGAGTGGAGAGAAAGAACTGTAGTTAAATGTCCTTTAGCCTTTAACTGTGCATGAATTCATTACCATAATGTGATGGAGAAGAATGCAAGAAGGTAAATACCTCCCCAGCAGGCAGAGGCAAAGCTTCTATTCACTCAGCTGCTGGTATCCTTTTACTGTGTTTCAAATAAATCTTCCACAGACATCAACTCATCTAGGTTTGTAATTCGAAAACAGTGAGGTAAAATTACCAGCTAAATCCATCCAGCTGGGACACTCCTTCCTCGTCCTGGCAAGGCATATTAAGACTTCTGAGCTTATTGGCTCCTACCCATCCTTTGCCTCACACACAAAGAAGTCCCCTTACCTCTGGAACGATCAGTCTGACAGATTTTAGCCAACCGTGAAAAGAAGCAGGGAGTCTGTTTCATTATCACCTAATACAGAGGACAAAGACTCAAGACAGAGAGAGAGATTATAGCTCTGGAAGGAAGCTTAAGGATGCCTCACACCCTGAAGGATGCCACAAAGGATGGGGCACCCTCCTGAGTCAGTGGTTCCCTAGCACCTGATCAGTGCTAGCTAGCACTATGCCTAGTCATGCTCTTACAGTGAAATCTCCACTGCAAGGCTTCCTGAATGTGTTTTGAGTCACTATGGAAAAACACGTGTGCTAGCAAGCAGACACATGCAAAGCTGTCAGAGATGCTCTGGCCAAGAGGAGGAGTCTGATTAGAACAACAAGGACTGGCAGCTTTGCCCCATGCTTTCTCCAAGGAATTATTTCAGATGGATGCCATATCATGCCATCGTTTCTTGTAAGGCATTCCACACTGCAAGCATAAGCTCTTCACTCAAACATTTCTATTTCATACTGCCTGGGATAGGGAGTCCTGGCTTTGAGTCTGTGCATCACAAGCTGCATCAAAGGCGGGTCAGCAAGGTCCTATAGAAGGCAGGGAAGCACCAATTGTTTATGCTAGAAAAAGCAGAGGAAGATGCAGGATAGTACAACTGGACTTAGCATACCATAAGGACTGAAAAGGGGAAATATGGATGTCATTGTTGTGTCTCTAATGACTTGCCAGCTATTATAGAAGCTGCTCATTTGGTCTTGACAGAAAAAAAAAACCAAACCAAAACAGTAATAGGAAAAGTCTGGGCAGTAATAAAAAAAGCAGAAAAAAGAAAATGATTAAAAAAACCCCAAACCCTGCTGCCACAAGCTATTTGAGTAAAATCTCGTTCAGATACAGCCAAATGTCCTGTATGCCTCATTAGACTGCATCTTGGGCAGAGAATTTTCTCTCATACAGAAATGAAGGTTATCTAAGCATTATCATCAAATCCAAGGAATCCTTCTTGTTTATCACAAAAAGACTGAAACCAAACCAATGAAAAAACCTTTTTAAAAAATGAGAAGGGTGAGCTTGGTTTGTTGCCAAACACAGACACCCACACCTATGCTCTTCTTCAACAAGATAGGAGGCAAAATTTAAAAACTGGTAAGTTGAGAAAAAGAGAGGGAAATCACCTACCAATTACCATTTCAGGCAGAATAGATTAAATATGGGTAAATTAATTTAATTTAGTTTAATATAATTTAATTTAATTCATTGCCAATTTAATAAATTTGGATAATGAGAAGAAACAAAGATAACATTAAAATAATATCTTCTTTCTCATATCTTTTTTCCCAGCCTCAACTTCAGTCCTTCATTTGTGGAGTCCTTTACTCCTCCCCACTAAGTTGGACCAGGGGGAATTGGGGAATGGGGAGTTGTGGTCAATACACAGTAGTTCATCTCTGTTATTCCTTCCTTCCCGTGCTTCTCCCCTGCACTGTTCCCCTGCTCCAGCACAGGTCCCTAGGGCTGCAGTCCCAAGGACTGCCCCAGCACGGCTCCTTCAGGAAAAGCCAAGCTGTGCCAGCACAGGTCTCTGCCCTGGCTGCTCTGCGGGTATCTGCCCCAACACGGTCTCTCCCACGGGATGCAAAAGAGCACCTGCCCCGATGCCCAGAGCACCTCCTCCCTGATTCACCGTGCTGGTGCTCACACTGCTGTTTCTCATGTTTTTTTCCATTACTCCTCAGGCTGCCATGCGATGTTCTACCCTCTCTTGGATATGCTTTCACAGAGGTGCCACCAGCTTGGCTGATGGGCTCAGTGGTGTCTGAGGTGGGTCTGCTGTGGCGCCTGCTGTGATTAGCACAGGACAGTCCCTGACCTTTTCTCACAGAGGCCATCCCTGATGCTGACACTTTGACATCTACATCCATTATGTCCTCTGGCTTTTGGAATGTGAAGGCAGTAAAGCCTGTTCTTGCTGTCTGGCTCTATCTCTTTTCTGTCTGTAGCTATGAAAATATGGGTAGAAAGAGGAAAAAATTTGCAAGGAGTGAAGAGGGTAGATTTAGAGTCTGAAGACCAAGTAAAAGACAAGGCAAGAACAGTCATGGCGCTGCAAAACTTAAGCACAACATTTTCCTCATAGTCTCCTGTTTTGCAAACAAAATCAGTCTTAGGCTTGGCAAAAACTTAGACGTGGGCCAGGAGACAAAAACATCCAGGGCCACTGCACTTTACTGTCCTTTCACAGACTGCAAAGCATTTAGCTGATTTCCAGTATCTCATCCAGGCTTGTGTCAAGATGATTTTATGGATAATATCAGTAGACCTTAAATGATCTGACAGTGCCACCAGGTAACTGGTAAGAAACTGTCATCACAGTATGGAGTCATTCCATACGAGAGCAGAGCTGAGCACAGGCAGTAAGAACAAGGTCAGAACATTCGTTTCTTGGCTCTAAACATCTGCATGGGAATAAGCTAGCATCACAGCCTATGGGAAGACTCTGAAGCCCTGAAATATGTAGATCTCACTGCTTCATGGAGTATATAACAAAGCTGAACTAACTGTTCAGAGTAGCTGGTAAGTTACCAGAGTATGATGCAATGTAGTCAGGACTTCTCCAGAGACCTGCCATAGTTACATCGTCCTTAACAAAACTTCTGGCCCAGCTGGTAATGTTGCCTCTGTGGAAAGAGGAGTGATACTAGGACAGCAATAATCACAGAAATGCAAAGTTAGGGGATGAACTTGAGCACGATTGCTACAGGAAAAGTTACAGGATCAGAGCTTGCCAATGGTAAAATAGCCCCAAACCTTTAATTAGTACCTTGTGGTCAAATGATGCCGACTGACTTCTGGGTCAGTAGGAACACCCAGTCTAAAAAGGCAGAATAGCTAATTCAAAATCTATGAAACAAGACCCAGAAGGACCTTTCACATCCCCAAATTAATACTCCATTACTAATAAGCACCTGAAAAACAATGTGGTCTATCTGCAGATACTATTAAGCTCACAAAAACAGTGTGCTCAAGTATAGAAGGAGACTGAATTCAAGGAAATGTTCTTTCCTTGAATTAAGTCTTTCCATGGCTTTCCATGGCTTCAGCTTTTCCTCTTAAGCACTGAGACAGCATCTGCATGCTCTGAAAGCAATGGTTCTTGGATTGCCTCATCCTAAAAAGTCCATTTATACATGCTCTTTCTCTAAGCCACATCATTCCCTGAGAGCTAGTGAGGGCCTCAGCTTCTTTCAGATAACTCTTCAGGACCTGAAACTGTTCCAGTGAGAACACCATCTGACAAGTACACACTCCCCTTTTCTTAATGCAAAAAAGGTTTTTTTCTTTAGTGCTCTTTTTTTTTTTTCCCTTATTTAATTCCAAGACCTGACTACACAAGTGTGTCATTCTGGCAGAATCTTTGAGGTGCATTGTTATAGAGAAAGCACAACCCTCAAACACTTTGTTGAAAGATGTTAAGGCACTTGGTTCTTCTCACAGGTCCTTTAAAGCTTGATGAATGCACACAGTAAATTCACAAAAGCCAATCTGTAATAATTGCACTTCATGGACAGAAGTATATGCAGTCTTCACAAAGTCATTACATTCTTCTCAGATCATTGTTCAGCAGTCCTCTATGCATCACCCTCTTTTCCTGACCCAATGAAATTTAAAACTGGAACAACTCATACTTACACACATAAAAGAGAATAGCTGTTGACATGGCTGCTGCTCATAAATTATCCTGTTCCAACCCCTCTGCCATGGGCAGGGGCACCTTCCACTAGACCAGGTTATTCAAAGCCCCATCCAACCTGACCTTGAACACTGCCCAGGATGGGGCATCCACAGCCTGTCTGGGCAACCTATGCCAGTGTTTCACTGTCCTCACAGTAATTTCTTCCCATATGTAATCTCCCAGTTGGAAGCCGTTCTTCTTCATTGTGCCACTATAAACCCTCCCTTTTAAGTTTTCTTATAGCCTCTTTAGGTATTGAGAGGTGCTTTCAGGTCACTTTGGAACCTTCTTTTCTCCCAGCTGAAAAACTGCAACTCTTTCAGCTTGCCTTCATAAGAGTGGATCTCCATCCCCATAAGCATCTTGTGTCTCTCCTCTGTGCTTGCTGCAGCAGGTCCCTGTCCCTCCTGTGCAGGGACCCCAGCTCTGGCTGCAGTGCTCCA
>JAODKT010001744.1:10655288-10670882 GCA_027576195.1 Cossypha heuglini
GAGTGCCATGGCTGGGGCATGTCCAGCCTCTCACCCACAGCACCCCCAAGTCCTTTGGGCAGGGCTGGGCTGGGGCTGTTCATGCCCAGCCTGTGTTTGTGCTTGGCATTTCCCCAATCCAGGTGCACTTGGCCTTGTTGAACTTCATGAGGTTCTCACAGGCCCATCTCTCCAGCCTGTCCAGCCCCCCTGGATGTCTCCATTCCCTCCAGAGTGGTGACCACCCCACATAGCTCAGTGCCATCAGTGAACTTGCTGAGGGTGCCCTTGATCCCCCTGTCCCTGCCACCAACAGAGATGTTGAACAGTGCTGATCCCAGCACTGACCCCTGAGGGACACCACTTGGCACTGGTCTCCATTTGGATACTGAGCTGTTGATCCTGCCAGTTCCTTATCCAATGAATGGTCCATCCTCCAAATCCATGTCTCTGCTGTTCAGAGATGAGGGTGTTGAGGGGAACATCTCCAGGTAGAGGACGTTGTGCCAGTCACTCTTCCCTTATCCAACAGCATTATAGCCCCACTGTAGAAGGCCACAAAATTTGTCTGGTGTGATTTGTCCTTACTGAAGCCTTGCTGGCTATCACAAATCCCCTCTGTATTTTCCAGCTTCCAGGAGGATCAGCTCCATGATCTTGCTGGACACTGAGGTGAGACTGGCCAGCCTATAGCTTCCAGGCTCTTTCCTTTTCCCCCCTTCGGGTTATGTTTCTCTTTTTTTACAGTCAGTAGGAACTTTACTGAACCACCACTACTTCTCAAATGTGATGGTTAATGACTTAGACATTTCATCTGCCAGTTGCCTCAGGACCCACATACACATCTCATCAAGCCCCATGGACCTGTTCACCTTCAGGTTCCTCAGATCCCCTTCAACCTGATCTGCTCCTATGGCAGATGTTTCTTTGTTCTCCCTGTTCCTGTCTTTGCCTTTAGTAACCTGGGTAGTGTGGCTGGAACACTTGCTCATGACTCAGGCAATAAAAGGTGGGGAGTACCATGCTAAGGTCATGTAAAATCTGATTGTCAGTTTAGAGGAACAATATAGAGGCAGTGATCAACAGGTATTTGCAATTGGTTTAGAAAGGATATTTAAAGATTATGAAAGATGCTTTGATCCTAACTGACAAAAGCAAAATCAAAGACTTTGTACTTCAAAGTGAGAAGTTATTTCAACACTATAGAATGGGATGAGTTAAGTTAGACAATGAGAGATGATGATGAAAACCCTTTGATTCTTACTTATATGAGGGGGAAGAGGGACAAAGAGAAAATTGCAGAAAAACACTTAGACATTAGTACACCTCTAATTAGAGGTGTTCCTATGGAAATGGAGGCAGACATCTTCACCACATTCAGGAGGTCTTCTAAATTTAAGTCTTACAAGAATCTTACAAAATCCAGAATATAAAAAGTTACCTTTGCTCATATATTCAAATCTCATGCACAGGGACAGTGAATTTGAAGTAAGTACATTTTCATCCTTAGAAGCAGTACAAAAAAGTGGGTATGTTTTAAATTTCATTTAAAATGTCCAATAGACTTAAATCAGCCACTACCAATCTAGTCTCACTGCTCTACCTCTAGCAGTTGACATAATGTTAAACTGGATCTGAGTGAGAAGGGAATTATTTTGAACGACACACATTTACATATTAGTTACTATATAAGATTTAATATGAGACCATAGTTTTTAAACTTAAAATAAATATATGACCTCCAAAATAAGTCTTCCTTAGAGATATATTTTGATTTTATTCCCATTTAGCAGAAAAAATAGGTGTTTTCTGATTGTAGTGAAAAAGGATTAATCAGTCTATACATGTAGACTGAAAAGAATGACTCAAGCACAACCTTTTTGTTCTCCCATCACTATCTAGCCTTGGCTGACTTACAGGATATTGGAACAGAATGTTGTTCTGGGACCAATCGTACTGACTCCGGAAGGCAGGCAGCATGAAGGAAGAATTACATCAGGGATATTCTCAGGGATAAGACTACGTCAAGACAGCTGATGGAGAGTCACATAATTATTTACTAAGTGACAACAGTGGGATTTTAAAACTTTGCCCTTTTTTAATGAGAACCAAATACAGTTTTAATATGTTAAAGCAAAATAAATATTAGAAAATCTACTGTAAAAAAATAAGTCAACAGAGAGCTCTGATCACCCAAAGACATTTCTAAAGACCAAGTATACTATTTCAATTTACTTAAGAGAATAATTCCACTATATTGTGATGACAAGTACATTCTTTTGAAAGGCCAGAACATTTTAAATGTAAGCTGGTTTTAGACCACATTTTTCTTTAAATACCACTATGAATTATTCATCGTTCATTAACCATGCCATAGTCATGTATATGTTAATCGAGTGAAAGATAAAACCAGAATTTTTCAAATTTATTTAAATTTATGTGTTTGTGAGAGACTGAAACTGTTAATGGCTTAAACATTGCTAAAATCACTGAAGGACTTTTGCCCACTGTTGTAAACTGCAAAGAAGGTGCTGTTCATCTGCAACCACTGAAGCCCACCCTTCCCCAAATACACCTACTAATTGGAACTTGGACTTGAGATAAGATAAAGGGGGTATACTACTATCCAGGCAGCCCAGGTCTGAGTAGAAGAATGTGTCCACAACTGATAGTGGAAGAGAGACTGGGATTCTGATGGTTGCTGATGTGCAAAGTGACCAACCCGGGTGCGGAGGGCAGCACAGCCTGCCTCAGGCTACACCTGGGCCTTGAATGAGACACAGGAAGACAAACTCCTGAGTTGAGCCCTGTCTCTTTGTCCTTACTTGAGGGAACTCAACTGTGATAACTCCCCTGCCAGAAAGTGCTGGACACTGCAGTCTGAAGGCATTAATCTGTGCTGATGGGCCATGATGGACTCAGCTGTGCTGACATCATAAGTGCTCTGACATCTTAGAAGGTGTCAAAGGCTCCCAGAGAGTCCCCTGATCCACATTAGATCACTCTGTGTGAAACTCCTCACCCCAGAGAAGGTACCTGGGCATTCTCACCTGAACCTAAGCCTATATAAACCCAGTAGATTTTGTGTTCTGTGTATTTTTCTTGGGATTACTCCCATCACCCAACAAATCCAGTCTGCAATCATCACTTTGACAAGACTCTGACCAACAGATGTGGAAATCCAACAACCAAGACTCGTCATGAGGCCAGGTGGTGAGACCTTCTACTCTTATCCTTTCCTTTTCTTTCTTCTCCATATATGTTTCTTAAGTGATATTTTATGCTTTTACATTATTATATTGCTATAGGTAGTAATAGCCAAAGGGCTACATCCCTACTTTCAATTGCAACCAGATTGTTCTAAAATAAACCCTACATATGTAAATTTACAAACACCAATCATTCACTCTGATCTGCCCCAAGGGATCTATTAATATGAGCCTAGGTTACTCTCCTTTGTAGGGGTGGGTCATAAAAGTTTTCTCTTGTTTTATACATGTAGATTTTTTTAAAGGTTTTATTAATCTGGAGGAGAACCACAGTCTCTTATAAACTCCTATAAATACTGTGGTGTTTTTTATGGCTGGTTAAGGGTGGTTTTTATCCCTGGTGAAAGGGGTATCCTGGACTCTGTGATCTAGCTTTCCCCCTCCTGGTTGATGCACAGCAGAGAAAAAGACTGCCTACTGTGAATGGACAGCACAGCTGGTCTATGGGAATTTGCTATTAACTGTGTGTGGAAGGACCTACCATAGAAGATGCTGGGGGTAAATTCAACTGTGGGTGACTATTTTTCTCCAAACACACCATCCTCTTGTTTCTGGAGAAAGCAAACACTGTTTAGAGTTACTATACTATTTGCTTCTTTACACTATGGAGAAAAGTCAGACACTGTAGGTAGTGGAGAATAAAATGCACTGCAGTGTCTGTCCCCTGACCCATCAAAACTTCTCTTACTAGACTGCAGCTCTAGCTCTGAGCTAAAACATGATTTTTGAAAGCTTCCAGAGTTCTGAGCACTCCCTTTCTACCTTCCCCCTAGCTGGGGTGTTGGATGCCTGAGCTCAGGCTCAGCTTCAGTAATGGGGTAAGGCCCCAGCTTTGAAAACAGCCCTTCCAGAAAGGTCTGCCAAGAAGTGTCCAGGGCTGGGCTCTCCCATTTTTCTCTGCAGTGGTTTATAAACCAAGGCCCCATTCTGGCCCCACCTGAGCTGTACTGCAGCCCTGCCTGTGCTGGGCCAGGTACCCCACTAATCTGGACCCTGACCCTTCACCCTGGGCTCTTGGCTTGATCCCTGACATGCCTCATTTGATTGTTTGTCTGTCCGGACCCATGGCTGAATCTGGCTTATTTGGGCACTGTGGGCTGTGCCCCGACAAAATTGATGAACACAGATATTTCTGACACTGTGACAAACTTTTGTCTCCATCTAGTTCCTTGATGGGCAGCACATTTTGTGTTTGAGACTACAGCTGGGGTGTCTCAACGATGTGTAAGACTGGATCAGTGAAGTGGGAGTTTCACTTCCCTCACATGCCTTACTCCTGGACATGTGCTCCAGCTTCTCCATATGCCAGCTGAGATCTACACTGACAAACTACCTTGGCAAAGGTCTTTTGTCAGGCTAACAAGTTAAATCAGCTTCATAAGTGGTATAGTGAGCACCAAAGAGGGTGCAAAAGTGGTAGTGCTCATAGGTAGGTAGGTCTAAAGGAGTGGAAGGAGGAGTGGGTGACCAGCACCTCCCCTTTACAGAAGCATTTGCTAGCTGCACTCAGCCACAGTGTCAAACCCAGCCAGTTGTATGACTGACACTCTAAATTCAAACTGTGCATTTCTCTGAGGGTTTATGAATGGAAACAGCAGAGAGTACAGAAAAAGTTCCTCAGCTTCTTGAATAGAAACATAAATATATTTGTTCTCACCAGGCTGCCTACTTAAATAAGCCACTAACTTTGGTAGCTTAGTAAAGCAAAAGAAAAGTCTACACAAAAAGCAAGGGAAAACACACAGATTAATTCTGTACTTGCCATCAGAAGGTTATGCCCAGCAACATTCTAGGAAGCAGGTCCTCACTACGCATAGAGGCTACTCTGGAAGATAAATGCCCCAATAATTATTGTTCTCTCCTCCTCTCCTTTCCCTTAGTTTTATTTCCAAGCAGACAACGTGGTCTCAATATCTCCTTGGTTAGACTGGTTCAGCTGTAGTATCTGTCTGTGTCCCCTCCCAAGCTCTTGGCCATGCCCAGAGTACTGGCCCGTGGAGGGAGAATATTGGAAACACAGCCTGGATGCTGTGCCAGGCTGCCTGGTGGTAGCCAAAACACCAGTGTGTTACCAGCATCTTTCTAGCTACCAATACAGAGAACACCACTCTGAGGGCTGCTCTGGGAAAGTCACCCAACCCTTCCTGGACAAAAAATGAACGGCCCTCTGCAGAAGCCAGGCAAGCTGCCTGTCCCACTAAACTATAGGATATTGTTATGTTGGATGATTAATGCTTATACAGTTTTCTTTATTGGAAAAGACTATTAAACAAGGGATCCAAGAGTTCTGTGGGAAGTATGTAAATCCCAGAAGTGTTTATGTAATCACTACTCCCCCTTGAGTGTACACTGCAAATTTCCACAGTTTTGGACATGGTCAGGAATGTTACTGGACACCCGATTTAAAAAAGTGGGGAAAGAAATTAAGGGAATGATACGAAAAGCCTATCTCTATTGTACAGATCTGGGCTATAGAAACATATATAACATTTCCTCTTCATAACCTTCTATTTATTTTGGCAGTTAGATAAGCACATTCTCTAAGCAAAGCTCCCAAAACAGTTAGCAGGGTTTAGCATAGGAAAGAAAAGCAGTAGTGCATAGAAAGGAAAATGCGTGTTCAAGGCAATTTCCCCACTTATCAGTGTGATAACCTGTACTGACCTGAGCAAGAGGTTGATGAAACAGGACTTTAGAAACCCAGTAACAGTTATCACTAACATGGGTGATGGTGACAATGAAGAGGCATTTGAGAGGTGTGATTATACCCCTGTGCCTTTCCCTTTTCCTCACTTTTTATCCCAAGGACTTCCCCCTCACTTTCACATATTGGTAAATGCAGTCAAGAAAGAATCAGGAACACTGGCCAGACCTGTCCTGCAGGTGTTGCCCAGGCACTGTAGCAGCAGGCAGTGCTTGAGGGCATCACAACCTCCCCAGTTGCCATAAAGTATTCTCTTCTCACAACAGGCAGCACCTTAGCTTCACAAAGTCATAGTTCAGCCTTTCATATTCTTCCCTGGTATGTCAAAGGCACTAAAGGGAGAAAATCTAATACTCCTGCATACAAGAATCAGCTCTGACCACTGCCTAGACCTGCAATGAAAATATGTGCTAAAAAACCCAAAATAATAGCTGAACCACACAATTCCAAAGAGCTGACACTGGCATCACGGTTCATTCTTACAAAAAATAATTTTTGAGTTAAGGTAGATCTGTAATATCTGTGATTTGTCATCCACAGACTACTCTATAGATCTACCCTCACAGAGATAACAACTGGGAGCAGTTGTTGGACAAAACCAGCCGAATCAGCCAAATCACCTGCTATTATGAATAATCATAGAGCATACACCTCTTAATTAGCTACTCAAGATTATTTTTAGAGTAGCTACTTCTTTGGCACTGACTGTGTTGTTATTGGAAAGTGATCTGATCTCTAATTGCTTTAAGGGAAAAGAGTAATCTTCCAATTTCCTCCTAAAGTTTATTCTCTGTTTTACATCTGCTTGTTTATGGTTCAGATCAGAGTACCACATTTTCATTTCTGCTGCATCCTTTGTGTTACAGTCTCCAACTGGCATTTCTTCTGCAGTCCACAACACGTTATGGAGAGATACAATGCTCCCTTCACAGATGGCAGACAATTGGATGGATGGGGCTTTGGTATCCCTGCCCGTGGTACAGAGGATTAGAGCTTGGTTATTTTAAAAGGTCCTTTCCCACACTGACCATTCTATGATTTTATTTTCCTTTTTTTTATTTTTTTCTTTTTGCTAGGCTAAAAAGATTATTTTTGTGATACTGTCTTGTAAGAAAAACTACTACAATAGTAAGAATATAAGTTTTCTTTGCACCTGCTAAAATTTTAATCCATGTTCCTTGAATGAAAACAAGTAGAACTTCACAAATTACTTTGATGTCTTCACTAGAACTTTGAATAACATCATTTACACTCCTCTAATACCACTAGGAATAATTCAACTACATCAGGCCAACACTCCTAGACTTGTGCTCGTCAAAGTAATTTGTCTGTGTTTCCAACTAATGAGCTGCTGGCTGAAACAGTAATTTCTGTTATTAGTCCAATCTCAGTCATTGATTTAAACAAGAATTAAAGATTCAGATCTAGCACTCATCCTGAGGATTTTTAGAGCTAACCCTCTCCTACACAAGAGACTTCCTTTCATTGCTAGTGTTATCATGTACTGAGAAACAGTCCTACAAATTATTTTCTAAATCCCACTTCTCAATCTTGTAGTTTCCTATCTGTAAAGAAAAGGTGTTTTACTGAAGCTGGATAAGATTTACTGCACTTCTACATAGACAGGTATCAGCCCACCTAGCCCAAATAGCTTCAACATTTCATTCTGCTCAGAGCTGTTTTGAAGTTCCCCATATATTCTAAATTACTCTAGCCAGTACAAAGCTGTCTGCATAATTTTCTTCCAACATCTCCCTTAATACAGATTTTATATACACAACATTCTTGAGTCATCTTGTAATATCTGAGAAAATACTTTATGATTACATGCTCTGTTTTCTTACACCACTGCCAACAATTATGTTATGGAGACTCCCCATTACCCAACATTAGTAGATGACCTGGGAGCTCACCAAATCATCTGTGGAAAGAGCTCTCGTGCAAAAACCCTGAAAAAACAAACTCCAAGTGATTTATAACTGTGCAAACCAATGCTGGAGAAAATTTAAACATCTACTGAGATCTGTGTGCATTTATGAAATTAAAAACAATGTTGAAACCTGACTCAGTGTTGCTGTGTGTTAGCAATTTGTGGCACTGTTCTAAGATCTGTAGGCAGTATATTTTGTATTAGCAGCCTGGATTTCTGTCACTGTGGCTAAAACACTCAGATCTGGTATTGTCTTATAAAAGCTGGCTTTAGCCCAATCAATAAATCATTTCAGCTCTGTCAAAAATCTGCAACTTTAAAAGCAAATGTTTAGGGTTTTTTTTTTTTTAACTGAAATATCTGATTTCTCAAATATAGTTTCAAGTTATATACTCAGGTTTCTTTTTTCTGTTCAAGGAACAAAATTCTTGCAAAATCCATAAAGTTATAAGCATTTACATCAAAATGAAAATGCCAAGCAAACACACAATGCTTTTTTGATAACAGATTATTGTGAAAAAAAGGTTTTTGTTTGGTGATATTAGTTTATAAAGAAATACAAAGTTTTCAGATGGCCTTTCAGGCCTTGCTTGTTGAACTTCATTATATAAACCTGAGGAAAACACTTAAAAAGAAACTGCCTACATATATGAATTTAGTACCATGCTGATGTGAAAGAAAAAAACAAACACTAAAATAGCAAAATAACACACCCAGTTCAAAGCCACAGGGAGTTTTACTATATTGAATAAAATTTAGTTGCAAATAATTTTTAAGTGGACTTGATCCTAAATCTGCTTCTTAACAAAATCTGAAGTGCTTTTCCAAGAGTTTCCATTTAAGTATTTCCTTTCAACTCTGAGTTTCTTTTCATTAAACACAAAACAGAGTGGACACTTACTAACATCTAGGTTGTTTATTTTAATACTTTAATAATGTACTGCCTCACAGTTTAACTTTAAACACTGGACATTAATTTTTTTGGGATAATGTTGCATTTAAAACTCAGTTCCAAGATTATATAAATTATATTGGTAAGAGCATGATACAGAAATATTTTGTAACTCTAGGCTAATATGAATTTTATGTCAGCAGTAGCTTGCCCACAGCTTAAGCTTCTGATGGGGTACTCACAGTAAAGCTCTATCCAACAACTCCACATACCCTAGTTCTTATTATGTAAGCAAATCCCAAGTTATTGGCAGTCACAGAGTCCAAGGACAAAAAGACAAAATCAGAACATGCAGTACCATTTGCACATTTGAGGCTAATACATTTCATGTACTTAATCAAGTAACTCAAGATAATATGTTTCATCCAGAGAAAGGGCAGAAGTAACTGATTTTACCACGGTCTGTTCTCAGGCAGTCTCCATTGATTTCAGAAACCCTCCCTGGCTCCAAATCTCCTGGCGAAAGTGCAGTGTTGTGGCTTTCCCCCTGTCAATGGGCACAAAGAATATGCCATGTTAGTTGTCAGCCCATGCCCTGCTTCTTCCCATGGATGCCTACCAGACAGTCCTTGCCATCATCCCTGATAACTCATCTGGGGGGAGAATCATGATCAGGACTGAAAGGGTGTTGCTATCCTGGAAGCTGCTCCTTGTCTCAGCAGCTCTGAGTCAGCGACAGTCTCATCTTTGTAAACATTATTTTCATTACTCACTGCTTGCTACCTGCTGGTTTGTACCTAACCAGGCTTTATGTCCTATACAAAGAGCTCTAAGCCATGATGTGACCCAAACTACCATACATGATTACCTCCTTCCCACCTTCATTTACCTTCATGACAACTGTTGGTCAGTTAGCTCCGTGTGATTTCGTTTTTTCTTTTATCTTCAAGATTCAACCAGGCAGAATCAAATTCTGTCAAAGCAGCCAGTATTGCTCTCTCCAGAGATCTTTTGAGAACACCTCAAAGAAACCCTATAGTCTTTGGAGATTTAGTGTGTATTTTTCTGAATTTACCATCATTAATGTTACTCAAAGCTTCAAGAACTGTTACAAATAGACCACGCTTTGAGATTTAAAGCTGTCCTTATAGCTTAAGAGGAGCTTTAGTATTCTTTTCCAATTTGGTTTTGTTATGGCTTAACAAAATCAAATTAAGAAACAACAGATGTAATCTAAATTTCAGCTATTCTGCATTAGATCCTGTAACATATTCTGATCCAGTAAAGCCTGATTCTGCCAAAAAAAAAAAAAAAAGTTGGCTTGTCTGTATTCTTACACTGAACTCGAAAGAACTACACCTACCTCTAATGCTTCTGCCTGCTAGATCATGTCCAATTTTTCTGGGAGCTGAGAGGATTAGAGAATGTAATACAGAAACAACAGTGTATATTTGAAACCACTCAAGGACACGGACAAGATGAAACTTTACTAGTACAGAGCCTCCTTAAAAGCTTGTGAAAAGCCTTTTTTTTCTACTAAAAAAGTCTTAGATATATTTAAATTAAGAAGAAAATTAGTTATTTGTTATAAAAATATCGAGTGGAAAATTTTAAGAACACCTAGAAATCTTAAGGATAGAATAAGTTTTCATTTTATTTTTCTCTGCAACTAAAACAACAGGGTCAGCGCTCAGAGGTAACCATGATATATCTTTCTTCAACAATGCAGAACAATGCAGTTGTTTACATATACATTCTTCTCATCAAATTTATTTTTGAATTCTGGTCAGTTGTAAAAGTGTCAGGGTATTTTTAAGCTTTACAGATTTTAAGATTATGTAAGTTAATAGTTTTCTAGCAGAACTCATACTTGTAAATTATTTCGGAATATCTCTAGGGGATCTCTGTGCTGAGCTTTGACTGGACTTTCGAACAAACTGCACTTTCCCTGCATCTGCAATGCCATTTTTTGCTGGCATGGTGGTTTACTATATCATGTACCTTGCTGGTGGCATTCTTCAACTAGCTACACGAAGATACAGCTTGTGTATCTTTGCGTAACTTGTTTTACTCTGCTTGACTGAGAAATTGACACCGAGAAACACAGCCTATGTATTTTTAACTCTTCTTTTTTATGCAGCCCGGAAGAGAGCTTCAGGGCAAGTCACGCCACTTGATTTCAGCGGATGCATTACAGGGTAATATATCTGCTTCGTAAAATGCCCCAGAATGTTTGTGTTAACAGATTGCCTAAAGAAAAAAAAACCAAAACCAAAACCAAAAAACAACAACCAACCAAAAAAACAAAAAGCAAGCCCCAAACCCCAAAACATGACCAACTTCTGGAGGCGAATCCCTCGGGCTCAGCAGGGGACCAAGGCAAAACGGGGAAACAAAAGGCGAGAGGAGCCCGCGCGTCCCCCGGCCCGGGCGGGCGCTGGGGATGCGGCGGGGGATCTGCCCGGCATTGTGTTCGTGTCCCAGCCCCTGGGACACGCTCCTGCGGGATCTGGGCCCCCAGCCCTGAGCCCTGGGACTCGGGAACAACCCTCACGCCGCTCCGCAGCTGAGCAGCACTGCGCTGACACAGCAGCTGCCCGGGCTTGGCTCTCAGGGCGCTGGCACAGCCTCACGCCGGGATAAACACGGGAGGCTTCCCAGGGGGAAAGCGGCAGAACTCAGGAGACCAGAGGGAGTTTTTAATCCACCAGTGCTTTATCAAACCTGATGAAACTGTTCTTAGCAGGGCACTGATTTACTAAAATGACTCTTGTTTCAGCTTCACCCACACTAGTGCCAATAGTAGGATGTGAACTGCAAGGAAAAGTAAATAACTAACTCATTAAAATTACACAGCTGAAATAAAGAAATGAATAAATGGTAACAAACTTCTTAATTTGTTGGTTTAGTCTCTTTTAATTTTTCCCATGAGGCAGCTAATAGGGGAGTTAATGAGCTGCCAGTCATCAGTCATTGGACACTGACTGCTCCACATTCAAGAGGCTGATTAAATAATATAGGTGCTTATTTAATTCTGGCAGCACAACAGGATTGAGATTATTAGTAAGGAAAGAGATCAGACATTTTGAGCAAAGGAGAGGCAATCATTCAAGTTATACCAGTCTGAAGGTATTCTCATAAAACCTAATATAATATTAACTTTTTCCTTATTTGGATTAGAACAGAGGAAAACACCTAAAGCATGGTATGAGATATAAACCAAAATAGGGCACAGGATTTCAGCACACAGAATTACTCCAGCTCTAAAACAGCAGGGGGTCACAGCTAATGGACATCCACTTTCAAAAGACACTTCTCTCTACAGACAGTGACTGTTAGAATAAGCTTCAACCTACTCATAAATTACAGATGTCGACTCCTGGGAAAAAATTAATATTTTCTGGTAGGGGATAATTTTCTTCTAGTCTTTTTGGTGATGCTGAACAGTTAAGTCAGTTTATAAGGTCCAGCTCTTTGACTAATTTCAGCAGTCCTGACCAATAAACTCCAGGTAGCTCTACTTGTCTCAGCATCATTTCCAGTACTCCCATAAATCTGCAATGAATCAGTTCAAGGAACTAAAACGAATCACTTTTCTTTTTTGTAGAGCTAATTATTTTTGTTGGCTTTTTAATCTCCTTGAAGAAATCAGATTAGTATCAGTCAAAAAACAAGGAAGGAAGTGGAAATGGTTTGAACACTTATGCAATAACACTTAACTCCAATCTCTTTAAAGTACTTTGTTTAAGGCAAACAGCAAGGATAATACTCTGTGAAGTTTTGGTTTGGCTCTGAGGATGTAGCTAAAGGTAAAATGTTAAAGCCAATGAAAAATAATATTTTTACTGTCTGCTATCAAAATACTATTAAAATAAGTCTGTTCAAGTAGGAAACAAATTGTTTATATCCATTAAGGCTGTCCTTACATAATCAGCGACCTATTGAACTAGTTAGCAGCAGTCTCTTGACAGCAGTGAGCTGAAAAGCAAAACAAGAGTGGAAATATAGTAAAGACATTTTTTCAGGTGCTCATGACTGCTGGTTATTACTTGCAACAATAATCCCTCACGCCTCTTTGAACAAAAATAGTTAATGATGTAAATCCTAGTACAACTGTGATGACCTAACTAGCCTTGCATGGATTTACTAGGCAAGAGTTGTAAAAAGAGTCCATCACAAAACCAAAGAGCTTCTAAACCTGGCTGACCTTTGGCTCAGCTATCTGAATCACAGAAAACAGCCATGCACTCCTCCATGAGCTGGGAAAACTTAATTGTTATTTGAGGGAATCACAGAGAGATTTTGCAGGGAGGATTAAAATCAGCTAAAGACATAAAGAGCAACTTTTCTCAAGTAGCAGTAAGGATCCTCACGCAAAGGGATAACAAGTCAAAGTTAAGAAGAAAAAAATTTGGGAATATGATGTTCATTCTTAAGCTGTGGCTATTGGTCTTCCCATAGTCAGAAAAAGAAAGCTTTAAAGTCAGGTGAAAAAATTATCTGGGAGAACAAAGTCCTACAGACACAGTAGAAATTATCTTCTATTTGTAGAACCTAGCCCATACACTTTAGACTACCTGTCTTTGGATGCATAGTCCACATAAAGTCGTGAACAAAAATTTCATGTTTGTGTTAAGCCCTATCCACTGTCAGTGGTCAGAACCAAGGCAGCAGCTCCACAGCAACAGGGTAACAGTTCTCAACTCAGACACTGTTTACACAAGGAGTGTAGGTTACAGTGACCTCTCTTCCAAATGTTAGGGGTTTAGTTCTACAGCACAATGACGAACACGGATACAGCTGCTTAGCTGAGCCAGTGCTGTAGCGACAGGAAAAGAGCGGCAAAAGAGCCACTTTCCTTCTCCTTCTGGAGCATTCCAGAGTTCTAGTCTGAACTTATAAATTAATTTTTACATGAGTCAGGAAACAACAAGCAGGTGTTCAGCAATCCTTTGCTTCCAGGATCCGCTCAGCAGTGCCAGAGAAGGGCAGTGGAGCTGGGGAAGGGTCTGGAGTACGAGTCCTGTCAGAACCAGCTGTGGGACCTGGGGGTGCTCAGCCTGGAGAAGAGGAGGCTCAGGGGAGACCTTATCACTCTCTACAGCTCCCTGAAAGGAGGTTGAAAGCAGGTGGGGGTTGGCATTTTCAACCAGGCAACTGGTGACAGATCAAGAGGACATAGTCCAAAGTTGTTCCAGACGTTCCAGTTGTTTCCAGAGGTTTAGGTTGAATGTTCCAAAGAAATTCTTCACAGAAATGTCATTAGATATTAGAATGGACTGCTCGGGAACGTAGTGGCGCCACTGTCCCTGCAGGTGTTTAAGGAAAGACTGAATGTGGCACTCAGTGCCAAGGTCTGGTTGACACGGTGGTGCTGGGTCATAGGCTGGACTCTGTCACGGAATGAAAGGGAGCTTCAGACAAGCCCTCCCTTAGCCTCAGATTTCTGGCAACTGCTTAAATTTAAGAAATCACTCTGGCACATAAGCTCTAGGGAAGGCAAACCAGATTCTATTAAAAAAATAAAATATTTATTAAACAGTCCATAGATAGCAGACAAAAGATCTTAATCAGAGTTACTTACTGCAAAGTATAAAATTAAAAAGAACATAGATTAAAACTTAACATAAAAGAGTGCACAACATTAAAGCTGCACCTATATTAGAGCTAGAAAAACAAATAGTATTGATTAGGGGCCAAATGTAACTTACCACCAAAATGTCAATAATGTACACAGATTCTTTCCCCCAGAGGAGTAACTGCCAAGCAAGTGTCCCTGCTCAGGTGAAAAACTCCACACATTCCCAGGGAGAGTGCAGAATATTTCTGCTTTGTGAAAGATTTGGTGTAGTTTTTATAGTTTGTAAAGTGAGGTGTCTGTCAGTCAGAAATCCAGCTTATCTTCCAGATCTCTCTCTGACAGTAAGATGTTTATTGGCAGTTTATTGGAGATGCTAGATCACTGTTAACCCCATAGTGCCAGAATACCTCACTGCAAGACAGCTTGTCCTGTTTGAGTTATCTGACCAGTTAACAAACAAGAGATAAGCTCTTGTTGTGGGGGTGAGATACCCTGCTACAGACTGGATGATCTCAGAGATCTTTTCCAACCTAAATGATTTGGTTATTCTCTGGCAGTGTATGTGTCAGAGAATGGTGTATTTTGGTGTACACCGATCTGTCAGGTTGTATACTGTAAAGGACCATGTTTCAAGACTTTGGCACTGGACCACTCAGAGTTGTATTTTGGGATACTGTGAAATGGAACTCAAACCTGAGTTCAGACATGGGAGGAACAGCTGCTAACAGATGTAGAGAAGTGAGATTCTTTGGCCGGGCTGCAGCTTGAAGCAGAGCTTTCACTGCTCTTTTATAGATTCAGCTTTGAAGAAGGAAAACAAAGATGATTACAAGTTTGCTTCATTCAGGAAAGAACATTTTCCCAAATATTCAAACAGCATAATAGTAGATTATAGAAAATACAGTCTCAAGACCTTCTGTTTCCTGGTTCAGATCAAGAACCTGAATGCAAGTCTTCTTTGCCTCAGCTATGGAGCTCCTGACTTTGCTGAAATAGTTCTCTCCCCCTTTTTATAAAAAAATCTATCTTGTTCTGATGATGCCTTAGTTAACCATCTATATCATATATGAGCACTTGAATGGGAGGTCCTCTGGAATATCTTGATCATGCTTCTTTGAAAACAATCTAGGTAAGTTGCTTCATCAAAGTTTTGCCTTCAACAGTTCTCTATTGCCCTGACAAAATACTTTTGTACTGCCTATTTCACATACACACACAAAAAAAAAAAAAAAAAAAAAA
>JAODKT010001744.1:10679866-10692489 GCA_027576195.1 Cossypha heuglini
AGAGGGGTCTTGTGACACCCAAGGAGGCCAGGGGTATGCCCTGGGCTCCCACAGGGTGATGGTGACCTGTCTCCTATTGTCACCATTTCCTTTCTTTCGAAGCCGGGTTTTTTGGCTGTTTTGCTTTTGTTAATCCTCTGGTTCTAAGCAGGAATAAAAACAATTCACAGAAAAATTGTGTCTTTTGTATATTCAGCCAGGATTGTGTTTTCAGAAAGTGCTATGAACTCCACATCAACATAAAGATAAGGGAATACACAGAGCATAATCCCTGTCATGATATTACAAGTATGTGTTAGAACACTGCGATGTAGACAAGAGTGGTCTCACCTTCCCTTACACAAAATTTTGTTTTCATAATACAGCCCAACCATCTTCTCTTGAATGCACATGGTCTCTTTTAGGAAAACATTTTGGGATGTAGGTGTCCCTACAAACATGTTACCACAAAGTTATTTTTCCGTTCTGGCCTTCAACTTTAGCAAGCAGTATTAACTATATTTTCTAGAATAGGAGAAAGCTGCAGTACAGCCCCAAGGTGACCTGGTTGGTTTGAAGGTAGAAGAAAGAGGGCCTCTTGGTCAGATTTGCAGTTCTGGTCTGTTGGCTGGATGACCTGGGGCTGGGTGGCAGTCTCCTGGACAGCTTCACAGGCTCACCCCTCTGCCCAATGCACATTCAGATCTTCTCATGTCCCCCCACTCCCTCTGATATACTCCCACACCATTTAACTGTACTTTCCTTTTATTTTGCTTTCTTTCTACTAACATTAAATTTTCGCTTAATTTAATTATCTCTTACTAAACATTTGCATACACACACTTTATAAATAAAATCCTTGTATAGTACGAAGAAGTATAACTATGTATGAACATAAATTTATACACTTCATACACTTTCACCTGTGTCCTTGTAAAGACACAAAAATGCACATAGGTATGTGTATCTATGAGGGGCCTTTGATGTACTTCTGTGGCAAAGAAAAAGGCAAGGTATTCAGCAAGTACAGAGTGTTCAGAGATCACATGGGATATGGCCATGACCTTGACAAAATGGTGACTCCTGAGGACAAAGGGAGGACTTCCAAGGCCTCGTGGATCTGATACATTTCTAGGCTAAGTGGGTTCTATGGCTGGAACGGAGGGAAAGGCTTCTGGTTACAGTGGTTATGAGACTTTTGAGGGTCAAGTCTTCCAGAAAGAGTTGGAGAAATGGACCCTGCACCATCTGGCACCAAAGTTGCTCTTTAATTGAGACCAATGGCATCTCCCTTGGCTGTAGCCTTATCTCGTCCTCTCCCCATTTGTGTAAATCACAATAGAAATCTACACTGCTGCTACTCAGACAAGGAATGAAGAGAGGTGCGAGACATAAATTAACTAGGAAACAGTATATAATAATAGAGTGAACTTATATATGAATACTATTTTAATATACAACAGTAATAATTACAGGGAGTTTGGGGTAATTCGGCTTTGCTTAGGCTAATCAGATATATGATGATTAGGATACATAGATGATACAAGGCACATGAGGTAGGGCTTTTCCTGAAGAGAAAAATTAGAAGACATAACCAGAGTGACAAATAGACAGAAAACTATTTTTTTGTCTTCCTTGTACTAGGACAAAATAGTATGATCATACCCAATTACTTTATCTAGACAAAAAACCCCTTTATATTGTTACTTAAAACAAAGGGGCCACAGGAGGATTCTAATTCAAATACCTAGACTTTACCAGTGAACCTGGTTACTCAGTAGTTTAGTTAAGCAAGGTAGTTTAGTTAACACTTCCATCTAAATAAATAATTTAAATATTAGTGTTTTAAAGATTAATCTTTTTTCTTTATAAAATACATACCTTCTTTCATACATTTTTGTTCTGTATTCACAAAATCGTGATCCACCTACCTTTCCTAAGGTAGGTAGAATTTGCCCTATAATCACTGTTCTTTATTTTCTCTTTGCATCATAATTAAGTAAAAGCAATCTTTTGAAAGAAAAGCCTACTCTTTTTGGATTGGCCTTCTTGAACTCTCATGATTTACCAGCTAATGTTTATGGGTGAAGAAACAGCAACAGAAGCAATCCAATTTTTGGATAAGGCTGAGAGCAGATGTAGATTTGGCTACAAGTCATCTTTGCTTTTCCAAAGACCATCTCCTCTTTCATCCAAGAAAGAAGGGTCACACTATACAGCAGAATCCAAAATGTGCTACTCATCAAAGAGATGATCTGTTGTGAATTCTAAACCCTCCATTTTTTATATCATGATTGCTCCTGATTGTTCTTGCTCCAATTAGAGGTCTGAAAGTTTTCAGAAATTATTGGTGCCAAGTTTATTGACTGTTTTTACAAACCAGTACATACTTGCTCACAGGGAATGTTATGTATCACATGTTCACCAGAAGTGGAAATGTGACAATTTAAAAGCACTGTTAATATGGAATTACTTTGCCCTGAGGGAACAATGAATTTGGAAAGAAAATTGCCATGCCAAAAAACTCGGGTTACCTCAGGTTGTAAGAGCTTTGAAATTCAGAAGATTAGAAAATTTCTCAAGACAAGGAAAACTAATGATATCAGATGTAACAAATACGCTGAATGAGATCTTTTCAGAGATCACTATCTGTAACTCTAGACGGATCATAATGATAATCTAATCTATGTACAATGGTAATAGGACTCAACCTAAATGCAATCCTGAACAGCAGAGATATTTTAACATTTATTTTGAACATTCATTCTTTCTCATTTTTAATTTGTTAATTTAGAGTGGAGCAGGAAAAGAGAACAACTCAGCTTGTTTGGTCATACCTAGCTGCTGCTAGGTATGGGGAACATGCAGTAAAGGAAGGGTCAGGCAGAGCCACAGCTGCACTTGGCAGGTACATGCTGCAAGCAGGGGAATTACCAGTGGCTCTACTGGAAGTTAGAAATTTTCAGGTCGGAAAAGTGGTTGTAAATATAGCCTGCTGGACATGAATGTTTTTTAACAAGTAAGTTTTTATAAGGATTAAAGTTCATGTTAAATAGAACCATTACCAACCTGTATCTATGATAGATAAAGCAAGGTCTCAGATAAGTTCATCAACTCTTTAGTGAGATCAGGCAGTATAAAAGGTAGGAAGGTCAACATTTAGAAACTTTCCTTCTCTCATTATTTACCTTGTAAAAAACCCTGCACCCTTGACTTCATAATGTTTTATTAAATTGATCCACAGTGATAACTTAGGGTGAGAATGAGTATTGCAGAATAGATACGTCTACAGTTGACCAATGAATAAATTATATTAAAATAACGTGGGCTGGATCTTTAAAAGAATTAAGATCAACCTCAAGGTTGATCAACTAAGTTTACCCTAACAGCCGATGCAGCCTAAGTACAGACTCACATGACAGGCGATTTTTAATTCAGAGCTAGGCCAAGGACAAATGTGATAGCAATCACAGATAAACAAGAGACCAAACAAGGCACCCCCCCAAAACTGTAGAACAGCTGGGAAAAGTTCAGTGAGAAAGTCTTTGTAAATGAAGTTGTTAGAGCATTAGATGAGTGCAATTTATGAGTACAACAAAAAACTTGGGGTATTGGCTGAGTTGCCCTTTGATCTTATCTTGTGAAGCAACCCTACAATCTCTCTGAAAGGCAGCTGTACTGAAGAAATAAATGGGAAACAAAAGTGGTGCTGGAGCCACAGAAAACTGAGCTTTTCTGGGAGGAATAGAACTTTGAAAGAAGGATATTACATAGCAAGATTTTGTGATGAAACACTAAAAAATGCTGCCTGAAGAATAAAAAGTGCATTGATATGTACATGTGGGTACATAAATATGTAGAAAATATAGAGTTTGTAAATTTGAGTGTCTGGGAACACCAGAATATTAGTTTGAAACAAGACAAATGGAAGTGGTAGTAAGAACAAAAACATTTCTAGTGTTCTTTGAGTCTGTAATTAACCTGTCTCTGATTCTGGAGAAGAAAAGCACCTGGGAAGATAGAGGTTTCAACTCAAATAGTGATACAGCTGAATGAAGTGGCTGAACTCCATTTGCTTCACTGCCAAAAGGTTGTGGGGAAGTCAAACTTCCACAATCTCTAAATGAAGGCCAGAGCTTTCAAAAGCACAATTTGTCCCGTTTCTGACAGCTGAACTTTACTTACTATGGGTGGTAGTTGCAGACGGAGCCATGAACACTTGACACCTTAAAAAGGTATATTTTGCTGATCAACAAAAAATGATGATGATACAATGTAAATAGCTGAAAAACTTTAAACCCCTTCTGAAAAATAAAGATGAAAATGCTGAGACTGAACTATCCTATCAGCTCAGTCCACCAGAAAACCTGCCCTTTTAAAGCATCACACTTTTGACATAAAAATTTAATCCGGCAGATTCCCAGATCAATTTTAACAACAACACCAACAAAATACTAGGATTACTCATCAGGTTTTTTTCCTCCTTGCTGGCTTTATGCTAACTGCATTTCTCCAGATTTTGTTTCCCTGCATGGTCTGCGTGCTCAGTGCCATAGTGGGGATTTAGGTTAGTCCTTGTGCAGGACTTTAACTAGGCTGCACTGTGCCACAGGAGACTGACGAGCACTCGCGCTGCAGACCTGCTGGGGATGCTTGGAGCTGCGAAACGTGCACGTGGTAAATGGCTGCTTTTCCTACACAGGCGTTCAAGCATTACTTGTTGCTAAACTTGCTCGCTGCCTGGGCAATCCATCTGCCTGCCTTGGGAGAGTGCCTAGGGCTGCTCGACAAAAGCAAGCCAACTCTCAAAAGAAGAAAAGACTGATAGCTGCAGCAGAGCATTTCTGCAGCAGGGATCTTAACGCTGGTAACGCGGACACAGAATCCACACAACTGTCTCGCAGGCTGCTGCGCTCTCTAGAGGGAACTCATAGCAAGGGAAACTGTATTCATTCCCAGGGTACTAATGAATTCCCAGGTGGCTGCTGGAATAGTGAATATATTACAGATGTTGACGGTACAGCGTTCCAACAAAATGCAGGGAAAACTGGCTAAAAAGGTGCTCTTTGGATCAAAGTACATCGTTTCCTTCACTACTTGCCAGCTCATTTACCAGCCTTTCTCTCTATTCTCTCTGAGACCCATTTCCCTTCAGCCTTTCACTGCTAGTCTATGCCAATACCAATACATTCGGAAGATAATAACACAAAACAGAATCTGATAACTAGTGATTGTATGTGCAGACACAGGAGAGTGTAACACAGAAAGAACAAAATAATAGTTAGGGAATATCAGATGGTGGAAGATATGATGGCAGTTATAGGAGTTCCAGGAGGATGTTTTCATTAATGAATAACAAAAATAAGGTATATTTAGTGAACATAAATGATAGAAATCAATATAACATAATATACTGATATATTATGAAATATAATGAGATTAGTACGACCAAGTGGATTTAAAATGCTTTGAAATAATAAACACAGTCCAACTGTCACTCAAAAAAAAACCATATAGAAGGAGTGGCATCTCTGTGTCCTCAGCTTATTTCAGTATTTTGAAAGAGAGATCATCGACTTACAAGTAAAAATCCTTTTTTTCTTTCTCAAAATCTGAGCCACATATTTACCATACCACATTAAGCTGAACTGATTTTACCTATTTCTGTAAGTTTCTAATTTCTGCTAACAGAACTACAGTCTACTCTGCCCTTCATAAAACACCAAACCCTTTGCAGAAAGGTAAACATACAGTAGAAACAGATTTAACTGCAGTACTTACTTTTGCCTGGTAATGAAATGTATGTTGACCCATGACAGCTCATGAATGCTTCCTGAAAAAGGACTTGAAAATCCAGCGTTTCAAAGTGTTTCTCATATATTTAAAAAAGGAAAAAAATCCAGAAAGAAAGACGGAGAAAGACCCAAAAGAAAGATGAACAAAGAAAACCCTGTAAGCATTGGAGCTCTGACTGCAAAATATTCAGCCTGGCAGCTCTGGGAGAAATACAACTCTGTGTACTTGTACATGCTCACCCCATTAGAGGAGGAGTCAGTTTTGCAACACTTATGTTCCTTGCTTCAGGCAAAACAGTGATTCTCTTCAGTGCTAGCAATGTTTGTAGTGTGATGGCTGTAAAGGTGAGAGGTGTACTCTGGAGTGTAGGAATGCTGCAGCAGAAAGAGAATAATTGGGAGCATCAGCTACATACTCTACAGGCTGTTGTGATTCCTTTTGAACGCTTATTGCCCATGATTTTTTTTCCTGAGGGAAACCTAATACCCCTTCAACATAAACTGCATCCATAATAGTTTTTGTGTAGTAGTAGTCCATGTTTTATATTTTAGAACAGCAGGAAAAAAAATTTACAACAGAGTCAAAAATGTTGGCTTTACATCAAAACGCTGATTAAATTGATGGAAAAACGTTTTTTTTCCTTGTAGTTTTGAGAGGTATTTCCTGTGATTTGAAAAGAGTTTCACATTATGCAATAAGGCTGTGAATTTTACTAACATAACTATTCCGTAGCCATCTATCTCTACTTAACTAAAAACATTTTTACATATTCTTATAAATGCTTTCACTGAATCATATTTTTATCTTCTCTGTATTCAAGCCAGTGAACTGAATATAAAATGAAACATATGTATGTATAGTGAAGATTCTTTTAAAAAAGAAGACTGAGCAAGAAGTCTCTTTTTCATAGTGAAAGAAGATTTCAAGGGGGTGGATGCTAAGTTGTTACTAGAGTCAAGTCTCTCCACTCAAGATCAGCATTGCTCACATATTTTGACAAAATGGACATTCTGCAGACTATTCAAAACAATCAGTAATCATAGGAACAGTGTCTTGTCAAACATCTGTGTTTATCGAAAAATGTTATCAGGTAAGGAATATGTGCCTTGTGATCTATTCACACAGAAATTATAAAACTTCAGGCATGCTTCTTGAGTGTGGTTTGGCTGTGCTAAGCACCAGCTGCTGCTCATATCAGTGTCAGACTGCACCTCTGCTTGCATTGCTCCCATCATGTGTATTGTGTTATCCATTTGACTCCAGGATCAGACAGTGTAGGAAGTTCAGCTGGTACTGGGAAAACAATTCCCTTTTTTTCTTCTTATTTGTAAACTTCTGAACAGGTTCACTCTGAGATCAAACAAATGTTAGGAACAGAATGTATAGCTGGCAGAAAAGACTCAGTTGATGGTATCCCTAAAATTTATCACATGCCCATACCACTCAGCTATCCCTGAACAAATTCTACCAACAACTCTGTTGAAAGGAATAAAATTGCTCCTGGTAAATAGGGAATGGGTGCTTGAACAGATGGTATCACCTTAAAAATAAGAAAAGGAATAAAAGGTAGAACCTAATACATACTTAACCAGTCATGTAGTGGGCTGTGCCCGGTTGTCTTATTTCTGCATCTGCTTGACTGCTGAACACAAGGAAATCAAAACAAGGAAGAGGGAATGGGAAAGCTAAGATCTGCCTAGGGAGGAAACTTTCAAAATGAAGGTGAATCAAGAAGTACTGTTCACACCATCACTATCTTAATTTCTGTAAGAGATGTATAAATTGTTAAGGTCTGCATATACAGTTTTGTCTGTAATTAAAACAGGCTTTATAGCTCTAGAGTCTGGATAATAGGGAAAAGAGAACAAAAAGTAAATCATTAATGGATTAGTAGTGAAAGATGAGGGGTAATAGTGAAGAACTATCACTGGGATCTGTAAAAATGATAACTTCAATCATTTATACCTGCGCTATCCAGTCCATAGCCAGCTGACGTAATGCAGCCCTGGTAACTGCGGCAGCAGGCAGAGTAGTGTGAGATAGCTACATTTCCCCATGATTTTGAGTTAGCTTTTTCAGCTTTTAATGAACACTGTGTCCCTGTGGCTACACTACTAGCAATATTTAAGCCAGTCAGGCAAGTCAATACAAGCACACTCAGCCTCTGGTGGAATACTGCCAAGAAAAGGCAACGCTGATCCTAGGAGCACTGGATTAAGGAGAATTTTTTAAGGTAGTAATAAAATCTCATACGCACAGAAGACAGGTCACCTACATTCAAGAAAGTATTTCAAATTAGGACAGAAGAAAAGAAAGGTCACCAAGATGGTGTAAAGCTCTAAAGCCTATCTATTAAAAGGTGACTGATAGAACTTGGCTGGGTTGGTGTGGCAAAGTAAAGATTGAGGCAGAAAATGGAACAGGCACTTACTTGTCCCTATAAAGGTAATGTATGTCTATAAATACAAATAGCACTGTGCAATAGCACAGGCTAAAGCTAAATAGTTTAGGATAAAGTGCAATAGCAGTTTAGGCCAACGCACAAGAGCAGTTTTAGGCCAAAGTGCAATAGCAGTTTAGGCTAATGAGAAATGCTGGAGCAAAAACAGCAGGTAGAAACAGAACACGCATAAAACCAGAAAATACACTAAAAGGATACTAACCACTGCAGCATAAAAAATTGAAGCAGACTTTCAGTAGGGTATAAAAAAGCACAACTACTTCTGGAATAGATCTTGGCCAGTCTCTGAGGATATTATCAGCTTGACTCATCCCATCTCATATAACTGGTGTATCAACTTCAGAAATCTGGTTTAGGTCAGATTTTAAACTGCCCTATCATCAACAGAGAAAGATTCCTCTGTGGCTGATCTAGAAGCATAATACATTTCTAGAGACTGATTCATTGAGAGGAGTTTGTAGGCTTGGAATTTGTTAAAATAACCTACTGAATTCTTAAAAACAGTCCTTAACACCAATAGGTCATTTACGGAAAGCAAGATTTAGTAAATTAAGAGTGCAAGGGCCTAACTTTATTTTCAATATAATGACATTTGTATCAATATAACTGCAATAACCTGAATTACTCTGGACAGGAGCTCCATCAGAGTTCTGACACTTAGGTAGAACAGGAAGCACTAGCATTGGAAGAAAGGCAGGAAAGAAGATAAAGGTTGGATATACCAGTCAAAGGAATCAATAAGGTTTCAGGAAAGGGCTTTACAGGTGAAAAAAATGTAAAAAGAAGCATGTCAGGTAGTGAGGGGTATTTACTTCAGAGGAGTACAGAGATAAGACTGCAGTCTGTTTTTATCTCTCACACAGCCCTTATCTATCAAAAACCCTCAGCCTTCCTTGGGAATCACTGTTGAGGGGTTGTGGCAGTTTACCCCTGCCATTCCTCACCCTCCCCAGCAATTCAAGGAAGAAAGACAAAAAAAAGGCAGCAGAGGAAATCTGTTTTCAAATGTAGAAATACTCTAAGAAACAAAATAAGAAGCTATGGAACTACAGAGGGAACAATATTTTTCATGCTGCTGTCTGCTTTCTCAACAATGACCTCTTCTGAAGAAGCAGCTGCCAAAACCATCTGATGTGTCTTTCTCTAAAGACAAAACGTACTTTCAAGACATCTGTTATATAAGGGAAGACATAGCACGTGCCATGGCTGCTCAATTCCTCTCACATGAGCAGTGTGCCTCTAAAGTCCTGGCATTCTCAGCACATAGAAAGCTAACCTGAGAAGTATAGCAAGGACACAGAGGACCAGGTTGTCCTTAGCACAATGATGACCATTCTTTTGTCACCTCTGTAGCCAACGCTACCTGAGAAAGGCATAATAATGGTTCTTGTTTACCCAGAAGTGTTCCTAAGCCAGTAAGTCTAGGACACTGCATGTATTTCATGTCATCAAAAACACATTCCTTCCTTGCTCCTGGAGTTTTGGTCATAGCCACAACGCATTGATGCTGGTTTATTTTCAAATTCTGTTCTTAGCACGTACCACATTTCCAGTCATTACGTTTATGAGTCTTCTCCAATTATCCGTTGTGCCTCCCACAAAAAAACACAACCACTGTAGCAACCAGGGCTATGTGACACTGTATAACACTTCTCCAGCCCTCCATAGCAGTTTGCACTTCGGGTACTTTATTCTTGCACTCCTTTTCTTGAGGTATGTGAGACTGCCATTTGCTTTAGAAATCCTCAGTCCTTTTACCCTCAGACTGGCTGGTGGATGCTCCCAGAGGGATCTCAGTCATTCTGATCTCCATGCGCATGGACCACACTGGCAAGCAGGCACGGCTCCAGGAGCCAGGCAGCCATAAGCATCAGGATCACAGGGTGTGACTGACGGTGGCAATGTGGAGGCTGACAGCAGCAAAGGAAGGGAGACTGCTTGGTCCTGAAGGACCTGGCACTTTCTGGGTGAACCTGCCATGCAGCTGTGGCATGCAGGACTTCTGCCAGGAGTGAGCACACATCTTGTGTAAAAGTTGTCCATCAACTAGTGAAAAATATTTCACCTACTAGCACACTTGCTCAAGCCTGCAGCCAGTGCAACTTGTGATCTGTGCTGGTACAACAGAGAAAATGGGGCTCCTAGTAGGTAAGGGACAATTGAAAGACCCAACTATCTCCAACAGTACTGAAGGAAACTGAAAATTTTATAAGGCCTGAATTAATGAAAAGATGAATTAACCAAGTGTTTTAGCTTTACAGAAGTTGTTTCTAACTTCTAAAATTATTGGTTGTGGATTTTTTTTTTTTTTTTTTTTTGTTTTGTTTCGGTTTTTTTTGGTTTGTTTAGAAATAAAATGAAACGTAACCAGCAGATCTCCAGAATTACATAACTATTAGAAACATAGCTGCCATCACTGAGAGCTGCTTTTCAGGAGTCACCCTTGTCTTATGATGTCCAACATATACATAAAATACTTTGATACATTTTAGTACAGACTGTATGTTACATGCAACATATGCTAATTCAGGCTTGTATCCCTTGCCCCGTAAATGTCAGTAAATTCTTCTGTACAAGGCTGGCATATTCAGTGGAGTTTATATGTTACTATAGATAAGTCTTTTTTCTAGACTGGGATCATTGTACGATGTGACAACTTTCCACTTTATTAAGCCATGACTACCTCCTACAGAAATTCATGAAATGTTCCTATTTCTTTTAATTGCATATTTGTAACAAACTCATAGCTTTCATGGATGCCTTCACTGAGTGTCTCATTCTCTCGCTGCTGTCACATAGTTTAATTATGGTTATTATCAAAACAAAATTGGAACATAATGGAAAAAATGCAGATTGCATCCTCTACTTGTATTTAAATTTATTTTTCTTATAGTTCTGTGCCAAAAGTTCTCACTGACCAATTTAATCACTTAAATTGCAGAGAAGGAGAAAAACCATGAACTCTATCTATTTTCTAGAAATACGTTTTCTTCTTGTAAGAACATTCATGAAAGAACCATAACATTCATTCAGACAGAAATTTTTTGCTTAAACTATAACCAAAACAATTTTTATATCACAACAAAAGTAACAACAACAAATGGTTGATGTGATATATATATATGTAAATACTGAGTTAACAACCCAAGATGTAACTGATAAACAGTTATGCCACAAGCACAAAGTAGTATTTATCCAATAACATGCTGTCTCTGTATTGGTAGTTAAATGAGAAACCAGCCAACCTTTTCAGAGCTTAAATGTTTTCCTTTCTCTGATCTGTATGTGAAGTTACACTATCATACAAGTAATTCCTTACTGGATATTTGTACCATTACAGAAAGCCCAATTGCATTTCTAAACCAGAATGCATTTCCACAAAACCCTATATCTAATTAACACAGTATGTCCAACAGAATCTCACGTTGTCTAAAAAGATAAATAGAAAAAGAGGTGGTTACAAAAACAGGCTTTCAAAGGACTTGTCTCCTAGTTACTTATATCTCAAACTGATTCATCTCTTAATATATTCTAGGAAATGGTCTCATCCATTTTTGTAGGGCAGATAGAGCTTTTAAAAAGACACTGAATGCAAACAACACTGTATTTCTAACTTACATGACTGCCTTATGAGCATTAGCTGTAAAAGTGTATTTTATGAACTGCCTTGTATTCCTAAATTTTATCCTTTTCAAATGCAGAAATATTAGAACTCGGTTGAGTTGTCTGCTCCCTAAATCAGAAATTCTAGTAGATGAGGACATGTATGGTAAATCAATAAAGTAACATGTAGGAGGCAGAACTATGCAATGATGATACTCCTTTTGATTCCTTTTAGACAAGAACTTGGCCTAATGTACATGGCATGCCATTCTACGACAGCCATTGATGGCAGTGCCTCTGAGTGATGTTGAATCACAAGCATCACTGCAGTAGAACGGCTGGCTACTCAATTATGAGATGTATCTATATTAGAAGAAAACTCTGGCTTAAGAAGTTTTTCCAGTAAGTACCTTAATACCATTATGAAATAGAAATTAATACTCCCTTCCAAAAATATACAGTGATTCAAAATCATGCTATATGATCATTAAAAATCGTACTTCTGTATGGGTTTACATGGCAAGGGTTTGGTAGTGGGGGCTACAATGGTGGCTTCTGTGAGTAGTTGCCAAGGACTTTTCCCCGTGTCCAAGAGAGACAATGCCAGAGAGATCCAAGATGGACCCACTGATGGCCAAGGCCAAATCCACCAGTGACAGTGCCAGCACCTCTTGGATAATATATTTAAGAAGGTGGAAAAATCACTGCAACCACAGCCTGAAGAGAGCAGAACAGCTCTGCAGACCGGGTCAGTGAAGGAGGAGGGGCAGGAGCTGCTCCAGCT
>JAODKT010001744.1:10692681-10709359 GCA_027576195.1 Cossypha heuglini
GTGGGCTGTGGAGAGAGCAGCCCAGCCTGGAGCAGGATTGCTGGCAGGACTTGTGGCTCCGTGGGGATGATTCATATTGGAGAATTTTGTGGAGGACTGTCTCCCTTGGGAGAGACCCCACGCTGGATGGAACTCCTTCCAGTGAAGAGGAAAGAGTGGCAGAGACAATATGTGATGGAACTGAGTAGAATCCCCATTCTCCATGCCCCTGCTCTCCTGGGGGAATAGAAAGAGAGAAATTAGCAGTGAAGTGGAACGTGGATAGATGAGAGGAGTTAGCAGAAAGTGTTTTACTTTTATTTCCCTTTATTCTTCTCTCATTTGGTTGGTAATAAACTGATTTTCCATAAGCTGAGTCTGCTTTGCCCATGACAATAATCACTGAATGATCTCTCCCTGTCCTTATCTCGACCCACGAGCTTTCCATCATATTATCTAGTCCCTATCTAGGTGAAGAGGGGAACGACAGAGCAACTTTGGTGGGCACCAGGCATTCAGCTACAGTCAACCCACTATATGCTATCTTAATATTTGAATAATCATTGTTTCAGATGAGCTGTATTTCACTACTTATTTAGTATTCTATAGATTAACCAGAAAGCTGCTAAGTTGTGCCATGTTCTCTTCCTCAAGTAACTCTTACTAGCTATAGCTGGAGAAGAGATAGTGAGGGCCATTAATATGATCCAGCATGAATGTTCTTCTAATAGCATTTATTTAGTACAGTTTAAATCAAGAAGTTACAAAACAACAGGAGGTATGATACATTTTTTCCTCAAACACATAAATATTCTTAAGCCTACTCCACGGAGATAACCTGAAGGAAGACATCTTTTCCATCATTAACTACCTGATCTTTCAGAAGCCAGAGAAAAAAATAGATGGAACCCAAACAGGAAATTTTGAAATAGTTGCCTCCCATCAAGACGATGCAATTTTCCACTTAATTATTTTCTACCAAGATAATTTAATTGCTACTCAGAATTATCTAGGGGCACTGATTCACCTTTTAATCAGAATCATATCTTTTAGTTAGAAGAAATCACACAAAACCCGTAGTACATTAAAAGCATTCTAGGCTATCAGTTTAATACTGACACAATTATTAATAATTAATCTTTACTTAGCTCTCCTTTTCTCTGTTGTGTTTCAGGTTTGTTTTTTTTTCCTTTGCACTGTGAATCATGGGCAGAAGTGCAAGAGAAAACTTTTCTTTCTAGAATACAATCCAGTTCTGCATGTAATAGTTTGTTAACAAGAAACAAATAGTTACAAGGAATAAGTCATGTTTTTAACTGATACTGTTCCATTATAGTCTTTCAAAACCAGAAGAGTGTTTTAGCAGTAGGGTATCCTTACTTTGATTTTGAGCTTTTTTATCTGTATAAACACAAAGAACTAAAACTTCTCTTTTTCTATAAAGAGAAAAAAGACAGCCATGCAGTAGAAAGTGGAAATGTTTGTGACAATTTCTTACAAACCACGGAGTGAAAAGAAGGAATCAACACATGGAACTTTACAATGGTACCACCTGAAGAGAGAAATTCTGGAGACTGGAAAAACAGAAACGTCACATAATTTCTTCAGGTCATCTGTTAAATACAGCACACAGCACACTAATCAGAAAACCTTCCATGGAAGGCAAAATTAAAAATAAAACTTATGCAAATGAATAGTATAATCTACACTCAAAGAACTATGACAAGCAAAACTTATGTTTGTTTCCTTGGTACTTGAGCTTTAATACCCCAGTAAGACTGCCTATCTGCAAGGACAGCAGCTCTTTTTTATTTATTTTATTTATCTATCTTTGTTTTCTTTAACCTAAAATAAAAATTTTTATTGAACGTACATGCCTTATTCTTTCCGCTTAACAATAAACAGCCTTTTCATTAGAACCACATATTTGGAAAAAACCTCCATAAAGACTTTAAAAAAATCTGGGCAAAATCATTAAAAATACAAACTCTTGTAAGATTATTTATAAATGATCCTCAGTCAGAAACAAATAGAAAAATACTGCTAACTTTGTCTGTTCATGCGGTTTCTTACAAAGGTATTCCTAGCAACTACCATCACAAAATTAAAGAAAATGCAGTGCATAGAAAATACACTGTAAAGGCAGAGAAAGCAATTTCTTCAAATCAAATTATTGCTACACTTCCTTAAGGCCAAACATGCTCTGCTTAATTTAAGAATCCATTTGAGGTACTGCTTCTCTAACAAATAAAGTCTGAAATCAAACTTCTGACCTTAGGAAAAGAATGACAGAGGACAAGTTTCTATTTCTCATAATCCAACGGGGAGTGGTGCCTTTGGGGATTTCAAAGATGGAGATTTCAGTGGCCCCTTTAGCTAAACCAATCCAGAGTTTAATCACTGTCTCTTAAATTCTTTTTCCTCATTTCAACCCAAATCTCCCTTGTTGCAATTTCTGACCACAGTGTTCTCTCACTGTTCTCTTTTCAAAAGAATCTGGCTCTGCAGAACAAACACTCCTAAAGATGTTTGGGTGTGCACAGCTGGGAGAATGTCTAGTGAAGAAGGTAAGCACTGACACATGAGGATGATGAAGAGCAGATGGGAACACTCCTTGTTGGGATGCGGATGAGCTACAGGAGCTGATGCACTAGTGAAGATCTAGAAGAATAATTCCCAGGTGCTCAGACACAGCAAGTGGCAGTATATAAGAACAACTCACATGACTTGTACAGAATTTAGGTGCTCAACAGATAATAAAAGTTTGAAGCAGTGTTTTGTCATTATGCACAACCTTCAGGTTTTTAGAATTGCAGTTTATTGTTACAAAATAAGATTTTTTTTTAGTGATGATTTTTGTCTTGACAACCACTCTTTGTACAGCTTCCCTCTTCAGAATGCTAAAGCTAGCAGTCTAATAGCATGACCTTCATTTCAGTAAGCCTGTTACATAGACACGAGAAGAGATTTTCATCTGTGTTGATCAAAATGGCAGAGGAAAACAAATTTTAATTATGCAGGGAAACACCTTCATTTTAAATACATTTGGGCATGTTGAGTTCCACATTTCTGTACCTGTTTATAGTAGATTACGTTGTTTTTTCCAGCTCTACATCATCTTTTATTATTGCTAGATCAGAAGCTTTCTTAAAAAGCTAAGTGAGGTCCCTTGTAAAAAACTTACCTACTGCAAAAGGTGCTTTAATTGAGAATTAAAATACTGGCTTCTTAGCAAAATTCTGTTATTATTAATTTGCTGATATTCACAGATCATTAATCAGAGGCAAAGACACAAAGGTGGTTTTGTGATTGGTTTGCTCCTTTGTTACAAACCACAGCTTTATGCTCATACTCTCACAGTAGTTTTGAAAGTAGTTTTGAAAGACTACAATAAATTCTGTTCTCAGAACCCTTCACAATTTGATGCACAGCAGTTGACATACACACACTACTCCATTAGCAGGGGATGATTAAGTGAAGGTATTGAAGTTATTGATGTATGAAATTGGCTGCCTTCTCCTCCTACCCATATATGAAAGAGGTAGGAAATGCTTTTGAAATGGATGGTCAAAGGCACAGGACAAGTCACCTTGCGGGAGAAAATTAGCATCTACCAGACTTTTTGAGAATGTTCAGTTTTTATCATGCTTCTTAAATCAAAAAGCCAATCTGTGTAATGAAGTAAAGTTTTTCAATTTTACACAGTTAGGCACAGAGCACAGCTGGTATTCCGAGGTTCTTTTAAATCACTCTTTACTTCTAAGATATAACCCAGTGTATCAAAGTAATTTACAAAAAATATTTCTCTAAGCTGTTCTCAAAGACATCTAGTAACAGAAGTCCTATGTTTCCAAGCAATACTGAAGACAGTTTTCCCCACTGTTCTTGAAAAAGTCTGCCACCTTCTACATTTTTCAGGCACCTGATGCAGACAATTAAAATTGAAACTATTTACCTTAAATTATTGCCCCAAAATACTTCGATAGATTACATTTCTGTGCACCCGATCCATAGGCACAGGAAAGAATTTACATGTGTATGTCAATTTGTTAAGTCTGCTTTTGCAAAGTGTAATGAAAAATACACACTTTTAATGACACAGAACTGCTCTTACTCACTGTTTATGGACTAAATATAGGAATTCATTTTCTGGAGTCATCTATTTAAAACACATCTTAGAAATAAACATTGTGGTTATTCATTTTCCTGTTAATAGAGTAGACTGCAGTACCTCTTGAAGTACTAGAAAGTACTTCATTATAGATATTTAAAAAACATACAAAGACAGACAGATATTTCACTGGCTCCTCTCCTCTCTCCTGTATTTACTTTTTAAAACATAGCATATGTTTTTTCTAACAGGAGACTTCTATGGTTCTAACATCTATGGGAGTTTTTGATAGAAGCTGTATTTCCTCCTGTAAATTGTCCTCATTGTTTTCTCATTTTCTGTGGATTGTCTAAAATGATTATTAAATATACTGGTCTTCAGTAAATAGCTTATAATAATTTAGAGATCTCCAAGAACACCTGCTTAATAATAATAATTATTTTTTATTACAAGAAGAATATTTGTGAAACACATTAGAACATACTAACCAAAAAAAATACCCCAAAACCCTACCCCTCAAATAATTTTTCCTCTCACGATGTTAGACTCTCATTTTTACTTTCTTTGACATATACTGGCTGAGAATTATTTTATACTTCTAATCCAATTTTCAAGTGAAAAAGTCACCTTTTAAAATGAGGATCTATATTAATAGAAATAATCTGGTTAATAATTGTTTTCTCAGACAATGAGTCAGAGAAAATAAAAACTAGCTGTGTATCATTCTGCACCTTGTTATGTTGGATGTGACCTCTATATGCATATGCTATTAATTTTCTATTTATCCTTCAATCTATTTTCCATTCTGCATATGACCTTCTTTCTCAGGTAATTTGTCAGGTTTTTTAATTTCATTGAAGAACTCACAATTTAGCCAGTTTGGTCTTTTATTGAACTGCCTCTCTTTCTTTTGCTCAAGAGTAATTTGCGTGGGTGCCTTCATCTTGTTCCTTTAAGAGACTGCCAACTTTCTTAAGCTGCAGTTATAAAAGAGTACTTCTGTCTGAATGTGAAAACAAATTAACAGCCTGTCTCATCCCTCAGGTTTCTGCATGGACAAAAATTGGTGGGAGCTCTCATTCAAACGCTGGTAGCACTGGGATGTAATTCTTCCTTGCCAGACTTTCCCAGCATATCGTGTGAGGTCTGCGAAGCCCATCTTGTTTTTGTGTAACTGCGTGCTTGAGCATCACTTGGGCACGAATTTCAAAGAATGATAGTGCTACTTGCACATCGGTGGTACTACCAATGCCTACAGTAAACTCCTGATATTGCAGTTCTATTTTAATAGGCAATCCTTGCACATATTTACTTTTGTGTATCTCTGTTTCCTTCCTTAATCCTTGTCTGTTTAATAGCAAACCTTGCAATTAACAAGTTGAGTAAAAGTGAAGCAATGTTAACTTTTTTGCTTCAATCTGTATTTAGTAGTTTGCCACTTTTGCATGTCAATACAGTCATTACTGAACAAAAAACATCAAACATACCCTGGATAGAATTTTGACTAAAACAACTGAACACTGAGTAAACACTGAGAAAATTAATACTTGAAATAAACCAAAGCTAGAGAGAACTGAAATTCAAAGAGATCCTTGAAAATATGAAAAATAAAGGCACGTGGTATTTGTGGTTTTTTACAGTCTAAGGTCTAACAAAAAAATGTTCAGAATATTGCAAGGGTAACTCACTGCACTTCTGTGGACTACAGCACTTCTTGCTGCATTTTACTTTAAATTTCTCTAAATTTCTGCTTCAAGTCACGACATTTCTTATAGTTGACAGGAGTTTTTAAAAGTTTTGTTTTTTGATAAAAGTCTGGGGAATTGGGTACTGGAGTGTCTCTAAGCCTGGGCTGGATACTGGAGAGACCATAGAGATCTGCAGTTGGCATTGCAGAGGTCTTAAGGTTCAAACCAGCTAATAAAGAAGCCCTGGAGTCTTTCCATGGAAACAATGCAACCATCAGTTAGGTACATTTGGAGGAAATCATCTGAGTGGCCGCTTGAAGAAACATTCTTAAGAAACAAGAATTTTCTACACAAAGAGCAGTGGAACAGGAGTACATTAGCTTGGAGTGCACCAACAGACACAGATATAGTTTCTGAAGAGACAGAAAGAAAGGATGCCTCAGCACACAAGAACTAATTAATTCTGTTTATTCAAAATTCAACTTACTGAGAGCTTCCAACAGCTTGTGATAGAATATTGTTTTGCCCTGAAGCTCACTGTAACAAAAAGCTGTGAGACAGAGGTTGCAATCACAGATGAAAGCAAGCTAAATTCAAATTAAAATGCTGTGGCATAGGTGCTAAAGAGAAATTATCTAAACGCCATAGAGCAAGGAAGTTAGGCATCACAGGAGTCTCCATTGTGGTAAATTCAGCAGGTTTAACTGAGTAATGCAGCAAAAGGATGGTTTAAAATTCTTTGGCACAAAAGAAATAGCCTGTTCTGTGAATTAGAACTATTATTCTATGCACCACAGGTGAGGAACCGATCAACCTGCTCCTTTATGCAAGTTTTAAAATATGTGAAAATTTTTAGCATATGCCTCCACTCTCATCCTCCAGTCTTATCTTCTCAAGATCAAACATTTCAAGGTTTTCCCTTGTCATAGATATCTCTGAATTTCATGCAAAGTTTGCTGTTTTCCCATAGTTTCTCTGAAATTATTCTACCTGTTCTTCAAGTGAAATACTCCAAAAATTGATTAAGTCCTTCAACTTAATCATTAGCATTGCTGAAGCAGAGAAGGAAAAATATCAGTATCAAGAACTATACTCATCCTAATATCTGACATAATATTTGTCCTGCTCACAAATGGTAGTTTGTTTTTTTTCTGGTAAACCAGGAAGTAGACATATGTCTAACTTTGATATAATATGCTTATCTACAAAGAACAACTGAAACATATGGCAAAAAACAAAGTATTTTTTTTGCAAACAAAGTGTGGTTTCAATGTGCAAATGAATTTCATATCCATGTAGTTGAAGGGATAAACACCAAACTGTATTCAACAGGCTTAACACTCTCTCATCTTGCGAGCTGCTGTACTCTATAGCTCCTTTTATTTTTTAAACTGGTTGCTTCTCATTTTATTATTGTGTGGCTATTTTTTCCTACCTAAATTTGTAAGTCTCCATCCTTTCTTCTTATGCTGTGCCCTATTCTTTTATAGCATAATTTTAATTTTTAAATTGAAATACTATTTTATATTATCTATCATTGCAGCTCCACCACACCAATTTTCTTTCATTTCTTTAATTTCAAGTCAGTGTTTAAGGATGTTAATAAAAATCCTGAATAGTACTGGATACAGGGTGGATGCATACAAAATTCCAAACTTTTGATGATGAACTGTTCATAACTACCAGTGGTCTGACTTTCCTACTAGTTTTGGTTTTACTCTAATATAAATTAATCCTGACCATGCATCCCTGGTCATCTATGAAAACGGCATGCAATACAGCATAAAAGGATACAACCTATTCCCTACAGGCCTTATTAAATCAAGGTATTTATTCGTTACTGGTCTCTATCTCAAAGGCCTGATGTCCTCTTAGAGAAAGAAATCAAATTGGGATGACATAATTTGTTTACGACAATGTTGTTAAGTTACTCATCTCCTTGTTGCCCTTTGTGATGTTTATAGTTGAGTGTTGACTATGTTGTTTTATTTCTCTGCTTCAGAATTTAACAGTACCATTAGCTCTTCAGCTTGGTATTAACAGCATTCATAGCTCAGAAATCGACTTCTTTAATGAAAGTTAATTCGCATCTTTGGCCTTTTCACTTGCTAGAGAACAAAAATTTTGTTGTTTTTCTTACTGCTCTTATTGTACCAGAAAGACACTTAACAATTTCAAAATTGTCCCACTTTAGTCACTTCTCATGTCATGTCTTGTGCTTGGGAAAGCTTGATTTATAAGAAAAAAAAGGCTTTATGCTCTTAAGTGGAGAAAGATTTATTCAAAGGATTTAAATAGGGACTAAATGCAGGAAGATAAATGTGCTGTATTAAAATGGTCCTTGAGGGACAGGATAGCACGTCACAATGTCCCTATGGAAAACAAATACACTTGACACAAATGTAAATAGGACTCACTAGCAATATTTACTATGGTAAACAAAATAAAGTCATGGCACAAGCTCAGGCTCAAGCATTCATCTCTTTAACACATTCCTGGTCCACTTTTAGCCTGTTCAAAACAGCATTCTTCCAGGGGGTGCACAGGAGTATTTGGGAAGAAGCATGAACCCTTTACTGTTCCTTATAGCCATACTGGGACAAGATTATGTATTTGAGTGTTTCAGAGAAAAGAGAACTTAACTATATGGACATTGAATATGTGGCATCACATTCTTGGGACTTGGAGCTCTTGGGGCTATGGAATTGCCCCTGGTTCATTTTATATACCAATATACACAAAGTGATTGTCTATCCACTGTCACTAACTTCTGCCTAATTAATCAGTGGTTTCTTTTATTTTGATTGCTCCAAGTATTGTGGATTGGTTTGAGTTATTTTGCAATTCTCTTCTATTCAACATTTGCCATTTGACCTAGCTTCTGCTTTCTGACACCTTCTGCTTACTTCTTATATTTGAGGTCAAACAAGAACTTAGAGGTTATCTGGGCCTTTGATTTATACACTGTATACCCCCCCACATTGGAGGAGTGTGTAGTTAGCATAATACTGTAGTCTATTTAAGGAGATACATATATTCTTTTAGTTTTTTCCTAGGCTCCCCTCCTGTGAAATAATATATATTGATTTTTAGAGCTGAAGTCTCCTAATTCGGAATCTGGTAGTTTTATTTTGTTGCATTCCTTTCATCAAAAATATCTGAGAAGTCAAAATTGTTCACTATCACTAGTGATAGAAGATTATTCTACTAGCTGCTGACCCAAAGTTTTCTTAACCTTTGTAGCTTAATTGTATTCACTAGACCTTCACCATTATAATTGTTTACATTCTTCTCTGCCACTGTATCCTCATGTCTAAAAAATGCATAATCTCTATTTATATGTTATACTTCCATGTTTTTGAAGTGGTTGTCAATGCTGTGATGGAATCCTGCAACGTGTGGACTGGAAAAGTTACTATTTTTAAAGTTGTAGTTAATTTTCATTACAGATCTGCCAAATAAGATTGTGCAAGGATTATTTTACAGAAGTATTCCCTGAAGGATGACAGATATCTATCCTTCACTAAGTCCTGTCTGGTACTAGTTAGAAGACTGCTAGGTATTCACTTTGTTAATGTACAAATCTTCCAAGATAAGTACTGCCAAAACTGAGAGGTTAAACTTTGTTTCTCATTCCAGATTAAGCAGAGATTGTGATACAGTGCTTAACTACTGAGATGATGATGAAATGAAAACATTTCACAATAAATTTGTTAATATATCTGAGAGCATCATGGATAGGTAAATTCATTCACACCCATTGAAATGTAATAAACAAACAAAAAATTCAGGTGCTGTATTTTTTTTTCTAAATGTGTACGTTAAAGTAGTCAATTTGATTCATGTTGAAGGTAGTAAATGGAATAGATGAAATTATTTTTCCTCAGAATCTCAAATTATCAGAAAATTCAATAGAGACAGCAACAGCTGTACAACTACATACTTGCCTTTAAATCCAGAAACATTCCCAGGCATTGGAATCTGATCGTCTACACTGCTAATTTTTTGGAATGGTTCCTGACAGAGATTTGGTCTAAATAATCTGCTAATCTCCCAAAGAACTGCAGATCTGAATACAAATCTGGAACATGCACAGGGAACTACTTCCAGTGGGTTGCCTGCATGCAACTACAGTGCTTTCGAGGGTAAGACAAGTCAAAAGTATGAAGATAGTATTTCATGCCAGCTGGCCTCCATGACAATATTCCTGGCCACATTTATTTTACTGAAGAGTTGCAGCTGTAATGACTCCTTGGCAGAAAGGCTGAAACTTTTTAATATGCATAGGAAGTAGCCTACCAATATTGTATGTAAAATATATATATCCTGACTGACATCAAAAATAGTGTGGTCAGTAGGACTAGGGCAGGGATCGGCTTGTGCTCAGCACTGGTGAGGCCGCACCTCAAACTATGTATCCAGTTCTGGGCCCTCACTGCAAGAGCTGGAGTGTGTCCAAAGAAGGTCAATGGAGCTGATGAAGGGTTTGTAATATAAATGCTATGAAGCGTGGCTCAGAGAGCTGGGGGTGTTTAGCTTGGAGAAAAGAAGGCTCGGGGAGACCTTACCACTCTCTGCAACTACCCCAAAGGAGGGTGTGTAACCAGGTGGCCAGGTGGTAGTCAGTCTCTTTTCCCAGGCAACAAGTGACAGGACATGTGGAAATTACCTCAAATTGTGCCAAAGGAGACTTGGGTAGGGTAAAAGAAAAAATTTCTTCACTGAAGGAGTGGTTATGCATTTGATTAGGCTCCTCAGTGAAGTGGTGGAGTAACCATTCCTGGAGGCATTCATAAAATGAGTATGTGTGGCACTTCTGACATGGTTTAGTAGGCATGGTGGTATTTGATCAAAGGTTGGACTTGATGATCGTGGAGATCTTTTCCTTAATGATTCTATGATTCCCTTAATGTAACTTTCCTGTGGGTCTAAATGGTTACTCAGTAACACGTCTCTCAATAGTTACAAGGGCTGGACAGAAAACTGTGACTTCTAAGTGTCAGTATTTGGCTTTGGCTTCTTCCTCCTGCATACTGAAGCAAAGTCTTTTGGATTCTATAGCTGAAGAAATGGGAGTGGAGAGCAAGGTACTATTTCTTGAGCCTAATGTCTAGTATTGCTATTTGCCATTTTTCTACCTATCAAAGGAATGGGTTTAAGGGAATACCCTCAGAGTATTCCCATAGTACTCTAATACGATTGAACTAATAATCTGATTACAGAATGAGCTGTGCACTGCGCAAGACATACTTGGTGAACACAGTATGCATGCATATCTATGTCACAAAAACTCTGTGAGTACATATGGTATCACTTATTAGCAACCTAGTTTACTACTAAAATATTCTTATTTTCCCCTTAAATCCTTTGGGTATGAGAAACATACCACACTGCCCACTGGAAAAAGAAAAAAACAAGACCCTAATGAATCCTATCTGATTTTAGTCATGCAACCGCATATATACATTATAAGCATAAACCTTTTCAACATTGAAATGAAAAAAGTGTTAAAAGGAACTGAGCATAGACAGCTTCCTTAAAAATTGTTTCAAACACCAAAATAATGTTCTAGGAAAGACTCAATACTTATTTGCATTGATGTAAGGAAAATTTGACAAATTTCTTTAAGCAGAAAATCATGTTTTCCTGGAAAACCTACTTATTAGGTATGCATTCTGTTAGGGTATTAAGTAAAACAATAGCAAAGGCTGTGGCAAATGATAAGTGTATAATATATGTTAAAGTGTTGGTCAGTGAAGGGTGGATATAACTGGTCCTGGGCTTCTTTACCTACACCCCTATATCTCTAGAAGATTAATTTTATATTTATATTTTGTAAAGAGAAAAAGATTTGGGATTAGTTTTTATTTTGGCTCTTTATGATTTATTGAGGAATTAAGATCTTTTCTTTCAGTTAACATTGAGGATAAAATTGCATGCAGTCTCAAATAACACTTGGAAATCATGTTATCATGAGACAAGACAATGAAAGTCAGGGAACTGAAAGAAAATGTTTGTCCTATGGCATTAGGTGAGCTGGTGATTTTTAAAGAATCCCAACCTAATGCATTAGCTGACATATGCCAGACAACACGTCATTTAACACGTATTAAGTAATTAAGATAAACATCAGGGAGCTTTGGTTTCAATCAGATTACTTAAAAGGTTAAACTCTTTCTCAGTGAAGTCAAAACTTCCAATAATGTCATCTTTGTTTGTATTAAAAAACCTCCCTCAATTCAAACTCCTGGACAATATAAGGGGTGGTTGTCTGACATTGACACTAACAATTTTGTTGAAGTAACTTCTTACTTCAGCTGGGCAATGTACAATAGAAAAGTGCCTTTAAAATAATGCAGAGTATAACCCAAATTCTGTATTAGAAATCTTAACAGCTTAGCTTGCTAAAATAGAAAAGCATTTAGAAAGATTACAAACCCAAGACCTTGAGATGCATTCAAACCAAATGCCAAACAAAGAAATTAAAAGGAAAGTTTTGATTTTGGCTATTCATTGTAATTTCTTCATTTGTAGTCTACTTTTATACTTTCATTTGGGTGTTTGATTGTATCTTAGTATAGCCAAAATAAGAATACCTGTGCACATGAAATGCATAGCACTGTCAAAAGAAAAGAAGTAACAAACCAAGAAGAAAGTTGTATTGGAATAGAAAACCTGAAGAAAGTTAGGCAACAGTTTCTACCTTAGTGCACAAGTGTCACAGAGAGACAATCATAGGTAATTTAGTCCCAAGCAAAAGCTGATTTTACCATCTGGTTTCTTGCAGGTCAAGCAGCTGACAGTTAGTATAAGTAACCAAGAAAATCTGGAATTTAACAAGACAATGAGCAGCTGCCACTGAGACTTATGATTTCTTAAGTAAGACTGGAGATAAACAAAATAGCATAATACCTCAAAGAAGTAGAGAAACTGCTGAATTAGGTGACAAAGAACCAGGAAAATTACAGAAAGGGATCAGAACAGCAAACTTAGGAACAAACAGAAAAAAAGTAAAGCTAAGTGTACTTTTAAGTTACATGATTTCCAAGTTCTCCAAACTCAAAGGACATTTAGGGAACACAGGCAAGAACTTTTTAACAGGGATTATATACCACTGGTGAGCAGATGGTCTTCCTGCCTCTGGCCACTCAATTATCCACACCCTAGAGTGATAGCCTGGACCATAGAGTCAACATCCCTGTGTGTATTCAAAGCTGAGTGAACCAAAGTAAGCTTTTAGCTTTGAAAGACTGAGACATTCCATCTCTCATTGATCACAACCTCTTTAATTAAAGGGGTGTATAAACTAATTCTGGATGGTTAAAACACTACCTCCTTCAAAAATAACCCATTTGTCTTGGAAAGAATGACCCAGAAACACCAATTTATATGAATCCTTACTTAGATAAGTATAAAACAATTTTGATTCACACTTCATTCTTAGAATTAGGTAGAAAGCTCTTTTGAAACAGAAATTGAGTTATGATCTTCATACTTAAAAAAGACAGCTACTAGTACTCAATCCTTCTCAGACCTATTTAATCATAGCATTGACAATATCTCAAGAATGTTTACATGCAATCACCTTCTCATCAACATACACAGCAGCCTGGATTTTAATTCCAATCAATCATGAAATCACTTAAGGAGAATTAAATGTTGAACTCTTGAATTTCCCTTAACTTTCAAGTCCCTTCTTAGTGACTTCCCTTTCCCCATTTTTAGCTTACTTCTCTGAGCAAAACTTTGCTTATATGTATACCCTCTATGTGCCAGACTGCGCAGTTATGTTTTTCCAAGCTTGCTTCTTTTTCTCTTCTGCTACTACTTACATCTCTTTACTTTTTTCTTTTTTGTTTCTCGCTAACCTATTCATCCTATTTCTCTCACAGCTAGCTAGAACAAATATGTTTTCCATGACTTAGGAATCATTCATGCAGTTTCTGGATAGATAAGAAGTGAAATCAATTGGAAACAGGTCTAATTTTCTAGTATCATTGCAGACAAATTTCCTGTTTGAGTCACAAAGCAAGACCACTGTGGAATACAGAAATGATAGCACAAAAGACTAAAGCAACATGTCCAATGCTTTTTTTTTCTTTTCCAACCAAAGCCTTTACTAGACAAGGACTTTGTTACTGTGAAAACAAACTGCTTTTGTGCAACATCGATGACCATCAATAGGGCCCCAAGAGAGTACCAGAAAAAGACAGATACATACTCTTTAAAACCTGAAAATGATTCTGAACAACAGTTGCTTACATGTAGTCACTGTTATATGACTTTACAGTACTCTTTATCTTGCTAGCAGGGTGGTGAATCTGGACCTAGAAGTTAAAAATGTACAACTTTAAGAAAGTCAGATGCACTAAAAAAGCCTGCTCAACCAAGAGCCTATGCACAGACCTAGCAACAAATATGAATCCTTTATTTTCCCCTAGATGCAGAAGAAAAAGTATTTCATTGCAATGGAAACAAACATTTCTCAATTTGTGCTAACCTACTGAAGTCATGTCAAAGAAATAACAGCCACACTAGTCTATAAAAGAACATCTGCACATTTAAGGATTCCATTGAGTAAGGAATTTTCCACTGAGCAGTGTGTGGGAGAGATGTATCTTTATCTTACCATAGTTATGATCAGAAATACTGTTTTCTTTGTTGATATTTACAGAGTTTAACATGCAAACATAAACATCCTGAAAAAAGTCAATGGGAACAGTTTTATAACCATATCCAATCAGAAACAAAATGATAAACAATTATGATAAATCATCATAATCACAGAAAAAAATTTTCCATTGAGCTTTATTTATCTCATGTTTTTTTTTAATTTCTGTCATCAGGTTGGGGTTTGAAATCTTCTATGTATCCATACATAATAAATACATCAAAACCTGGCATCATTTGAGGGAAGATTTTTTAACTCTGTGTCTTCTTTATGTGTTATTCTATGCCTATTCATTAGTTTCTCATAAAAGTCTTAGCTAATTTGCGGCAAAATTTAACAAGAGGTGAATAAAAGCCAATGAATGAGATAATTCTTAATGATAGCTAATTTCTCATTATGTTTGCATAACTGAAAACTACTGAATTAAATTCATGTTACTGATAAAGGTCAGCATAAATATTCTTATGTCAATTATACCTTGTCAGTATCCTTTCAGACTTTACTAGAAGATCACTTCATTTAAATTACCTAATAACAGAGAATGAACATGTAGTCATTTAGAATAGTTATAGAACCTCATGAATCACAACAGAAATAGGAACTTCAGGGGCTAAGACAAAGGTACATATCCTGACATCAGAGTAAAGGACTGCAGATTATGTATGGCAAGTCAAATTTCAGTGATTCAATTTAGCAAAAAATTCAATTTAGTAAAAAAGAAACTTTTTCCAGGTATTAAACCTGGAAATGAATTTATGAGTACACAGCACAGTTTGACACTGCTGAAAGAGAGGTCTTGTATCCTCACTTTTCCCTGTTACTCTTATTTTTTATTTAGTTTCATCTTTCTCACTCTCAGTAACAGTTTCCACACCATATCTCAGTGCCCAGGATAAAACATCCATACAATTGCAAGATTAGACATTTAATGAGTTAAACATTTTCTTGTTTTCCCAAGATAGTTTTCTGACATTTTAATGAGCTTGGGAAATAGAAACAAGTTAGGGGGTTTCCCATTCCTGCTCTGAAAAAATTTTACTGTTGTGAAAGTTGTTAACTTGTCTGTATCCATTTCACACAATGTCTTATTAGTGTATTTTAAAAAATACACTCTTTATTAATTAACTCATAGCTTGTATCAAAGTTCCAGGATCTATTAATATCTTCAGGGATATTAATGAAGGCAAACGATGCTTGTTTAGTAAGTGTAAGAGAAGAAACGTGGTGATTTAGAGAAATCTGTAATTTGACAAAGCAATCTTGAAAGTACTATTGGGAACTACATAACAGCAAAACATTCAACTCTGTCAAAGTAAAATGCACACTAGAAAAGTCACTGTAATGCGGCCATTTTGGGACAAGGAAGTAATGCTCCCTCCTTAAGGGGTCCAACTGAGCTGAACTTTGAGGTGATTGTGTATACCCCATCAGATGACACTTTCAAATGATAAATTTCACCTCACTTAAGCAGATACTTATAGCTGAGCTTGTAGCTGAGCTCAGTGGTGGGGTCTCTATATTGTGAATTAAGAGAATCAGGTTGTCAAAGGTGACTCATCTTACCTGTTTTAAATAAAGACAAATTTCACTGACAAGTGCCTATTTCTTACTGACTATGAACAAAGAGCCTAGGCAGCCTGTTATACGTACCCACACTTTGAAGAACGGCAATCACAGGAATAAGTGGGAAGACATTAAAGGCCAAACAACAAAAAAAATTCAGAAAAAAAGAAAAAAAAATGGTAGTAACTAAGTCTCATGACAGACAACTGCAAATACCCCACTGCCATGGCCAGGGATACCTTTCACTAGAACAGGTTAGTCAGACTTCCATCCAACCTGGCCTTAAACACTTCCAGGGATGGGGCATCCAAACTTCTCTAGGCAACCCAATCCAGTGCCTTACCAATCTCACAGTAAATAATTTTTTCATAATATCTAGTCTAAACCTGCTCTCTATTAGTCTGAAATCATACCCCCTTGTCCTGTCACTCCATGCTCTTGTAAATAGCTGCTCTCCTTCTTCCTTGTAGGCTCCCTTCAGGTACTGGAAGGCCACAAGTAAGTAGCCCTGAAGCCTTTTGTTCTCCAGGTTTAACAATACCATTTCTCTCAGCCTTTCCTCATAGCAGAGGTGCTCCAGCCCTCTAAAAAAATTGCTGTCTCTCCTCTGGGCTCACTCCAGCAGGTCCCTGTCCCTCCTGTGCAGGGACCCCAGCTCTGGCTGCA
>JAODKT010001744.1:10714328-10751999 GCA_027576195.1 Cossypha heuglini
GTCCAGCCTCTCACCCACAGCACCCCCAAGTCCTTCTGGGCAGGGCTGGGCTGGGGCTGTTCATGCCCAGCCTGTGCTGATACCAAGGGTTGATCTGACCCAGCTGCAGCACCAGATCTTGGCCTTGTTAAACCTTATGAGATTGCCATGGGCCCATTCCTCCAGCTTGTCTAGGTCCCTCTGGATGGCATCTTGTCCTTCAGGTGGTATGTCAAACACCCTACCTTGGTGTCATCTGCAAACTTGCTGAGGGTTCACTCAATCCCTTTGTCTATGTCATTAATGAAGATATTAAATTACACTTGTCCAAGTATGGATCCCTGAGGGGTACCACTTGCCACTGATATCCATCAGTGGACCACAGATGAGACTATCAAACCCATTCCTTACCTACCAAACAGTCCACCCATCAAACCCTTGTCTCTCCAATTTCAAGAGAAGAATGTGCGGGAGATCATGTCAAAGGCTTTACAGAAGTCCAGATAAATGAAATCTGCAACCCATCCCTCATACACTGATGTGGTCACTCCATCATGGACAGTTAATTGTTTGGTCAGGCAGGACCTACCCTTGCTGCGCTGGTTGTCCCAATCCACTTCCCTGTCCTCCAAGTGCCTCAGAACAACTGCTAGGAGAATCTGTTCCATGATCTTTGCAGGCACAAAGCTGAGGATGACAGGTTAGTAGTTTCCAGAGTTGTTCTTTCTTCTCTTCTTAAAAATGGATATGCTTCCCTTTTTGCAGTTGCCTGGAACATCAACCGTCTGCAGTAACCTTTCAAGTATCATGGACAGCAGCTTGGGAACTTCATCAGTCAATACTTTAGGACTCTGGGATGCCTATCATCAGGTCTGATAGACTATGATGACTTCACTCCTGTCCAGTGGGATACCCAGCCTTCTTTTCATCTCTTTTCAATCTTCCTCCATGACCAGCAAAAAAATAATGTGAGAATCTTGTTCATCTTGATTAACTAAAGTCTTGGAACTAAACTCTGAATGAGACTCTTAGTTATACTTTCTTCAAAGAAAACAGTAATGAAAGACTGAGGATGGGTGAAAAATTATATATTGTACTAGGAAGGAAATACAAGCTTTAAGATCAAGACACTTTTTATGGTTTATGTGTGAGAGTCTTCAAAGAACACAGAAGCTAGAAAGAGAAGTTCAAATGAGAATTAAAGAAATCACTGCTAGGCAATATGGCCTGATTATTTAACTCTCCTTTAGTCTACTTCTTACAACATATTTTATTGTGGGATCTAGGATCTTTGTCTGAATATTAAGATCCCTAAGAAAATAAAAACCATGAGTGTATCTACAGAACACTTAATTCCCAACTTGAAAGCAATTTTACTTTTCTGAAAATTTTTATTAATAATTTTTGACAACTTCCACATTCTGTTCAGTTTTACTCTAATAAAATTCATAACCTGGCATATGGAACGCACAAAACTTGTGATGAAACAGCAGCCCTGTTGTTATCTGGAGGCTGGAAAAAGATAAGATAGAGTAAAATCGTATATCAAAAGAGCAGTTCAGGGAACATGGAGGGCATAACCAGTCTATAGGTTCACGTTTACTAATATCTGCTAATTGTAACCAAATAAAATAAACTCCAGTAGCAAGCACACAATATACTGACAATGTTTATTGTATGTTAAAAAAATTAGTGCCTTTTCTTCTAATAATAATATTTCAGATTTTACTAACATAAAAAAATTGTATTCTTAAGTAAACTATTTACTATAAAATAGCATACCTTCCATAATTTAAATATTAGTTAAGCTGTGTTCATTTATTTAATATTCCTAACACACTTTCACTCATACGTGGAATGGAATAGTAAGTGTTTGCAGTTTTAACTTCCCTTGTCAATCAAGCCAAGGTCAGGGACCTATTCACTCATGAAATTAAACAGATGAAGGAGCAAGGGGGAAGAGAAATATTTACAATTTTAATTCCAATGAGTTATGAGGGCAATGCTTTTTTTTTCTGAGAAATTCTTGTAATTACTTTGCTTTCGACCGAAGACCAATTTCCTTACTGAGGACAGGGTACAATTTTTTGTGAGAGATGGACAAATTGAATATGCTGGCAGACTGTCTGAATTTTGCTTCCTGAAGTGCTTTTGATGAGAAATGATGGCTTTTTCATTATGACAAAGACATAGAGGTTTTTTTTGAGTACGTGTAATTACATACATTCAAGGGCTTGTAATTATACATCTATTTATACTGAAAATTCTTCTAATTTGATTTTTTTTCTATTTCTGTCATGATCTAATGTCTTGTTTTAATGTTTTCTCCTGTTTTTAAACAGACCAAAAATACAGTCTAAACTCCTTCTCTGAATGCCCTTACCTTTGAACTGAATAAAAAAAGCAAATCAAAATTATTTCCAGGAGGTTATAGCCAAAGAGTCCAACATAAAACTAAACTTCCTGCTTGAAGGTGATGGAAAAGGAGAGTTTAATGCATCCAGAACTGGGCTAAAATCTAAGTTGTCTTTCCAAGATATTCTAAGTTTGAAACAACAAAACAATAACTCTGTGGTTCATTACTACTTCAAATCTGAAGTACTGTCAAGCAAACAAAAGAAGATTGAGAATGTAAACGACCATAGCATTTAATGCAAATAATCTCAAAGACTCAGGGAAAATGGCTTGTACAATACCTAGAAAATTAGAGAAGGTTTAAAGTAGGAAATTTATAAGTACTAACAAAATAATACATAAAACCCCTGCCATTTCCTCCAACGTTTTGTAAAGATGTTTTTATTTAATACTGGAAATCCCATTATTTCATAATCTTCTCAGTCTCTTGAAAGTGTAGAACAGTGACTCAAGATACCAACGAAAAAAAGTAGAATCATATATGATCTATTGCATAAGTGCATTTCTTAGTGCACCTACAAAAAAATTTCGCCCTACTACTATGTATGATAAAAATTGCAGCCTCCTCCCACAAAACATATATCAATCCATTAACATTTCATATTAATATCTATGTGGCTTTCCACTCAGACTCTGGAATTCAGATTTAATTGTTTCTCTTCAGCTTTTGTATTTCCCTTTTTTTTAATCTCATAGTGTTCAAGTATGGGGCATATACGTTTTAGACAAATTCAATTTTAAGACAATAATACCATAAAATTTATGTTGTACTGGTGGAAATGAAGGGCAAGTAAAGAAGTTAAGAACAAAGGAAATTACTTACTTGTACTGTTTTGCAGATATAGGAGGATTCAGTTTATTGGTTAAGAATAGAGCTGCACTTAAACATGGCATGGTAACTCAAAAAGTACTACTAAAGGTATAAAAACATATACAAAGCACAATACAAGAAATACAATGGGGAAAGTAAAATGGCCAAGTTTAAATTACTTTAATAACATTGTGAACATATAAAAACACAGTGAAAGAAAATAATAAATTAAAAGTATATTGGTCAGCACAAAAAACATAGGAAAACCTGTTTGCTGCAACAGAGGAAGAGTATTAAACACTAAAATGCCTGAATCAAATCAGATAAATGAGTTCACTGGATTAAAAAGGAAAATAGGATCAGTATGGATTGAGATTTCTCACCTAAGTAGGAAAGCACAGGATTTTAAAGACTGTAATACTGACAGGGGGACTAGGATGGTGACAGTGCCTGACACACTGAAGGAGACCAGGAAACCTAAGAGCAAGAAGCAAACAATGATGTAAACCAGGTAAATGACACAGGGATGCATTGCTTAAGTAAAAGTTTACAATATTAAAATGGATTATTTCAGTGACTCCAGTCAGGAAACCCACAAGAGGAGAAAAAGTTCCTGAGTTACTCCTCTTCAAAGTACAGGACATGATCCAAATTTATATTATTAAGGAACTTATCTGCAACTGTGCCCATCATAATTCTTTACTTCATGTCAAACATGAAAAAAAAAAATATATATCCACCAATCTAGGGCTTAATTTCAAGAACAAAATTAATCTAATGAGTGACCTCGTTAAAAATATTGACTTGTTGAGTGTCATGAAGATTTTCAGTAGCACCATGAGAGGCTGTCAGAAAAGAAACAAACAGAAGGACCCTTCCTTACAGAAGATATATTGGAAAATCTGTTTCAAATGCATGACCAGTACAAGATCTGGAACAGAATAAGAAAATGAACTACTGCAAATTGCCAAAATTAAATGAAAAATCCTCACTAGTTTTGAACGGACACGCCTACAAAGTCACTAAATTATTAGTGTTGATGTGCAACCATTTAACTGCAGGATTTTCCAAAGCAGGTGTACATGCTTAGGCTCTCTAAGCCCTAAATGTAAGATAAGTACTAACTCTTTTTCCCAGTCTTTTGCAATCTGACTACATTGCAAATTAGTTCAGTTCACCGTGGGAAAAGCTGCAGAACAGAACAGCCAGAGCAACACAAGATAAGTGAATATTAAACGCCAGCTAAACAGACAATTCATTATAATGATTTCCATAGTATCTTAGAAAAGTAACAAGTCATACAAAAAGAAGAAACGCTGAATCAATGTCATCCTGAGATTTAGTTCTCCCATTCTCTCACAGTTACTGCTTTTGCTACTGGCTCAGACAATTTAATGGACTCTATGAACATTAAGGTTGTTTCCAATGAAAATGAGACTACGAATCTATAACTCTAACACTGTGCCTCTTCCTTAACTATTAGAATCAATTCAATAGCACAGTATTTTGTTTTGGCATCAATAAAAACATTTGAATTGTATCACTCATCCCTAGATTTCTGAGAGGAGCAGTTTAACAAGTAACCTATACATGTGACGTAATCTACAAAATGGAACAAAAGGAATTTAGGAGAGATAAGGAAGATAAAGAACACAAGGAAACACAAGTATTTTTTAATTATGTAAAATAATTGAAAAATCTGATAAATATACTTGGACAAAGAATACAATATTTTTTTTCTTCTCTTTTTAAACACAACAGGGCAATTGGCTGCATTGTTTCAAAGTGACTTATGATGATTTTAAACAGATGAAAATTCAGACTTATAAATTTAGACTATCTTCTAATAATACTCCCAGTTAGAAAAAAAGGAATGAAAGTCAGTACACTGGCTCAGAAGAAGCAAAAGTTATATACAAATTCTACACTCAGTGATCCTGGTATATTCATTCTTCCATTAATAGTAGAGGTTTTAATCACATCCTCTCAAGACCTGAAGAGCTGTTCAAAAAACAAGACTACAAACCTGAAGACTTACCAACTTTATTTTATTTATTTATTTTACTTTTTTTTCAGAAAAATTAAAACTCACTACATATTTAAATAATACTTGGTACAAATTGGTTATATTAGACCCTATGCAAATGTAGAATTATCAGTAAAGACACAATTGTAAAGGGAAAGCAAATCAGTGTGATCAGTAGACGGTTTATGCTTAGGAAAATCCCAAAATCCCAAGGAACAGATTTCATGGTGGCACAGGAACCATTGGAGAGTCCTGAGAATAAGAATCAGTCTTGAACACCTTGATAGGCTGGATGGTTGAACTCAGTGAGCTGTAATCAATGGCTTGATCCCAAATAGAGACCATAAGAGAGTCTTGAGAGGTGAGTCAGTGTGAACCTTGTGAACTTCAACATAGCCAAATGCAAGGTCCTGCATCTGGGTCACGGTGATCCCAAGCAAAAATAAAGCCTGGGAGGAGGATGGATTGAGAGCAGACCTATGGAGAAGGATTTGGGTTGTAAGTGGATGAGGAGTCCAACATAACCCAGTGACATGTGCTTGCAAGCCCAGAAAGGCTGCTGTGTTGTGGGCTGCATCCAAAGAATGATGTGGCCAGAAGATCAAGGAAAGTGGTTCTCCCCACTACTCTGATCTTGTGAGACTCCACCTGGATTGGTGCATCCAGCTCTGGGGCCTCCAATATAATGACACAGACCAGTTGGTGTTAAGCTGAGAGAGTTGGGGATATTCAGCCTGGAGAAGAAAAGGCTCTGGGGACACCGTAGAGCAGGCTTCCATTAGATAAAAGATGGGAGAACGGAGAGGGAGTTTTTACGTGGGCATATAGTGTCAGGAAAAGGGGGAGTGTCATTAAACTGAAAGAATGTAAGTTTATATTACACATTAGGGAAAAATTCTTTACTGGGAGGGTCATCAGGCATCGGAACAGGTTGCCCAGAGAAGTTATGGATCCCCTATCCCTGAAGCTGTTCAAGGCCAAGTTGGAAGAGGCTTTGAGAAATCTGGTTTAGTGAAAAGTATACCTGCCCGTGACAGGAGGGTTGGAACTAGGTGATACTTAAGGTCCCTTCCAAAACAAATGATTCTATGACTCTGTGATAATAAGGTGGACCAGGTGATCATTGCAGGTCCCTTTCCTATTCAATCAAAGAATTGCAGAACTTAAAACACAGTTCTGTTTACATTTTTGACCATGGATTGGCAAATATTTGCAGGCCATTACCATCCTAGCCAATTCCTTTCATCAAGGTAGTCTATAGGAGACATCTACCAGACGTGCCAAGGAAAAGAAATCTGGAGGGAATTTTTACCTAAAATGAAGTAATCAAAGACATTAACACTGCTGCATGGGAAAGTTGAGTTAAACACTAGTAGGAAAAAAAAATTGCAGCATTATAAAATAGATTAAAATATTTATTTTTAAAAACCCTGCCAGACCTGTTTCTGGAATTGTCAAAATGCCAGTGAATAGATGGGAAATTTAAACATAACCTTGTGAAGAAAATGTGATGCAGCAGAGTCGTATACATATGCCAGATTATATTAAAGGTTTACATGCAGCTCACATAGTCAGTAAAACAGGAATTTACATATCTAATACCTGTTATTCCTGCAGACCTAACACTTGTTATAACCAGTCTAAGTTTCTGCCTTAGTCAAAATTGAAGTATGATATTTGAAAGGAGTTTTATAGCAAAAAACATATGTTTGACTTGTAGAAGTAGGGTAAGTATCACTTGTGTCTAGTACAGTGAAAAATATACATGTAATTAGTTTTTTCCTCTGGGTTCTGCTGAAGCTTACACATTATATTTTTAGAAGATTCAAAAGTTACATAATTTGAAAATTCTTGGACGAAGTTCCAGGGCAACATTTACCTTGTGCATAATGAATGTCTCCTGCTAGACAGTGTAGGACCTATAAAATACACCTAATATCACAGACTAAGGAATTCAGTAGGTTTGCAACCCACAGTCCTGAGCACTTAAGAACATATCAGACACCCAACTAAAGGGATGACTGGATTGAAAATATCTGCTTGCCTAACTGTGATTCTGGTTCTGCAAACACCACATCCCTCTGTTAAATAGAGTGTTTGTGACCTCAACTCTTAGGAGTTCTATTATCCCAAACAAAGAAGAATCTCCTGGGAGAAACAAGTAACGCTGAGATAACAGCAAGAACCTCTAGTCCAATCTCACAAGCACCAGTGTATAAGACATGCAAGCTGACTGTGCTTTGTATCTGAGCTCTGCTCTGTAACCAAGAGAACACTCACAGATTTCATTTCCACTTTGAAAATCACATTAGCAAATACAATTTTCTTGGTAACTACATACTCAGTGGACACTGAAAGGAAAAAACCCAACTACTTTTACTTATAATGAAGATGAAATCAAATGCATAGAAAGAAATACTAAGAAAGAAACCTACTAACAAAAAATCCCTCTCTTTAGTACAAATGCACTAAGAATTAGAATGGAGGACAGTTATATCAGTGTACCTATGGACTATGGAAATCAAAGACGTATCTATATTAATATTACTAATTTCAGTTTAAAAAAACCTCTCTCAAAAAACCCCCAAAAACTAAACCAACCAACAAACAAACAAAAAACTCAGACCCCCGGAAGATTACGAAAATAACAGAAGGAATTCACACAGGAATTTTAATACAATGTTACAAATAGAAGGAAAAGTGTAGAAAAAATGCCATACAAAAGAGGAAAAAAAGTCCTGGACTCTGTAACTTAGAAAAGAAATAACAATGGGGGCTTATAAAACAACAAATGATGCAGAGAAAATACACTGGGCTGCTATGACTCAGAAACTGTAAATTCCAAAATGCAAAAAGAAATGCCAAAAGTCAGCACTGCAGTGCTTGTCTTGTTTACCATCAGAGGCTGAACATGGAGCTTTTCAGATACCTCATATCAGAACTCTTACGACTGTGACCTAACCTGTGTATCAGGACATGCAATTAACATCACTCAATATCCCAAAAGTCTCGTGCTTCCCCTTCCAATATATGTAAGGTTCTCACTATGCTCTCAACCAATGCGATCATATCCTCTCCCTAAAATTTTATCCTGAATTTTATCCAATTTCTTTTTTGTACTTGCTCAGGCAATATCCATCAAATACTGACTATTCAGAAGACACTGTCAGCTACTGGTTTCACTGTCAATTTGTAAGCCTCTCTGTATTTTTTCCTTCCAATGTTCATAGTGTTCTTTACTCAAGAGAACTAAAAACTTTCACCATTTCTTCATTTTCTCCACTGCCTTCAACTGAGCAGAGTCTTTGCATGTAAATCAAGCCTCACAAAAAGAAAGAACCTAACATGAAATCTTCTATATTAAGATGATTATTCCTTAAAAGCAATATTCTTGCCTTTTTCTCTGTAGAATGGGTTATGAACTCCAACCACAGACTGAATATAGGAAAAAATGAACAGCTTTGATCCAGTGCAGCCATTTCCGTGTTTTTGTGCCTTAAAGCACTTAAATATCTTTTCCTGAGGAAGCAGAACAGTTTTATGTTAGCAACCATGTGCCTCAATATAAATCCCAAGCAACAAGCACTGAAATAATCACCTTCTTGGATGCAGGCCTGTAAATACCCTTAAAAAACAGAACTGGTAATCCAAATGAGCCTCTATGTGTTTTAGTCAGGCTGAAGCAGGCTGAATATTATTACTTCTGCAGAATGTAATATCTCTCAGAGGAAGCATCACCAGTGTTTAATCAGTTTTATCTAAACTGCAGACTCAAAATGGGGACAGCAAAGAATGTTAGCAAATCAGTTGAATTTTTCTCTATTTTTCTATTAATAATTTTCTGAACTTGATTATACCAGTTCTGAAACATTAAAACGAAAAAACAGTGCTCCAAATAAAAGTAATAATGGAAAACTTGCATGTTTTATATTGTTTCAATCAATAATCTGCAAAAGTACACAACACTTAGCCAGAGATCAAAAATCCCAAGAGATATTGAGGCTTCCCTAAACATCTCCCTTTGAAACTGCCTGAAAATGAAATTCTAAAGGTAGCACATCATGCATTGCTGGCAAATATTACCAGCTTTCACAGGTAATTAAGCCAAACAACTTTGATTGTGAAATGAAACACCTTCCCTATTCATAGACAGAGGACAGTTGTCAGAGCCACACTTTACTTCAGTGCAGAGCTACGACTTCACTGTTCTGTACATCTGCAGCAGCCTCCTTGCTCCCTGAGCTGGACGTGGACAGGTATGAGAGGAAGCATTTCGCTACTACTCCGTATTTAAAGTCACTTCTTGTGTCCTGAAAGATGAAGTGAGCCATAAGGGAGCACCCCTAAGCACTGTCTAGCTTGCATGCTGCTTGCTGGATCACAGTAAGCCTCAAGGCAACATGATTAACTACTGCTGCTGTCAAGCAGTTTGATTTTGAGCATATGAACTCAAAGATAGTGATAACAGTCTTACAATTGAAGTTTTGGGTTGATTCTACATCTAAGTTTAAACTGGGTTGTAAACTGAAAATCACTATTTCAATGTAAACCACACATACTTGCACAAAAACCACACCCACAGTGAGCTGATTTTAAAGAATATCCATAGATGTTAAAGCCTATGACTATTTTTCTGTTTGCTTGATTAGTTTTGTATACAAAACACAAGTAAAATAAATACTAATGGGGCAAATGATAAAAGATGCAGTCAAAGATGCAGAGGAATGAACACCAATATGTTTATATAAACAGTTTGCACCATTTTCAACAGCAAAATTACGGGAAGCAATTTGAAAAATAATGAGATACTCTTGGTTAGTTGTTACTGTCTTTGATTGCTTTTAGGATTATCTATCTCTTGCTACTTATTATTGCAGTGACACAAAGATAGCTACTACAAACACATTCAGTTGTTCATAAGTAGCTGCTGTGACAGACAGTCTTTGACTTAAAACAGATGGGCGACAGCATACTGCTATATATCCTTTTTTGAGAAAACCACACATCAGTTAATTAATGTACCCACCATAGCATCTGTATTTCATAACTGAATAAGTGTGTTCTAAGGCTGAGTGTTTCATTGCATATTCAGAAAGTGATTTATGGCTACTAAGTTACCTTCATGAGAAATTTAACTCTTAAACGTGTAGATCAGAAGCCTAATGGCAAATTACAAAAAAAAAAAAGCATAGAAAAAGAAAGCATCCAATATACAGATTTAAATATTTGTCTTATGTACAGTGCTCCAAATTCAAAATATTACAATGCAGTGCAGAAATAATCAATACTGACTATTCCAATAAACACAATCTCGTAACAGCAATGGAATTAATGTTCCATAATCTGTGGGGATATAATTCACAAGAATTCATTTTGAGAAGATCACTGGACTCAATTAGAGCTTGGACATTATGCTTTTATTTATTTCAATTAAAATGACAGTTCTCTGTTCAGTCTTTCGACAACAGCAACCTAAACACCTGAAGTCTTCCATAACCTAATTTTTTTCCTGGGGTTTTGTTTTCAATATATGAAAAATGTGAAAATTTTGATTTTGTATACTGTTCTTGTATTTTACAGCACTGTCAATAGCTATATATGATGAAAGAAGAAGAAAAATCAGACATGGTTAGAGTACTGTAAGTCTAGTTCCAGTTTCCCCCATATTGATATTACAGAATTAAACTGACTTCACATTAATATTTTTCCAATGTCTACTTCTAAATTCACATCTGAATTTGATCAAACAAATCAGATGTTCATGATATAGTGTATTTAGAATATACGGACCAAAGTTGCACCAGTAATCTGAAATTGAATGAGAAAACTGTATTTGCAAGCATTTGACATGGAAGAACAGATATCTACCAAACAAGTGGGAACACCTGGACATACGGCTTTGGGCCATGCACAGATGGCCTGCTGTAAATTGACAGCTTCAGAAATATCTTAGACTTGTTAGGCACTCATGGATCAGTTGCACAGCACATGTACAGGGAGGATGACATGTCCTGGATTCACCTAATGCACTTCATGAGCTGGGAAAGGCTCATCTCCTCTTTGTCCACAAACAAAACAAATGAGGAGGATGCTGCTGCTATCACTATTGCTCAGGATTGCAGATTAGCCAAGAAAGCAGCAGGGTAGTGGATAATTTGCAGTAATTTACTGGAACACTGTTAATTAGTTAGTTGATTTAAAAAAGGGGAAAAAAAAATCGGATTCTACTTACTGTTTTCTAAATTAGTCATTACTGGTGAAGGTCATTCATATTAGTGAGGTCTAATAGAGGGTGGACCAAGTGAAAATGAGGACAGATTTATTTGTACAAATTAGGAAAAATGCAAGAAGGGGAAAAAGTTTGAGATGTAGATAATATATTAAAAAAAGTATTCAGCTCTGTACCGGACATGAAAACTAAAAGTAAAAAATTAATAACGAAAGAAGAAACAGGAATGAGAAAGGTACATATTTCCTAATCCTTTAACTTTGCAAATTAATGTTCTGTTTTTCATCACAGTGCATTTTTCTCCCAGAACTTAAGCTGCAGTCTTTTAAGTCAACTTCTGCATGTATTCTAAAAACTTTGATGTTGTTCTGTTCTTAAATATGTAAGCATTAAATATTTAAAGTATTGAATATGCTCTCATCTCTAACTTGTATTGCACATTTTATATAATTAAGAAAGCTGACATAATTTTGAACTCACAGAAGTGGCCAAGAATTCACTGTCCTCTTGCTCAATTTATTTCTCTGTTCTGATAGAAATATCTTATTAGGAAAGTGGCTACTCTCACAAATGAAGCAATGAAATCAGGTCAATTTCAAATTTTCTATTTGCAAAAAGCCTGAACTCGCTTTGATAAGAGGTATCTTATAAAAAAATTACAGGAAAAAAGTTACAGAAATTTTCTGTAACTTTGATGAAATGGCAAAAATAATAATTTTGAGAAAAACACCCAGTTATTTTAAATATTCAGATATAAAAAATAATGCAATGCAGGAGCACTGATAAAAAGGAGTGGGGACAGCAGGAAAGAATCATCAAAATTAACAAAATCTGCTGGCTTTGGCCAGAGATTTAGATTAACCTAAAGGGAAAAAAACAAAGCACTAAGAAAGAATATATATCAAAAGGTAATGTTAAAAGCCAAGCCATTATCATAATCAGACATCTCATTTCACACTTTGTCTTAGATGCTCCATCCCAGCATAAGACATGGGACAAGTATCAGATTGAAAAAGATTCATTTGGCATTGTCTGCACATGAACTAAGACTGATTTTAATTCTTTTTTTTCATAAAGGACATGTAACTCAAGAGATATTTGAAAAGAATATAATGGTTGATATATCCAGATTAATAATAAAAACTTACGGCTAATTAAGAAAGACATTAAATCACGTTCAATGTTACACAACAATACAAGAATGAAAAGAAAAATAAACTCCACAGATTCTGCCAAACCATGTCAAATGTAGTTGCTCCTTCATTCTTATTTTTTATGAAAATTCAACTAATGTGTAGTATTCTATTTTGAGTTAGCAAAACTAGAAATAATTTAATGCTTAAGCTGAAAAAGTTTAACTTCTTATCATATAAAAAACTGGAATGAAATAATACGTGTATATTGGAGATTTACTTTGGTAACACATGCATCAATATTTACTGCTAAAGAACACTGTGGTGAAAACTGTTGGCAACTACTCCACACCCCAGAGTGCTATAAACTTTCTTATCCCTGCAACTTTAATGTACTTTTATACTGGTATATTTTTGTGTGAATTTTCAACAAAGATAAAAGAGACCCCAGCATTCATCATAATTTAATTACCTCTTCCACATTCATAGCTCACATGAAAACTTTTCTATCATTTAGTTTATAAAGGTTTTACTTACACAAACAAGAGTCTTTTAATCCATCTAACTGAGAAATGCATTCACTTCTTAGAATAACTCCAAGTCTGGTACTTATACCAGGCACATGGCAGGTACGCTTTTACTTGTGCATATCTCCCTCACTCCTGAGGGACACTTGCAAAGTGAAGAACTGACAGGTCTTGATCCTGCTAAGGTCACAGGGACTTAGCTATATTATAGCTTTGCTTAATCCTCATTGGTTTTGCCTACTGAGCACAAGGCTGTTTCCCTGACAACACAACAGCAGTTACTGCAGTATCCAGAAACACATATGATGTCCAGGCTTAAGGTATATCCCACCTGAAAATATATTATTTAATGCTGTTTTGTATAGGTCATTGTAGGGAAAAAAATAAAAGCCATGAAGATCTTCTGTACACTCTTACTTCTGTTAAGTTTGTTACTATTCCTTCAAGGACATTCCCTAACTAGGTTGAACACTTCTGAAACTCTGTTCTTGAATTGGTGAGTACATGGAGCAAAAGTCACAGTAAGAAGCTGTGGAATGTAAGGGAATTTCTGAATGTTTATAGAAATTCCTGTCAACTGTGAAATACAGCATGAGAGAGAAAAAAAAAATCACTTGAAAATTTAACAAGAGGGCAATAATTGCTAGCATAGAAAGGGACCACCTGGGGTTTAAAGTGGGAAGCGTGGGAAAAGTTTAAAGGTGGATATAGAAATGAGATGGTGAGAAACTACACCCTGCAGCAATATTTTGTATAAATACAGACGGCTATACATGGACGATGGCTATGATTTTCAGATCAAAAGAAAGATTTTACAATAATTAAGATAAAGTGTGAAACAAGATAAACAAGAGAAAACAAACACACCAGATGTGTAGCTGAATACAGAAGCTGTGATTCTAGAAATATTATTCAGTAACTAACAGAAAAAAAAACCTCAAAACCACTTAGACAGTAAATCTAGCCAGATAATTTCTTGCACTTCACCAAAAGCAAGATCCTATATAAAATTACTTCATTAGTTTAAATTTGTTTAAACAATGCTGACAAGGTAAGTTTCTGGGGCCAGATTACTTACCTGGCCACAAATTAACCAATTAATTATGAAAGCAAAATGCTGTTATAAATTTTTTCTTGCGTGCACTGGCTAATGCAACAGAAATGCACTATGTGATCATGTGTGCTCTAACTCCACTTGCACTAGGTAAATTCAGTACTAGTAACTGAAACTTTATGCAAGAAATGCTCACTGGCAGGCGTCTGAGTGATTTCAGCTGAGAGGAAGTCAGAGTGAAGAGAGGAAAGGAGCAGACAGTAGCTTGACCTCATGGTTAATGGAGGTATGTCCAAGCCTGAGTGAGGCATTGCAATGGGCTTTCCAGTAAAAAACAATTAGAAGACAAGGATTTAATCAATTGACAAAACAGCAGTTTGTTTCTAAGCAACACAGGTCACCAAGAAGACATCACTCCACTCATGTAATTGTTTTCCTATTGAATATAGTTGTACATCAGCTTTCAATTTTCTTTTTGAAATACCTCAAGTGTACAAGCTTATGTGACAAAAATGATCTGGCTAGCACAAACTATGAGGACAATTTCCCATGGCACTGACCTGTATCTTGAGGAACAGTGGCTTAAAATGTGAAGAAAATTATTGTGGGGTTTGGGGGAGTCTCTTTGGCTTTGCTTAGTTAGTTCTGTTTTAGAACTCCAAGCAAACAATGATGAAGAGTTCATCTGACTGGCCCACATTTGTCAACTTAGCCCTGGGAGGTGGAAAAACTACTAATTCTATCACTTTCAGAAGAAAAGTAGAATGTATAATTTGACTTATTTTCCTACAGACTACATATCAAATAAATCAACAAATAAATAACAAAGTAAACCAGAACCATTGAAAGAATGCAATAAGAGAAATAGTATCAATTTTCTTAGATGCTAAGATAGTACTGTGATCCACAAGATGTAGCAGGCATGGCAGCATAACCATAGTAAGTCAAAGAGTATTGGTTTAGTACCATTTTTACTTTTTTTAGTCTCCTCATGGTTCATGTTTTTGAGTAAAATTGTGAAAGGTTATTTTGAATAAAGTAATGTTTATACAAAATTGTTAGCAATTATTTGCTCATTTCAGTTCTGAGAAAGCTTTTACTTACACAGGTGACAGAACGACAGAAAATCTGGACATTGAAAATACAATGAAAAGAAACTAAGGGGCTTTTGGAAAATGACAGACAGTTTAAATTATTCTTTAAAAGAGTATTCAGTCTGTAAAGATGATGAGCAGCTTGCACTATCAATGCTCTGTACAATCACTGTTATAAAATATTTTACACATTTTAGAAATAATGTCAACATGCAACTAAACCATTAATAAGGCATTTAAAGCCCTAATGATGAAAGAGTTTCATCTAAGAGTTAGACTTTTATAAGAAATACAACTACATGTAGAAAGACAGCTACTGGTATTAGACAAAGTACTTACAGCCAACCCCCAGCGTTAATTCTTAGGAAGTTTGAAACAGATAACAGTTGCAAACACAGTTGTGCTGACATCATGTACTTCATGTCTGTACAAAAGAAAAGAAATAAATTATAGTTAGGAAAGGAAGCTTATTTTCAGAACTACCTTAAAATTTAATTAATTACTTAATTATCACAAATACCTTTTCAGCTGCAAAACACAGAAAAAAAATAACTACAAATGCTTAAAAAAGAATAATGACTGATATGACAAATCTAAACTTAAAATTATTTTAAAATAATTACTAGTGAATAAACAACAAAGATTTCAAGTTCATTCCTTTTGGAGGGATACTGGGCAGGATAAAAGCAAAGCTAAAAGGATACAGGGCTTTCTACAACAGAAGAAGGAATAAGAAATCAGAAAAGACAGTGATCAAACAGAATACAAGCACACTCAAGGTTAGTTCATGACTAAAAGCAAGATTCTCACATGGTAGCTCATGCTCACAGCCACTCTAGAGGAACCCTGAGTCCTTATGTTCCTACATTATTCATGTAAGAATTAAGATAGAAATTATGTTAAAATACATTTGTACTAATATTAATGTATGGAAAACAATGGAAGTTACACTAAAAACCAAGTTCCACATAACATATTGATCACACTTGATGCTTTATTACAGTGAGGACATCACTGAATGGCTTTTTTAGCATCTATGGAGGCAACACCTGTCTTGTCAGTTAACTGAGAATCGTTAGAGCTATGAACACTTCCTCCAAATACAGGCTACTCAGGATTTCAAATCCCCACTTCGTGTTCTTACACAACTTATTTATTTCCTCTTTTTTGCAGAAGGGGTTCTACCAATATAGGTATCCAAGAAATTCCTCTAAAAATTCTGTTATCTATTTCCTTAACTTTCTGTGGATGTCTGTTAATCATAGTGTAACACAGATCAGTTGAAAGATTGCATTTGTGAGATAAATTCTGTGCTTGTTAGCATGGACATTGAACTGAAACTCATCAGACTTTTCTGATTCATACACAGAATTAAATGTTTCTTTTCTTCTAAGGACTCTGATAATCTCCCCATATTCTCTATAATTTATATATGAGAATTTGTTGATTTCTTTCCTATGAGATCACTTCTTTTCCTGGATCCATTAATGAGTAGATCCTTCCAGACTACTGGGACTTAAACACTGAAATATGAATTTGACAACTCCAGAACAATTAAATTATTTAAACAACACAACAAGATTCCAGAACTTCAGCCAACAAGAACATTTACTTTTTAAATGCTCAAAATACTGTAAACACACATACTAACAATGCAAGGAAAGTAACAGTAAGCAGTCACACATACCTCAAGGTTAGGTCAGCTGGAATAATTTGTCAAAGTTACAAGTCTAATTAAAAGTTTTAGCTGAAAAAGTAATGAAGTAAGGTGTCAATTGATTTTTTTTTCAAAACACCTTATGTCTTTTAACATTTTTTGCATCTACTAAACCAACATCAATTTTAAAATTAAATTTAAATTATCTCCATGATTGTTAAAGAATTTAATCAAAATAAAGCATTATTAAATTTACAGAAAATAGTATGTTTTCATTGTCTACATAAGAAAAAAAAAGAGACAAAATGGTTAAATAACTTACATCATGTTGCACAGCTTGGTGGCCTGAGCAAGAGAAGGATTTGTTTCACACCTTTTGTTTCAAAATCTCTAAGTATTCTTTCAGGCTCCTTTTCCTGAAAGGAAAGTTAAGCACAGGTTAAAAAAGGACCACCAGACACAGACAATAACATCAGGCATAAAATTATCTATTTCCTAAAAAAGGATGTAGTTTTCAGCATTAGAGACTGTAATCTTTAAAGTGAAGATGATAGATTTTTCTTTTTTCATAGTTAATGATGCCTTTCCAAGTGTGCTGAGGTAATTATCAGAAGTAATAACAAAACCAAACAATCCAAATTACCAGCATCTCCATATATCTGTCATACAAGTTATGCAGTTTCAATTTCTATTTTTCTATCATAATTACTGTTCCTTACAGCAACTACTTTAACATATGCAAGAAATCTCCACTAATCTTAACAGTTTTACAAAGTTTTGTCAAACTACCTGCTTGTCTATATATTTGTTGTTTGTACTTTTCCTACAAGAGAAAATTTTTTGGATTGCAGAGTTAGAAAGGTAAGGCATAATTTGCCCCTTTTCAACAGAGGAATGAACAGAGTGATTTTGCAGTCAGTACATCATACAAGGAAGCATGGACACACAATGATGTTTTTGACCTCACCATTCTCCCAGTAGAATAAGCCTTATAAAACTAGTCTTTAAAATAGTCTTAGCAGAGTCTCAAACTCTACATCCAAGATATATGCCATTTAGATATTTTAAAATTTCACCACCCTTCTAGATGCAAGTGGAGAAATATAATCTACATGGAGTCTTACACAGCCTGTAAAATGTGACAGATCAAGTGATTGTCTCTGGTTGATAAAATTAATCATTTCAGAGAATATTAAAAACTCTTTATTAGCAACTGATTAAAACAAAACAAACTATCAAAGATTTTGTGTAGACTTCATTTCTGTATTTGCACTGAGAAGGCTGCTAAAATTTTACAAATTTTAAATGGCATATTTAATTGCTGAAGTTTGAGACTCTTCTCAGAGAGTCAACTCAGAGTTGTTCATAAAACAAAATATTGTTTATACAATGAACATATTTCAACACAGTGCAACAAATCTATTACATTTTCATATTAAGAGAAAGTTTAAACAGTATTAAACATCTTGTATCTTTTTTCACTTTCAGAATCAAATAACACAATGAGCTCCATGCCAAGAAATTAATACTTATAGCCGTTTCAGTGCTGTTAACCTAAAAACCAAATATGTTATATTGAGATTATTAATTATTCTGTAGTCAATGTCTGGAAAGTCCAGGAATGTAGTGTTCAATGATCTGAAATTATTAAAGACCTCCTAATGAAAGATAAAAGCCCATATGAATGACTAAAAAAATCCAAAACAACCAGCCCACAAACAGCTTTTTCTATTTTGCTGACTGTGTACCGACAGATTTTTTGCAATCTTGATGTTCTTACTGTCTGTAAAATAGTGACAGAATCAGAAAGACTTGAGCTAATATATCTTCCAACAATGTATCTGTTTCCTATGTCAGTCTTCTCAATGTTATTAGATAGAGAGGTCATCCCTTCCTAAGCAGAGGGATAAATATATTTACAACCGGTCAGTAATCATCTCATCTGTAAGATGCTGAGTGCAGGAAAAGTCAAGACACACAGTGATAAAGCATAGGACTTAATAAGAAATATAGGATTCTCAACATGAGGAAAACAAAAGCATTTTTGTGATAGGTAAGAAACTGTTTTATTTGCATAAGTTAATCACAAGAACTATCACAAGGAAATACATTATTTTCAAGTTTGCTTTGCCTAGGCTGTTCTATTTCAATCTCCAGAACAGTACAAATCTGTCTTTAACGTTCCTTTCTGTTAATCACACCCCAGTTACTGTTGCCTACTCCTTTCACTTAGACTAGCAAGCTACATTATTCCAACATCTGTCACTACTGCTGCCTCCTCAAACCAAGTGACTCTATGATCCACTGGCTTTCTTGTTGTTTCTTGTCTCTTGTATGGCTCCCAACCCTATGCTCCTCATTCACTCCACTCTTAAACTCATCATTTCAGCTGCATGGAACCTGTTTTTGAGACAGAAATGCTATACTTGTAATGGAAAGCAGCTTAACTTTTCGTTTTTAATATGAAGTGGCAGGACACCTCCTGCCTTGTATATTGGCTTTCATATATGCAGTACATATACTCTTGCAGTACAGGTCCTATTCATATTTTTTCTTCTTTATTTAACAGTAAGACGAGGTTCAGTTCAGTCTTTAGCAGACCTGAATTTTGCAAAAGTTTGTAGCAAAGTCCAACTCAACAAAACTGTATTTCCAGAAGAGGATCATTTCACTGGAATTAGCACTCACTATCTTGGAGAAGATACATTAATGGAAAAACCCAAAGAAGGAAAAAATGAACAAGCTGCTCCTTAGATCTTTCTGTGAAAGGTACAAAACAGCATATTTTCTATCCCTGGTTGGCACAAAAAATTAAATAATAATTCTTCATATCAGCTGCCTAGAACATACCTTGCGATTTCTGTTCCCTGGGGAAAGAAAATTTTAATTCAATCTGCTTCAAGACTGATCACATTAGTTAAGCCATGTCATTATGATGGCTAACAGCCAAATTTCTGTCCCAGCCATACACATGGAGGTGTAATGATGATGGATCTGCTGTGTCATTCACCTACAAACTATTTATCTATTGTGATAACTATAATGCAAATAATACTATATGCAAAGACAGAGATACATAGTTTTTCTCACTGCTGTCTCAAAGACTGGAAAAGATTCAATGGCCAACAAATAATGAAAGCGTGTATGATTACATGTGCAAAACTTTTGATAATTCTGCCCAGTGCAGAAAACTTCTGCTGCGTATTTCAAATGGCAGACTAATAGAGATGAGGAAAAGGTGTAGCTGTTTTTTTCACAAACAAATCTATAATTAAATGCATTTGAGGACTAAAACTAACATGAATTATTTCTAATATTAACTGCCACAAAGGCTTAGCCCTGAAGAGCAATTGGCATTATCTACAGATCACTATTGATGTGATTAACATATCAATAACTTGTACTAATATTGCTGGAGAGGATTAATTAAATTATACTACTATTTAATGTTCCCTTTTTGGTTCTGTTGTTACTCCAAGTAGACTTAAATAAAGCGAAAAGAAAAAGATGAATTTAGGAAAAAAGCTATGGTTATAGAAAGTAAACCCCACGTGTAACATAAAAAGTGAATTCTATATATGAAAATCACTGTTGATTTTAAATACACCTCTTCGGCTTTCAATGTTTACAAATAACTTTTTCTGAGTAGATCCAGTTCATCACATCAAACATACTCTGAAAATGCTCCTCAGTATTAAGAGGAAGCTGCCTAGGACATAGTCCACTCATACATTGAGACATCTCTTCAAAATCAAGACCAAATACTTCATGGATTGAGATTTGTCATCATTATGCTATCCAATTTGGTTTTGACTCCAGAGTTGTAAACATTTCTTCAGATTCCAAGAACAAATTCTGACTCATCACATACGGGGACAGTCTGAGGTACAGCAGAAAAACTCCGCTTATCAGTGTGCACTTTATTCATGCACCCAGACTTGGCTACTGATGTTCTTTTACAAGCTATGAAAAAGTCAGTCTAAATACTGACCACAATTTGCACTTTTACTCACCTTATGGGCAACAAAGTGCTCTATAAGTAAAGCACTACTCAAAGCCATTTAGACTCGACCATTAGAATATAAAATCACCATCCACTTTGTTCATGCAAATAAGGAGTAAAGGGAGTCAATGGAAATTAACTTGTATTGACTTATATTTCTGTATCCAATTATTTATCTAATCATTCTGACTGCATGGCTGTGTTTGCCTGACAGGAATATTACTTCCAGTGATTGGGGGAGAGTGTGCATGGAGGGCAGGAAAAACATTTTGCTTAGTGTTTAAGACAAACTACTTCTGCTTTTCATGCTCCTCAAAGGCTAACCCAAGTAGTCTTACAGGTACACAATTCCTTATTAGTTTAGAAAATAATCACTTTTTATGGGTGTGCCTGCATCAAGTTTTCCCTTGATTTAAAAATCATGTACCTCACTTCAGGAAGAAGTAATTAACAGACAGTCCATCATTTCTTAGAGCAGGTTATTCTCCTCATACACAGTTAAATTACACAGTACCAATTCATTCTTGTACCAGCTTAATAACTGAAAATATTCAAAGGACAGTAGAAGCCATTATTTCTTTCCCAACATCAATATAGTATTATGAAAGAAAACCTTCAACAGGTTTGAAAATAAGCAGGTTCTTATGTCAGTTCAAAAGTAATTTTCCTTTTCCAATATTATTGCTGTTTCCTCTTTTGACAGTGACTGCTGTAAAAGAGAAGACAAAGGTTTTCTCTCAGGGCCAAGAAAAGCAATTGCAAGTCATTCCCATTTTAATTTTTTAAATGTACATTTTTAAATATGTTTTATGCAGTAAGCAAAAAAACACATTGAGTAAGCGTGGTGGTGCATTCCCCCTGGCTGCACTGTGATCTCAGAAATCCTCATAAGGCCTCAGCCCAGACAAACAGCACCTGGACTAACCTCTTAAGCTGATTAAAAATACTATCTGTGCCCAAGAACTTGTGCTGTCTAGCACAAACCACTTTGGAAACTTATTTTCCTTGTCTGAATTACAACTTCAGTGGAACAACATTTTTGTAACTGAAGCTACTAACCTGAACTATGGCCAAGATTGAAGATTATTATGATTTAAGCCAATTCTCTTGTGACCCTAGAAACAGTGATCCTCAGGAGACCCTTCCTTTCAGAAGTAATTTCTTTTCAGAACAGATTGTTAGACTGGAATTCATTGGAATGAACTGTCCAGAGAGTTTCTGGAGTCACCATCCCTGAAGGTGTTAAAGAAACAACGGATGTGGCACTAAGTGCCATGGTCTAGCATCCAGGTGGTGACCAGTCAGAGGTTGAAGCTGATGATCTCAGAGGTGTTTTGCAACCTCATAAATAATTCTGAGCTCTTTTGGCCTGCAATGGTCTGTGATCAGCAAATTGCTCTGAGTGGGGCACCTCTCAGCAAGTCTGCTGTACTCGGAGGACCAGTGAACAATGACAATGGATCCTGGGCTGATAACCCCACTCCTTGAGGCTCAGCCTAGCGAGAAGATGCAAAAGCACCCAATGTGAGTATTTCCCTGACCTTCAGGGAAAGTTTTCACAAGTGATTACCTTCTCCATACACCTTCAGGTCTACATGTGTGTAAGTGTGAATAAGCTAAAGCAAATGTACTGAAAATGTTGCTCTTTAGATTGTTAAATAATTTAGGTTTGTAGGCTGAGGTGAATTACTGTTGTGCTTACAGTAAAGTACAGTAAATCATTAGTCAAGTCTGGGCCAAGTGCTCTAGTCCAAATCTTGTGACCCTACACAACTGCTTCTCTTACTCGTTTTTACCCTTAATCCCTTCCTATTCTTGCCCTTCCTTCATCCCCAGCCTACACATAAATATATTTAGGTTGGTTTTAGTTTTAGGTTGATTGATTTTAGGTTCTAGTCCAATTTTTCCTGTGTGTGCTTTAACCATTGCGTAAGTAGAAACCCTGCTGACAAACATTGTTGCATCTTCACTTAAATATTAAACCTGCCTTGGCCACCACCTTTGCTGGTGATTCTTTGAGCGACCTAAAATACTTATGTACAACAGTAAACTGGTAATGGTGAGTGTTTTCTTACACCACCAAGCTACAGATTTATAAGGAGACATAACATAAAAGGTATAATACTATGTATGTATGTAAGAGTTACATATGCTTATATAGACATAGATACATATACAGATAAAAATAGACATACTCACTAAAATTTATTCTGAAATTTTGAAAACATTTACACACACGATCTATCAATGTTAAAGAAAAATCCCACCATGATGCAAATACACATGTGCCTTGATAATCACATCATCTGCCCCAAAATTTTATTGGTATGTGTGCAAAAAAGCCCATATTCTGAAAAAAGCCAAGGAGCTCCTGAACTTTCCATTACAGGAAAGTATAGAAAAAGCAACCAAGAAAAAAAATATGTAAAACCATGTTTGTTTGTAATAATATTAAATCTAGCACTTCATCAAGTAAATTAAGAAACTAAGGTATATACAAAAAGTAATTTAACAGCAAATGCATAGGTAAAATTTTAAAGATTGTATAAGGTAAAAATACTCCTCCAGACTGACCAAAGTAAGACCAAAGAAATAAACAAAACATAGAAAGTAATAGGAGAGCACTAGACTGATGATTCTCTTATAATTTGACTTCTTTTACGAAAACATTTTACAGTCTAACTTAAAATTAAAGAAAAAAGATGGTAACACTATATCCCCTTCCAATGATGTAAAACAATTCAGTTGCAGGGCGTTGGAACTAGATGGCTTTTAAGGTCCCTTCCACCTCAGACCATTCTATGGTGCTATGAAATTGTAACAAACATATTAAACTTAAAACCAATGAAAAGGCTGCTGGGCAAGATCACCAAAGCAGCACAGTTTAGACAATAACAAATATATGGTCTCTATCTGCTACAACTGCTAGTTTAAGATGTTGTGATTTCAGAGATTGTCCTTCCATTAAAAAATTGACTACACCCTATTTTAGTAGGGACAACAAAATAAATGGATAGCTCAGTATCCAGCTGTGCACAGCATACTGACAATTAGTCCCAAGTTACATCAATTAATGAGCTGCAACCAAATAAAACATGCTAAAAGTCAAATGTTAAATTAAGAAAGAAACAACAAATTATAAAAAATGGTTTAACTTTCACGTTACACATGTTCTCAGGCATCAGCATCCTCTGTATTTAACTCCTATCACAAATGGATTTCTGAGCCATGGAATGCAATAAATGGTAATTAACAGCAATAATTATAAATTACAATATATAATTTTCTACTTCATTTAAACATATAATCTGCCTATACTAGAAACAAAAAGGACCACACCTGTCACAAATGAGATCCAGCATATTGATCATAATGTCAAGTCAGACTGATTCCTAGAGATTTAGCTGCTGTCATTTTGTTGCAAGGACTAATTTTTGGTGTCACAGCATTAGATTTTATTTTCTTTATTTAAAAAAACCATGAAATTAATTAAACAATTAACAAGCTACCAAATTAAAAGAAAAAAGTCCCCTAATCCAAAAAGACAGAATTTCATATTGCACCCAATTTTGAATTGTAAATAAAAAAATACTAAGTTGTGTAAGAACAGAAATAAAATCATTCACATACATGAAAAAACTCCCAAGTTTACAACTTGACTGAAAGCAAACCTTCATATTCAGTGTTACAGTACTGTAGCCAAAATATTACAAGAAAATAGAAATGCTTTTAAGTAGATTACACTGTTTCTCAACAATAATGACTATATATCTGCTCTGTGCAGGAGCCATAACAGTATATACAGGTATATTACTGGAGCACGAAAAACAAGGTCACATTTAGGCTCTAAGTCTGTGTGACTGGGATACGGGTATGGCAAATGTGGTCATTTTGCCATTGAAATAATTCATTGTAAAATCCTTTCTTCGATTTTTAGGTTACTGGCATTTTAAGGACTGAGCAAGGAAATATATTAATGTTCTCCAGCGAAACAAATGGACCTCACTTCCTTTCTCTCTCCAAACAGTTATATTTTTTATTGGTTATGAATGGACTGAACTAAAAGGCCTGTGTTTCATCTATTTTATTATTTTATTGATTGTTTTTCCACACAGCTTCACATCAAGACTCTAGAAAAAATGTTGATTCCCCCCCCCCCCCAAGAGAATTAACCAGAACCTCTTGCTCCAATTTGCTCATGTTCACAATTACTAGTCATTGCTGACATTCTCTGGGAAAGTGGCATTCCTACTCTGTGAGGCACGTCCTATCCAGAAAAACTGCTCTAATGAGAATTGCTTCATTAATGCTTGTGTAATCTCTATCCTGAACTTGATTATTAATGATTTTATCTTACTGCTTTACATACTTGCTGGCTTGAAGGTGTTGAATTGCTTCCAAGCTTTCAATGTGCCAGCAATACAGAATGCATGTGTTTCATATTACATAATGAAAGTGCTTATCATACATCAGTAGTTTTTGAGAACACTGTGATAAATCCAGGTCCACTAAGCAGTTTGCTAGCAAATTTCTGCTTATCTTAACAAAATTTTAACTGTGATATAGCTTCCTTTTTAAGATGTCAGTAATGACAACACTTCACAAAATCGCAAGCACGGCATTTTAGGACCTCAGGCTTAACTTCTTTGATCACACATAATTTTTTCATTGTAAATATTTTTTTCTGCCTGCTGTAGATCAGTAGATTGTTAAAGAGTGGGTGATAGGACTTGTGAGACTCTATAACTGTAGGGCAGAATTATTTCTCCTAAACTCACACATTGTCTTCTTTCTTTCTGAAGGTATTCCATATATTTAGATTAGGACTTTTACTTACATTGATAAGACCTGATGTAAAACTCACACATCACAGAATCATCAGGGTTGGAAAAGACCTCCAAGATCATCCAGTCCAACTGTCAACAGAGCACCACCATTATCACCCCAAGTGCCATATCCAGGCACCTCTCATACAAAACCATTGTTGAAAATGAATTAGTTTTACAGACTGATTAACATATGTAAGAATTTTTGGTCTTCTAGTATTTCTGAGATATGAAATACATATGAAAAGAATTGAAATCTCAGCTGAGTAAAGCAGAAAAAGAAAAGTCCCCTCCCCTCTTCAGTGAGGAAATAGACAACTTAGAAAGATGAGGGATAGCAGAAAGAAATGTGAAGGACAATACGCATGTCTTGCATAAGAGAAAAGAAAAGCTGGTAGAAATAAAGCTAATATGATTCTGGAGTACTTACAACCTCACAAGAACAGTTGTCAGTAAAAATTATAGCAGTATTAGTTGAGTAATAAGGAGGAAAACAAGATCATAACAGAAAGCAGAGGCTGGAGAAATATTAAGATTCAGCTAGAGTCTGAAATTGAACTTCTGTAAGAATGAGAGTGGGTTTTCTACTGTATTTTGTGTTTAGCAGTTTTGCTCTTTCACACCACAGGGTTTGAATTAATAATCCATTTACTTTTGAAACACTATTTCAGAGAACTACAATTACAGCATTACATATGTAAATGGACTATATGTGGAATACAAACACCTGGTTACCTAAACATAAGGATAAATAAGGCTTGCAAAAGGAATAATACGGCATAGTATCTACAGCTGTCTTAAGAACTTCTTGATCCATACAAGGATAATGGATGTAAAAGAAGAAATTAAATAATCTAAATTTTTGCTCTCTCTCTCTCCATTTCTCCCTCTTAATGCTTTATGTTCCAACTCCACGAGCTTAGAAACTACGACAAGTCTTACAATTACAAGAAAATAGTCCAGAGTCCAAATGGTGACAAGACACCAACCAGACAGGGTCACATTGAGCATGAAGAGAACAACTGTAACTTTCTCATCAGGGTAATTGGGAAGCAGGAGCGTCTTATGATGGGATTAACTTTTGAAGAAGTAAAATATGGATAACCATTATAGGTCAGCATAAATTTCTAAATAGCACGCTTAAAGGTTACGGCCACTACACGTTAGCCCAGACTGTTACAATGTGAGTGGACAAGTGAACTCTCAATAGATTAAGAGAATTCTGCAAGAATTTTTCCTAAACATTATCATTCATCTTATGTCTCTATCATATTTATTTTACTGATTATGACTTCATTTGGATTAAAACCAAAATGTCCCTCAACTTCAAATTATTTTCTCCTTTAAGTAACATAAATATTCAAAGATCTCTCACTAAACCAAACTGTAATTACAATTAACTAACTCCTTAAACAGATTTGACATTTCCATTATTCAGTAATTACATAATTTATTTTTCCAGTATTTGTCCTGAATTTCCTGTAGTTTATCACATTCCAAAACATGCATTTTTTCCTGCTTGTTGAATTCCACATTACAATTTATGGCTTCATAAACAATGGCTGAACCACACCTGCATACTCTGAACAGTTTAAGGGATCCTCCCTGAAAATGAATGATCAACAATAAGGTCTTCTTCACAAGTGAGGATATGTTCATCGTAGAGAAAACAAATGCTATAAAGATGAATGGAAAAAAATGAACCATCTTTAAAAGTTTCTGTTGTGTAATTCAGACATAGAGTATTATAAATTATAAGGTTCAACAAAACAAGAAGTTACAATTACTGAAAAACTATACTCCTAGGAGATGCTGTTCTACACGCTGACATGTTATACACAGGATAGAAGTACGTACTTTAATCTCACCAAGAGACTGGATGTAGTAGCTCACAAAAACAGAAGTGAAAGGGACAATAGAAACAAACTATTTAAGCGTCAAAACCTCGCATGAAGAAAGCAATGTTACTTCCTCTGTTTCAAGAGAAGTAAGCTAGAGATATTTAATAAAAATGCTATAGTCGTCTTCTTCTTTTGCACAAACAAATCTAAATGATACACAGCATTGAACAACAGATGAGAATAGAGTATTTCAGTTATGAGTGACCCAGAAAATGTTTAAAGAAACTGTATTTCTGTAGTTATTTAAATTTCAACAATGCCATGATGAAAGAAAAACAATTAAAACAGTGAATCACATTTAAAATTCAGGGGAAAAAGTAATTATTTTATTTTCTATTGTAATAAGTAACTTTATGGGATAAAAACTCCGCTGCAGCAGTAAGAAAGCAATCACTATTTTTTTGTTTATTTATCATTTGAAACATTGAACATTGTGTTTGCAAAATAGCTTTCAAAATCCCTGTATGTTTTAAAAAAATATTTGAAAGCAAAACACGTGTGCTTGCACACCCACACACAATCTATACCTAATTTTGTTACGAATCTTCATTTATTTGTATTTTAGTTATATTTGACATTCTATATCTGGTTCATCTCTTACCATGAAACCCAAACTGTTAAAAATACTCATTATAAGGGATTGTTGAAGAGAGGTTCCCTAGGCAGCTAATTACAAGCAGCAGCTGTGTAGCATCATAAACAGAATTATGTGCATCTTATGCAGTATACTATTAAATTTTATTTACATAACCTATACACAAATACAGGATTAATTTGATGCTGTATCAGATGTAAAATCTGTCAGATACACTTATTTCTTGTTTCAAAATTAGATAAATTTTTCTGTGCTTTACCTGGCCCATTTAATCAATATTATGCATTAATCCATTAAAAAAAGTAATTCAAACCAAAGCACAGAATCTAATTGATTTAAAATAAGTTTATTTGTGCTTGCCTTTTATAGCTTTGTGCCTTTTCTTATTTCAAATACAATGATAAAGAATTATATGCTGATAGAAAACAAAAATGTACACCTAAATCTTGGAAAGACACCTTTCTCAAAGTGGAGGATCAGGGCTATTCCGTTCCAGTAAGACTCTTCTGATTTGTGCAGCAAGTATTAATCATGTTTCAGCTTAATGAAAGAAATTTATGCTGCTATCCAATGGTAAACTGACTAAAAGATAGATTAAATCCACTTCACTTACATATGTTATTAGGTACCAGGCAAGACAATTTTTGCCAACGAAAACATGAAAAATTCAGTTTTTAAAATGGAAAAGAAAGAAGAATTTATTAAATTGTTATGAACAGCCAGAATTCTATTCAAGGCTATAGTAAATTTTCAAATCCTCTACTGAACAGAATTACAAAGAAAGAAGAAATTCTACTACCATCTTATAAGTGTTTATATAAGAAAACACCTAATACCCACTATTTTAACTGCAGCTCAAATAGCTGTCTTGAATAGTGCAGCCTGAGCATCTGTATCTCTTATTGCCAAAGTGAAGCAACAATATAGTGAGAGGTATAAAAAGAAGAAGGGCAGAATGAGCATTGCTGTCAGTAACTACCACGGAAAAGAACAAAGAGTCACCTCTTTACTGACAATGAAGACTGGTCTACCTGAGTATATGCCCAGATTAAGGATACTTCAAATTCAGTAAGGTTTCCAGAAGAGGCAGGAAGAAAAGAGTGCATTCCAACTATTGTTAATGATTCATTCTGACAAATGCTGCTCCTCTGCTGCTAAAAAAGAACTTGTAATTGATATATTTTCTTTGGGAGCACTCATTCTGCATAAAAAGATAAATACACTGACTAGCTGACCTGAAGGTGAAAAAACAGCTTCTGAAACTCAAGGGCAAAACAAGATGTGCTAGACTTCAAATATAAACTGCGCAAAATGACTTAGAACTTAATGCATAGGTTCAGAATAAGACACAACCTACATATGAACATGGGCATAATTATGCAAATTTTAATGTACATTATCAATGGTTTTCTAAGGTATTTAGTAAACAGATATTCTTTCTAGTAATAAGATTTTTTTTAAAGCTGGTGTATTCACCAACTGCTTCTGTGTATGCTTGGCAGCCCAACCATGATTTTCTTTGGTTTTAATTTCAAATCTCATTCATACAACATTTCTCTCGGATAAAGCAGGGTATCCATCATCCTTGGGGGGAAAGAATTTCAAAACTGTACTCTGCAAAGACACTGATCTGTCCAGATGGCAGGTGCCAAACATTCATATGCCAAAGAGCCTACACAGTACCTGCAGGAAAGGTACTGAAGGAGTTTAGGGCCTACCACTCTCCACACGATTCAAATGAAAAAAAGGGATAAATTTTTGCCATTGAACCAAAAGAACAATTCTAACAGTTTCTACCATCATTCAGGAGAAGGAGAAGAGAATGGTTAGTGTTGCTACTTTAGAAATCTGATAGAACACGTAATTCAAAAGGTGTGTAAATTACTTTTGAAACAAAATCCATGTATAAACCTTGGTAAGACAGAAGGGTAGAAGGGTAGGAGCAGTAGATGAAAAGGAGAAGAAAGTCACATCATCAGATGTGAAGACCTGAGGAATATGTAGTAGGAAATAAACAGAAAGATATGGGTAAGAATAAGAGAATAAGAAGAGAACAAGAATCAACAGAGCAAAGAGATGGAAATGGCAATAAGTGAGACAGCTGAAGAAAATCAGAGACAGAGTAGCACACTGTTTTAAAGGCTTACTACTGGTTTAATCACAGAATTTTCTACACTGTTTCATGATTTGAAGTGATCCATCGGTAACAGTAAGGCAGTCAATGCTTCAGCACACAAGTTGCTAAATTTCGGTCATTTGTTTAAAATGCTTATCTGTGGCACAATCAAAACATGAACAATTGGATGGCGTTTTTCTTTTTCATTTTCACTAGGGCCTGTATTCAGTCATCCTATATTAAATTAAGCTTTTTTCCAGAATTTTACTTATTTTAAGCAGGCTGTTCATTCCTGTTTAAATCATCTAGTCAGAGCACATGTAATCAAATAAGAAACTGCTTATGAATAATTCAAAGTTTTGTTAAAATTGTATTTCCATAGCCATTAAGCAGAAGCACAATACTATCCCTGTCATTATCAGCAACTCCTACACTCAAGAAGAAAAGAAAACATCTATTAGAACAAAAAGAAAAGAAAACATCTATTGGAATCAGCCTGAGAGCAAAATTATACTGGCATAAGAGGAGAGAAATAAGCAACTTGAAAGATAAATCATTATTGTAGAAAAGAAGTTATATTCTGTGTACTAGCATTACTGTGCCATGATGTACCATTAATTTTTTATTGAAAGAAGCAGCTGGGCATGTTAGCCTATAGTCTCTCCTTTGTCTAGCTACATCAAAATCACTTTGATTTTAAGTATTTACATTATCAGCTTTACTCTAATTAGCTAAGTACTGTGGATTCAAGAACAATGTTGAAAACCTGATGTTTTACCAGGAATACGTCCAATGTAGAGCATGCTTGATCAATGTTCCCTTTCAACATAAAAATAAAGAACTATCCAAGGCTTTTAAGTGCTGGTATTTGTTCCTAGAATGCTAGCCAAATTCCAGATCACTTGGTTACATGATGCTTACTTGATTTCCTTCTCTACTTCAGAAACAGACACAGTTTTATATTCTAAAATTTATATTCTAAAAACTGAACAGAATTGTCAGTACACAATAGCTATACCATTGCTGAAAGAAAAAGCAGTTGCATTTCAGTAACCTCTAAGAGGATTCTAGTTACATTACACACATTTTTTAATAATGCTAGAAAAAAAACACAGTAAAAGAACTTAGGACAAATGTGCAGTTAATGTGCATTTATTGACTAACAAAGATAAAATACTAGCTGACGAGGCCCTGAGAGTATTCTAAGTACTACTCAAAATATTTCAGACCATTGTTTATAAAGCAATTCCTAAAATTATATACTTGCAATTTGTAGCTGCCCAGAAAAATCTGATTTATTAACTGGATTTTTATCTTGTAGAAACACTATGCCAGAAAATGAATTAAACTGTGCATGACAAAAATGAACCATCTGAACTTTACTGCCTTCTTTTTTTCCTAGAAAAAAGCCAGCTGAAGAGAGCTTTCATTCATCTACACCAAGCACACATTATATACATAAAAGAATGACTACAAGAAAAACATTCACATAATTTTATTTCAGACTGTAGTGTGACACAGATGTGAGTGGATATGTGTAATTGCTGGGGTTCACTAAAACCATCTTCTGACAGTATGTTTTACATACAATTTCCTAAGGCAGAGAAATAGTGACTCAGAATTTCAAGACTCTGCTTAAGCCTAAGAACTAAGGCAAAATGTGTTGCCTTGATCCTCTTTGTTCCATCCCTTAATGGAACCCTCTTCTTGGCTAGCTACCGGTACCAGTCACATTCCTCAATGAATGTTTGATCAATTCCAGTCTCTAATCTTCAACTTTTTTTATCCCTTGCCTACTGCTTTCCCAACTAAACTCCTATTATCCCACTAAGGAAACACGGAATTCTCAACCCAAAACGCCCAACTATTTGATAGAAAAAAATAACCATAAAGGAAAGGAAGTGGTAATAAAGCCAAAAATAAACTATTACAAAGAAGGAGATGCTTAGAAAGGGGTAATGAAATTCAGTGAAATCACAGCAACATCTTCAAAATAATGTCCATAATCCCTCATTTCTTTTGTTTTGCACACTTGTTTAAAGCTGTATCAACATGTCAGTCTCTATTTCTCCTGTAATTTACTGTGTCCTTAAGACATGTAGGTAGCCATTATTCAGAGAGGTTCTAATGAGCTCACTACTTCCTTCCATTTGCTTATGTGAATTTTTAATCTGTCAGGCAATTTGGTTCTTTCTTGCCATCACTCAGCTTATACTGTTCTGATGATTTATTTTACTGTTTTGATGCTTGAAACAGTTAAGAAGCACTGTTGACCTTAAAGCTGCAAAATCGCTCCAAAAACTTTCAATCAAATTCAGTAGCGGCTTTTTAAAGAAACAACCAAACTAACAGACAAAAAACAAACCAAACCCCCACCTGCTTTAGTAGTTCTCTAAGTAGCCTCATTAAGCCAAATGGCATCAATATTTGAAATGTTATTCCATATCATATTCCTTTCTTCGTCATAGTGGATTGTAATTCCTGCCAAGCACATCGTACTGGAGATAACGAATTCTCACTTGAAGCTGAAAAATCTTTCAGTCCTTAATTTAAATGTGCAGTTGTTATAACTGAACTAAATGGAACCATACCACCTCAGACACAGGCAGCAAATAATGGATTTTGCTTAAGAAGATTAAAGTATCTTCTTCCTTACCTGGTTATCAGTATGAAAAAGAATCGCAACAGTCAGTCACAGTACTCCACTTGTTCCTCACACTGGAAGCACTTTGCCCTGTCTCCTGAAAGCACCAGAACTTCTCTGCACTTCTCTTGCCTTAATCTTGCCCAGTAATTTACTGAGATTTACTCAAACTGAACCTACATACCAATAAATCCATTTTGGAGTATAGAAAACAATGCACCCAATCACAATGTTTTCCTGCACACAGCACACCTGTAACTTCCCAAATCTCATTATAAATTCTTATCTGTATTGAACACACTTTTAAAATATAGATTATTTAACCAGTAAATGCAGATCTTTCTTATATATTGTATGTAGCCCCGTTAGTATTGCATAGTGTTAGTTCTGCAACTACTTGAAGTGGAGGACTTTGTTTTGCAGGATTGGTACAGTGGACTCACACTCTAGTGCTCTGTGCAGATAATCAAGAGATTACAATATGCCATAGGAACCACGATTCTCCAGAGACACCACTCCCCAGTCAACATTGAGAGAAAATAAAGATGGGCAGGAAATGTTAATATAAAATGAATTTATTATACAATTATTGGAAGTAAGATAGCACTTGAAGCATCAGTTCAACCTGGAAGTCAGATGCCTAATGTTCTTGGTTAAAAATAACAGAACACTAGAGAGGTGAAAAAAAAAAAAAGAAAAAAGAAAAAAGAAAAAAAAAAAAAAAAAAGAAAGAGCAGAGGATGCAATCTCAAATCACACAAAACAATGTAATTCTTTGCATAATGAAGGGTAATCTAATTTTTTCAAGAAAGCCAGGTTGAGTTATGAAATTCCTTACTACAAACCACTGTCAATATTAAACATTTACAGAGATTCAGAACTATCTGCACGCGTTCATGGAACAAAAAGTTCATTGTTTTAGCTTATATCAATGCATGAAGTCTTTCACCACATTCATTGATGGCAGGGAGAGTGATCTGTACGACAATGGAATACATGCTAGCAGATCTTAGGATATGATTTCTCCCCATTTCTTCCCCAAAATCTTTTATTGATCATTGTTAGAGACAGGAGACCAGACTAGACCTATATGGGGTGTGATTCAGTATAACTGTTGTCTTGTGACAGAAGAAAACGAAGTTAGAAGTCAGGACAAGCTTCCATAGTGCTGTTCTAAGAACCAGTAGGCACCATGGAGCTGAAAAACGCACTGAGCAACCACCTGCGGAAACATTTGGCAAACACAAACCTCAAGATCATGATTTTTTGTTTAGAGCCAATCCTTTTCTGTCCTCAGTACAGACATGAGGACCTAGAAGAGAGTATATGGGAAGGATGAATGAATTCAAAACTAAGTTTTAAAGAGGACTTGATCATTTGATCATTGTCAGAGGGGATAAATACCCTGAGATCAGCTCACATGGCTAAAGCATAGTGCTAATAATGCAAGCATGCAGATTCAAACCCAGTATGGCCTATTTGTTTAAGAGCTGGACTTGGTGACCCTTGTGGATCCAACTTCCAACACAGACTATTCTGTAATTCTGTAATTCAAATAACATGAAGTAAAATGAATAATAAACCAGTAGGGAACAGTGAAAAGAAGCCCTAAGAGAAGTGGAGGCTATTTAGCCCCTTTGTAACTTCCCAGGAAAGAGAAAAAACAAGCAAATAATATAACCCACAACATAACAAGTTAAATAAATAAATAAATAAATAAATAAATAAATAAATAAATGAAATTATTTAAAAAGATTATGTTTATAAACAATCTTGTTTATAAATTTTGTTGATACACAGGGAAAAGCAAATTTTGGTGCACAAAAGGCAACTCCTGAACCCAGACACTTTAATTACTCTGTATCATTTTACTGCTATTACTGTCAGCACAGCTTCACTCTAAATGCAATTTAATTCCAGAATTCAGGTACTGCTTCATTTGACTTTTCTTAATCTTAGTTGTATTAAATTGCAGTATTTTCTTCTAATTAATTCCCCCTTCAGTTTATTATCTTGAACATTTAGAAGTGTTTTAATTGTCCTTTTGTGATAAAGTTTATCGATATTCACCTTTAAAACTGGATTTTGCCATTTTATTCTTTATGCATACCACTATTATGTCTATGTTATTCAAAATTAATGTCCAAAAATACTATAGGCTTGGTGACATCATTTTTTGTTCTGCATATGTGCAGTTTCTTTCAGACGGGCAAAAGGAATGAAATGTAACTGATGATCCCTGACACTTCAATTTCTGCTCAACAGGTTGCTGCCTGATGTCTTCTATTCCTTCGACTGTTATAAATTCAGCCTGTAAACAATCCTCTCCTCTTTCAAAGCAAGTCCACAATAAGATGCATGAAGTTTAAATAAAAGACAGAGTTTTAGGTGAAAAATTCATATGCATTCCACAACCCTGTATTACTGACTAAAATCTGCATCATTCTACGTACAGAGTCCTGTGAAAATTCAGTTTGGAATGCCCTGTGGCATTCCTAGAAGAGATGTAAAAAATTGAGAGCATAGGAAGTAAACAATGTTATTATTTAAAAACACTTGTGTTTTCAACAAGGGTAGAATGAGGGAAACACTTACTTTATTTGTTTTCTGCAATTATTTTCCTTTAAATTGTCTCTGGACTCAGCTTTCACAGTGCAGAACACAGACATCTTAGATCAGGGAAAGAATGAAGTAAAATTTGATTAATACATTATCCCATCCCTTATCAGAATAAATAAAGCTACATTAATTTGTTAAAACAGATTCAGATGAAATAGCAATTTAAACATGTTTAAATACTGAATTTAAACATGAAATTCCACATCTTTCTCATAGTTCTAGCTTATCTGAGTAAGATTTTATTGTGTCATCCCAACAGACAGAAATCCTCATGCAAATTTTAAACAAAATCAAGTGTTTAGAAATTCACTGAATATGATAATGTACTTGAAGGAGTACATTCCACTAAAAAAATAAATTGAAATACATAGGAAGTACCAGCCTTTTAAATTCAGAGGTGATATGAAAAGAAGTTCTATATTTAATCTAAATCAATTCTGGTTTGCATGTTTTAAATTAACATAAGCTTCTGTTAATGACTACTTGCAGCAACACCTGTGTATCAACATAAATACATATACATTGATTTCTGGAGCCATGGGAAAAATTCCATTATAAAGGTAAAATATGTTTGCTCTTTCTTCCTTGACATACCAGAAAAACACTCTGATGATAGAATCACCCACTACAAACACAATCAGAAAAATATTAAAAATTTGAACTTCTTTCCTTCCCTAAAGTATGTGTATTTTTATAAGTTCAGATATATGCAAGACTTCGAATAATTAAAAGAATATAAATAATAATTTATATATAATTTATATGTATCTGTCCAAAAAGTACTTCCTCTCTTTTGAAGTTTCCTGTTACTTCACTCATTCATATGCCACTAACTCTACATTGATCTTTTCAAGATTCATAAATACGTAGTCAGTTATACATTTTTATACTTATTCCCAAGGATTTAATTTGATTTAAAGCACAGCCTCTGTCAAAGCACACAGATTTAATCTGAGGAATTCTGTTTGTTCTCAAGGAACAGAATCTGTAGCATTCCAAGTTAACTGTCACTGCTGAAAATTATCATTAGCTTGTTGTCTGTCTGTCATCAGCCACTAGATCATCTTGTTCCTGCCTTTTGTAGCAAATAAAATCCTTCGCAATTTCGTATTGTGCCGAAATGTAGTCGAAAACTTGAGTAGTTAAAATACCTTTTCCAAGAGAAAAAATAATAATACCCATTAAATACGCACTGTGTGCAGTGCATTTTCCAGATGTAGCTCTCTTCCCTGTGCTCTAGCTTTTTATTACACACGCTTCAACTACGAGCACTGGAACCACCCATGGTTGTTTCGGTGTGATTCTAAAACAAAGATGACTTAACGCAAACAAAAGCTGAGCAAAGACCGTCTCGACGGGGCTCGCCCAGAGCGGGCTCGGCTCCCGCCCTTGCAGCTGTCTGGCCCGGGGACGCTGCCGAGGCTGGAGCACAGGGCTCCGCATGTGCCGAGCCTCGGACCGCCAGCGCCCCGGCCCGCTCCGGCGCTGCCCTCCCCCTCCGCACGGCGCCAGCGCTGCCCAAGTGTGTGCCCTGAGGAGAGCGGCTGTGGGAAAGCCACCCGGGATTCATTCCCTTTCTCCCGCCAGGCTGTGCTTTGCAGAATCACGGGAGTCAGTCAGGTTGGAAAAGATCTTTGAGGTGACCGAGTCCAACCTGTGAGCCAGCATCACCGCGGTCAACCAGACCAGGGCACTGAGTGCCACATCCACTCCTTCCTCAAACACCTCCAGGAACGGTGACTCCACCACCTCTGTGGGCAGCACATTCCACTGCCTAATCACTCTTTCTGCCAAGAAATTCCTCCTGATTCCCAGCCTTTCGGTCTCTGCCCTGCACCACCCCCACCAGCTCACGAGCAAACACGGACCGCGGCAGGCTCGGGGCGGAACAGGGAAGTGGCTGTTTAAACAAACACACGTGGAACGGGCAGCCGGGGCAGGCAGCGCTCCTGGGCCAGCAGCCCCGCGGGGCTCCGAGGCAGCGGGCACAGCGGGCACCGACCCGCCGCATCCCCCCGCGACCCCCCAGCGCCGGGCTCGGC
>JAODKT010001744.1:10763993-10786096 GCA_027576195.1 Cossypha heuglini
ACTCACTCAAAGCAGAGTTTATGGTTTATATAGAGGAAATGGCAGATATCAGGGTATTGAACCCCATGATGAACCTGTTGACTAATTTGATGTGTATTTTATGTGACTAATGAAGGAAGAGGGTCTTATTGTGGTTATTTAGCTGTTCTATTGCCACTACATAAGCAACAAGGAAAAAGTCACTTCATGTATCCAGACAAGCAAATGCCAGCAATAAACAAAATATTCAAACTTTTAAAAAAAAAGTTTGGAATATCTCTTTTGATGTATTATATATTTTTAACTATCTTTGATTTCTTTGTATAAAAACTATTTCTCTTCTTTATTCTGCCTTTACCTGCCTGCCTGTCTGGTGCACTTTAAATGAGAGTGTAATTTATATGTTTATTTCTTCTTGATCTGTGCTAGTGTTATCTAATGTGTTGCCTAATGGTATTCTCAGTTTCTGTACCAGGAAACTGGTGTTCTCATTTTTTGGCTATATTCAGACCTGAAACAGGTACCATACTAGAGCTAGAATTCAATGAAAGCCCTTAAAAGCTTGTAAAGCACTGCTCATCTGCTCAAGTCTGGAGCCTGATAATCTCTTCTAGTTTCTTCCTGGAAGACAATTTTTAGCTTAATTGTATTTGCTTCCTATCAGCATTACATTGGAAGGAGACAAAATGGAATAATGGCCAGGATTCAAACAACTGTTGCACAGATTCAAGAACTACCATCAAGACCCACCATAAAATCTTTTGAAGCCAAAAGCTTCTTAAAGAAGAAAAGAGAAGCAGAGGTAATTATCATGTGTATTGTTTTAAAGCTAATTACATTAACTCAAACCCCATGATTTCTGGGAAAATTTATGATTACGAATACTGTACTTGCACCATGCAAAAGCTGCTGACTGTCAAAATGATATCAATTCAACCAGTGAAAATTGAATATTTGCATGATTATGATTTTGCAGGTTTTTTTTAAATAAAAATTGTTTTGATGTAAGAGAAATTTCATATTGAATAAATATCAAAGATAGGTAATAATTTGATTGCTGAGAGTAGCTACAAGTCTGCTAGAAAGATTACATTAAATAAACCCATTAATGTTCCTTTTTGATTTGCACATGATATCATTTTTCACCATAATGTTTGAACTGTTCTACAACACACTATGGAACTATCTGCTTATTAATTGCTAGTAACAGCTGAAATTGATAATAACCTTAAATCAAGAGATACAGCAATTTAAAAAAAATCTACATTATCTAGTATCAAAAAATTCTTGGATTGCGATTCAAATTCATGGATTGTATAGCAGTGCAACTATTACCACTTTTTACAACTGGGCAACAGTAACAGATGTATTTAAATCTTGAGTTTAGTAACATATAGTACAAGGGCTACTTGAATAAGTATCAGGGATACATTCAAGCTACTGAATCTAAAGCTCATCATATTCCAGAGTATCTTGTTTCAAATCCCCAAATGGTGGGAATTATATACTCTGCTAGAGCCCTATGCAAAATCAGAACTATCCTGCAGAAAGAACAACTGCAAAATTCTAGGATTTTCTGGCTGGTGGAAATGGTTGTAGCTAGGAAAGGGGAAGAGGGGAAGGAAGGGAATGGTGTAAAATGGAAATAATCTCGCCTTTATTCTAGGTGCAGCTGATGCTTAAAATATTTTCAGTGTAAGTATTTCTGCTGTACATGACATAAAAGTAATTCCCTAGTATTTGCTCTGTTGAACCTTCTTTATGTTGCTTTGTGAAGAGAAAGGAAACATAATTTTTTTGTTTTTCTTCAGAACGTATACAAGGAGATAGAAAAGTTTGAGAAGTCTTTGACAGGAAACATCTCTGCAGTACACAGCCATGTGACTGACAGGTAATATTTGGATACTAGACTATTAAGAATAGGCAGGATCCCACCTCTGGTGTTTGCTATGTAGACAGATACTTGAAGAAAGAATAATGTCTCATTTAGTTTAAATGTGTAATTATCCTTTGAATGAATGTGATACTAGCACTGATTTCAGGTCCAACACAATTGCAGTTACCTTTAAGTTGACTTAAGTCTTTAAGTTACCTTTAGTTTTAGTAGGGACAGCTCAAGCTTCCTTCAGTACTTTTTGCCACATATGCAGCAAGGAAAATCTCAAAATACATCTTTTTTTTGTTCTTTTTAGTTATTGAGTCTGTAAGGTCAGTTAGCCTTGCAGCAAGATAGGAATGGTGAATGTGCATACACAGTAACACATTTCAAAGGGAAAAGAAGTAACTTTTATCCTGAAACTTATCTGTATGTTGATTTATTTGTGAATAATTGCAAGTAATTTTCATTCTGTCACCCTTAGAGTTATGCATACCTTACTCAGAAGATGTGACACTCATGCATGCTGCTGTGGATATTTCTGTGTGTAAACCTGTGATTAATAGCTGCAAAACTACTTGGAGTGTATGGCTGTATTGAGGAGTAACCCATCTTTCTTTGGCATTCTATAAACCATCCTAATTTCCTGTTTCTGTTCAATTTGGCTTTGTATTGACAAAGAAACTAATGATCAGTTGGCTCAAGTCAGTGCTGAAATATTCCTCTGGACCCAGGTTGTATTGTGGAGCACAAGAGTTTCAAGGGGTAGCCACAGAGCCCACAGAGTGATGTTACGCATTTGTTAGACTTGCACATAACTATACAGACATCCGTATAAAAAGACCCTTAAGAATGGTAATTCCTATATTTTTTTTTCAATCAGTGATATGCAAGAATTATTGCAAACACAGAAGTTTCAAGAAGCAAGTCTAGAAACTATACCAGAGACGAAAGCTGAGCTGTTAAATATTTATTCAGATGATGAATATGTAAGGAAAATTAAAAAACGTGTAGAGGAAGATACATTTGCTAGAGAACAACGAGCAAAGAGACGACAAAGAATGCTAGTGGATCAGTTAACAGCACACGAGGCTCAAGAGGTGGGAAATTGTATGCTGAAGTACATAGTCCATGTGCATTTAATTAGTAGTCTAAAATATGCCTACAAATATGAAATAAGTACTTCTGAAAGGCTGAATAAAATTCGAAGGGGATAAAGGGACTTATACACGCTTATATCTGAGTATCTCTTTTATGTTCAACCCTTGAAAAATATGGAAGGTTGGCTGTTCTTCATCACCACTCTTATGTCATGCACCATACTTAAAAGGATGAAATTAAGGCAGCAGAACAAAGATTATTAAAAATCCATTGCAGACCTGCCTTCTATTTCCTGCCTTCCTCCCCCAAAAGTGGAACATCCTATGATATCAAAATGTATACTGGTTTTAAAGAAGATTCTTATTTGAAAACAACAAAAATAGCATTCCTTGTTTGAAAACCTGTATTTACTAATGTGTCATATGAAGGTTTTGATCTGAACTGATGAATTCTGAAGTGGTTGTGCTGTGTGATACAAAGAATCAAAATTTTATTTGCATGTCAGAGATTTGGTGTTTGATGTGTTATGGAATAGAAGATATGTCTCTGGAGAATGTCTGTATTGTGTCTAAGAATAAATGTTGCTGATTCTTACTTTTGAATCCTGTCCCGTAAAGCACAAGGCTTTTAAGATTCTTCTTCATATATTCTTCCTCTAAGAAGCAGCTTTTAGATTGCTAATTTCACAGATTGTCTCTTTTATAATGATTCAGCCTTGTAATTTACTGGGTTTTTTTGATTTCTGGTTATTTTTTATTTTAGTATTTCCCTGTAGTCCTTAGTTTATATTGTATGTGTTGAACATATATAGCTAAGCTTATCTCTACTGCTAATATTAATAATACTAGTAAGAATAATAATCATATTTCATAATAATAGCATTTCAGATGTGTAGCATCTCTGAAAATATGAGCTATTGCATATATATATATATTTTTTTTTGTGTGTGTGTGTGTGTGTATATATATATACGTTTTAAGCCTTGACACCTAATGTCTGGAGATTTTTTGGAAATTTTAAGAAAAAGTTTAATTTGTTGGGGTAAATATCTAGAAGTTAGATGCTTCTTAATGTCTATCTCAGACCTATATTCTTGAAAAATACCTGTAGTGGTTTAGACCAAGAGTCCGTCTCTCCATATATCCTGTCTCTAAACAGGATAAAATCTCTCTATAAATCTCTATAAATTTAGAGATTTATAGTATGTTCTTGTTGATACGCATGAAGAAGTTTTGCGGCCCACTTGCCTGAAATCACTGTAGTTCCAAAAGTTGCTCTTTAAGCACTTTCAGCTCTTGCAGCCCCAGCAGTGTGGACCCTTGATTATAAAAGCCATGGCTACCAGTCTCCAGAGTACTTGGTGGATACAGTGGCTCAGACAGGGTCCAAAGAGGCTCCAAATCAAGTGAAAACTAGCAACAGTGTTTCTAGCTTCCCAGGAAGAAAAATCAGCTTTGCTATATGACCAATTGAAATCACAGACTGCAAGGACTAGAAGAGACAAATTAGCATTTGACTGAAACAGTAATCTGATCATATCAGAGAATCTACTTAGTGGTAATTTGGTTCTAAATTAGCAGAGGAAAAACTGTTTTTTTGGAACTTCATGAGATTTCAGACATTAGATGTTACTTGACTTAAGAGAAGTGGAAGCAAACTGAGGTATTTTCTTTAATAAATGAATGAGTGTAGAAAATTATTCAAGATTGCTTTTTCCCTCTATTAAATATTGAACCAGAAAGGGTTTGTTGACTGAAATTGCAGCTGTTTATATGCATTCAGGTCTGAGTTTTACCTCCACTGCATAAATCTTGAACACGGCATGGGATCATTTATAGTTAAAGGAATTTCATCCCTTCAGCGTGCTGTAATGTGTTTCATATCCATATTTATAAAAGTTTATTAAAAGAATTTTGAATCTTGTTCAAGTATTTTTTTTGGCAGACTGCAAGCTGGAACCTGGGAGAGAAAATACTTTACAATTACATGACAGTACTCTAGGTGGAGCACAGCATGATGCTAGTCAGATTTTCATAGGCAGGTGTTGAAAGTATTTGACAGTTGTATGGCTTCATCCCAACGGAGCCTTTACCTCTACCATTTCAACAAATTATTGGTGATTCCTACCTGTTATTTTTAATGCTCTGTTCAGATTTTATATCTCTGAGTCAAAAAGTTATCAGACATAAATTACTATCAGCAGTAAATTGAGAATGTGAAAATGGGAGGAGAAATGAATTGTTACTAGCTTATTACTTGTCAATCAGCTTGATTTATTTGTGCTAAGCTCTAAGTTTTGGTCATAAAATTTATGACCACATAACCACACAGAATTGTCTCACCTGTATGTTAATCAAACAAGGAAATAGAAAAATAAAAGAACATGGTATAGTAGCTATGTATGAACAGCACGAAACATAAACACGTTAATGTTTGGCCACTGGATGCCACTGTTGTCTTAAGTAGGTAAACTGAAAAAAGTGTCTATTATGCTTTCTTAATAGTAATTTTTCAAAGTATTAAGAGTTGTCTCATTTGTGATATTTAAGATTTCTTCAGACACTTCACAGTTCTCTGTGAGGATGTTGATGCGAAATGTTACGTCAAAAACTTTTTCTACAATTTTTATTTTGGGTCCTTGTATGTTCGAAGTTTCAAAACTTGCCAGCCTTTGGCTTGAGTACTTTGTGCATCCATTTTTGTATGAAAGGTAGCTACTAATGCTGCTCTCCCCCATCCAGTGAGGATTTTTTTTGAAACTAAGAGTTTGGGGTTTGGTGTTCTGAATCCTTATTTATCTGTTGTGTAGTTTTGAGTTATTTGCCTTTTCCATTTTTCTTGTTCCTCAAGAATTTCCTGCTGGCTCTTTTTAGGCCTACTGAGCATGCCAAGTATTTGATCACTTAGAATATTGAAGTTCTCTACCCTTTTAAAAAGTGAATATCTGTTTTGGCTGCTGTGAAGTGTTCTAAAGGAGGAGTGTTCTAAATCTTCCAATTTTTATTTATGAAATGGAAATTCACTTACAGCGGGTGTTTTAATTTCTTACTGGACCAACTGTTTGCACCATTCAATTGATGGTTTGAGTATGACAAATGACCACTCTGTTAGGGTGGCTCCTTCAATTCTCTGCAAATAGGGATTTTAACATCAATTTTCCACTGGTGAGAGTTTATTACTGCTGTAATAATTTGTGATTGAGGGTAAGCAGTAATTAATAAAAAAATTGAGGGTATTTACTTTCAATAGGAAGTAAATTGTGTAACCTCTGCTTTTCTTTGAAATCTTTATTGAAATACTAAATTCCATGAAAGAGTGGATAGAACTGAGGTAGCAAAGGGCAGGAAAATTTTATTGCCTAAGCTATATCAAATGACACATCTAACAAAGTTGTTATGATTGCATTGTTTTCCATTTCAGTTGTATGTATAATGGTAATTCCCTCCATAGACAAAAAACTTACAAATAGTACACTACACATAAAGAACAAAACAAGACACATTCACATTTAGTGAAAAGCTTTGTAAAGAGATAATATGGTATCCAAGTGAAGGACTACTCTGTGATTAAGGCCTGAGATGAATGCACATTTGTCACTGGGACAGTCATGCAGTGTCATGAGACTCAGTACTAGGAAAAGCCCTCAGTACAGTGGGCAAAGCCCACATTTTGGCTAAAATAAGGACAGTGTTAAGATATTTTTATATTAGTTTAATATTTTCAAGTCACCAGAATTTAATTGGAATGTACTTTATTCCCGGCAATTGTGAAGGGAAAGGAACTTTAAAAATATGGAGATTTATTTGTTTGTTTGTTTGCTTGTTTGTTTGGCTTCTCCCCAACATCAACATTAAATATCTAAATTATTTAGGAAGTTCTTGCTCTTATTATTGCAATTGCAGCAGTCATGCTTTGCTTTAGGATTCTATTGCAAGTGTCCTGGCTGCATTGTGTAAAACAGATCTTGGCCTCTTAATAGAAGTTTTTCATAAATAATACCATATGCAATCAAGTTGGATGTTTCATTTTTAAGTGAAGTTATGTAAGGTGTTTTGCCCTCTTTGTCACAGACGGCTGATGAAAAAATAAACCAGATTGAAAGAAAATAGAAGTGATACTTTATTTTGGTGTGCATTTTGCTTTGGTTTGGGGTGATTTTTTTGCCTGTTTGTTTTTTGGGCATTTTTTGTTTTTTTGTTTTTTTGGTTTTTTTTAATTACTACTAACTGACTTTACTTATGCCTCTGTTTTTAGGAAAATGAATTTGAGATCTTCAAATCAAGTCTCAATTTAAGTCCTTAAATTTAAATGTGTTTAATAGCAGTTTTGATGTATCAAAAGCAAATATTCAGCAAGTCAGAAATTTCCTCTAGAATTCTGCTGTAGCATTGGCATTTGGAAATTATGCTTATGAGGCAAGCTGATGCTTTTGTTCAGGTCTCAAAAGGAGTTTTGGACTGTGATAGTGAGGCAAAGCTTTAGGTTAGATTAAGCATTAGTTTGGATACCAAGAACAGTCTGGAGAAGTGAAGCAGTGAGGAGATACTATTATGTTTCAAGAATACTTTGAAAAATAACAATTCACAGCCTTCAAAGTGTCTGTGCGCATAGACCATGTCTCAAGCAATGGTTCCGAATGATTTTCCTTTATTACTATGTAGTGTGGTATATTCATGTCCCAATGAGGACGCTGGAACTATTACCCAGAAGTCTTGTATTTTGGTCTGTTCTGAATCCTTCCTCATAGTCTCAGTCTGATGAATAGGGATGAATGGAGAAGATAATTACCCAATTCCCCCAAAAGAAGAAAAAAATTCAAATCTGTAGAAAGTAGATTGCTCAAGGATGCTGTATTGCTGAGAATGGGGACTGGTGAATAACAGGATTAAATTAATGATTTGAGGAAAGGGTATATCTTCAGATAAGAAGCTGCTATTTGAAATATGCTGCAGTTTCTTTGCACATGGGAAATAACCACATTAAAATGGAGTTAGTCTGACCAGATGTATTTTTACTGGGTATCTCAGTTAAGACATATTTTGAATTCTTACATAGTTTGTGAAAATTGTACTAATAAATAGATATGAAGATTGTTCTGAATTTATGCCCCACACAAGCAGGTGAATGCTGTCATATGATGGTATTTCTATTTCTCATATTAGACACTGATGAGTTTTCTAGGAAACAGTTAATCAACTGTGCTTAGTACTATTATTCTTTTATATTTTAGAAGGCTTACCAGGAGCAGCAGCTCATTTACAGACTAATGAAACAATCTCAGCATGAGCGGAGGATTGCTGCTCAACTCATGCATGTTCGGCATGAAAAAGAGGTGCTGAGGCAAAACAGAATTTTCAGGGAAAAGCAATATGAAGAAAGACGACAGAAGGACTTCCAGGAAGCTCTTGACAGAGAAGCGGTAAAAGATTGATCTCTGAATTGCTGCAGGAGTGCTAGAATACCTTCATGTTAAAAAATGGGATTTGTATCGTCAACCGTTAGACTTTTCTAGGGACTTTTGTAGACTATATTTATAGTGATGGATATATTCTTTTTCTTTTGTTCAAAGTCACAGCTATAAGCAATAAGGATGTAACTGTAACTGTGGGACTGAGTGCAGTTTGTACCATGCTAAAAGTTTAGGGGAATTTTGCAGGGAGAAAGAACAGCTTGTTGACCTGCTCTAGTGAAAGGTGTTCCCTGCCCATGGCAGTAGGTTTGAACTAGGTGGCCTTTAAAGGTCCCTTCCAACCCAAACCATTCTATTGTTCCATGATCCTGTAATAAGAGATAAAGCTGAGCAATTGAAAACCTGATTTTGACCTTTTCTTCCATACTGATTTTTAACTGTGTAGGAAAACATCTTTATGTGCTGAGTTTAAAAGGCACAGTCTCACAGAGGCAAAAGGATAATAACCTAAGGTCCTCTTTCAGGAATCATGTTCTTAATTTCATTTAGATGTGATCAAAGTCTGTTTTTGACAAATACTGGAGTAGTTTCACGCATGAGTGCTAATTTCTGCTTTGAAGCTTTAAGTTGATTAAAAGGACTTATAATTCTGTGGAAAACTGCCAAGTGCTATGCTCGTAGTAGGCCATAATGTAATATTAGAAATTTTACTATTCTCCTCTCAAAAATGATCAGCAACTCCAAATCCTCCAACACAGCTGGAGTCCTGTGTAATCAGGAGCTATAGCTATTGATTACATCACCTCCTTAAGTATGCTTTCAGCCACCATCACAGGAGGTGGTGATGGAGCTCACCGTCAGGAACTACTGCAGGAACTACTGGTAATTTTATACCATGACCAGAAATCTTTAAAAGATTGAACAACATCAATAATATGAAGTTACTTGAAGATCAGAATCTAGTAAGATAAATTACATGTTCTAAATGGGTTGTTACACTGAAAGCTGCAATTTCACTGCCTTCAAGGGCTGAATATGTCTTAATCTGTTTGTCACAAAAAAAAAGTAATGGATTTCTCCTTTATTTTATTCTATTTTAGAAAGCAAACAAATAGGAATTTATTGAGTGAATAAAAATGTTTAGATTTATTTATGTGTTAGTCTGCCCGCTGGCTGTGCAACTCTGGAGAGACTTGAGGTGGTTTTGTTTCTTAAGTTAAAGGAACGAGTTAATTTTCATTTTCAGGACTGTGTATCTCTGCACTTTCATTTTCATTGCAGTCTCAAATTTACTCCTTAAAAACACTTCTAGGCTCTTGCAAAACAAGAAACTATTGATAATGAAGAACAAATAACCAGAGAAAGAGAATACCATAAGAAAATTGCTGCTGAAAGAGCTCAGGCACGCTACAAAAAGCATTATTCTATATGCTGGGAAATGATAGGCCAAATCGTTGATCTGTCGACAAAAGTCGGAGAATATCGTCAGCTGACAAACAAGTGAGTATGTAGCTGCTAGGCACAAATAACAGCTGTTAGGTAGCTGTTGGGCTGCATTATTCAGAATGCTTTAAGCATTATAGCAAATTATGTAGTTTCTCAGATATTTTACATGGCAGCTGCAATGAGTTTTTATGTGAGAATGGTGATATTACTTTCGTGTGAGGATTCACTGGTGTGTAATACAGGGTGAACTAATGCTACAGCCTTAGCATGTTCAAGCATGAGCTTGAACACTCAACTAACTTGAATTCTTAGGAGACCAAAATCCACTAGTGCCACAGAAAGATTTCCTTTCTTATTAGTAAATTCCATAGTTAAAAGTTAAAAACTCAATGGTGCACATCTTGTCCTAGTTTGCTTCGCTAGGTGAACACTTCCTCAGAGTAATACAAACACGATGAATTCCCCAAGATATATAAACTGGCTGGAGTGTCCAAAGTACAGGAACTAAGCCCAAATTCTTCTGAGTCCTCCATGCTGTGATTCCCTCTTCCGAAATGCCATGATTGCACAGAGTTTCTGAGAAGGTCCTACGTAGGCAGTAGTCTACAAGTGCCTGTGCCATCAAAGTGTTTTGAAAACCATGGACTGGGGCTTTGTTGCTGGGGTTCTTTCATTAGTATTCAGTGATTTGACTGAATCTAAGTGAGTTTAGACTTACAGTATTCGAAAATATACCTAAATCTTACTACTTTCTAGCGTAATTGTATGTTAAAGTAATAAAAGTGTAACCATATGAAATACTATATGAAATAAAATTTTCATACCATATGAAAAACAATATGAAATTATTATATTTCATGAAAATTATATAAATTTAGGCTTATTTAGTGTGTGATAAAATAGTCAGCCTAGGCACACAGTTTAATGAAATTGCTAACTAAAGAAAAAGTTTAATTTATATAATTCTGAATTAATTTTGACTTTGCGGAAAAAATATTCTATAGATTTTTGTGAGAGGAGGCTTTATACCACAAAAGGAAAGAATATTTTGTGGCAGGGAAAAGTAGTGATAGCAACTACACAGCTCTGCCAGCCAAATATTGTGTGATGACACATTTGTGAAAACACTGAAGCCTACAAATGTCTACAGCTGTCATAAAAGCAAACAAACACTTACAAAAGGCTGTAATAATTACAGGATGCAACTATAACTAGTTTTGCCTATGCTTGTTTCATGATTGGGATTCTCGTAAATTTGGATACATTGTTGTTAAATATCAACCCTCTAATTATTGGTTTCAAACTTTTTTCCCTCCTTTTTTTATTTTTTCCTTTTTTGTTTTTTTCTGCAGCCGTGTTCCACTAAAACTGCTGCTGGATTGGAAGGAACTTTTTTTAAATGGAAAACCAATATACCAACAAGCCTCGATTCAACCTTTGCCAGATGAACCTAGCCCAGAACAACTTGTAGAGCTGAATAAAATGAGTCTGTTAGATGAAAAAGATTATGGTGAATACAAGGTACACCAAACTGATAAGGCGTAATGGAAGATAATACACTTTGCTTTTTCATAATCATAAGCTTCATGTTGTGGTCCTGCATTTTGTTCTATTACTGGTTCCTAGTGTCAAATTTAAACAAGCATTTTCTTTCGATTGCCTGATGCTTTATATGAAAATTGCATTTGATGTTATTAGCAGTTCTAATTCCATTCTTATATATAACCTTGATTACATTTTTTGATTTATAGGACGAGCATGTTAATTCCAGTGCAAATAATTTTTATCTAATTGGAATTAAAAGTATAATTAATATTACTAGATTGGAAAATGTAACAGAAAGTAACCAGTAAATCCTGGACATGTTACAAAACCTGAATTCTTAATTTCAGCAATTTTGAGTCTGAGTTCTGTAATAAGATTTATTGGTTTGAATGAACTATTTGTTTTAATGTAGTAACGCTTTTTGAAATTATTAAACATGGCTGTCATTTTTCTTAATCTTCTGTTGGAAAAAAAGTAAATATTTTTCAGGTTATATTAACTTCATTAACTTTTCAATACGTCAATGTTATTTCAAAATTGAAAGATTAAGGACTGAGATTTTCCTGTTAAAATGTATAGTTTTTTCAAATTATATTTATGATTATATTCATTAAATCCCACAATGTGTTTAGACTTTTCAAATAACCTGGTGAGTAAATGTCACAAAATTGTGGAAAATACCCAGTCATTGTCTTTTTGGGGATTTATAACTACAATATATGTTTGCTTTTTATCTACATCCTGAGCCACATGGTACATTTTCCTTTGCAGTGAGTATACATCTTCATTATGAGTTTCTATGATGAATGCCTGAAAGCTCAATTTACTGTAGCTTCATTTTTAACATATGCTTTCTGATTTATCTCTTTATAAGGTTCTGATTCACAGCATACCATTTCATGTATGAATTTTGTAATTGTTTTCTTAGGTGGAAAAAGGGCTATGCACAAAGTCAACAAGGAAGACATAAAAGGCAGGAAACAGGAGAGCATTTATGAAAAATTAAGTTTTTCAGTCATATTTATGTTTACATTATGAAGTCTCAGTAGTCTGCTCTACCTGTAACGTCACTGAATGTGACAAAAATTTATTTACACATTTAAAGCCTTTTTTTTCTTGCCAGACTATTTAAAATTATTTAATAATTAATTTATTCCCAGATGTTGTTAGTCTTACGCCTTTCTGAGTCATTATTCATCAAAGCGTGGCATTATATGACATGTGAAATTGTTGGCACCAATTCTTACTTAATGTCTTCTAAAAACCTAAGTGAATGGCAAATTCTATTAAAGTCTTGCTTCTAGAGAAAAATTTGTTGGCAGATCATTCTGACAGTGTTTATGCTGATTTTCCTACTGTTTGTAAAAAAAGCCCAGGACACGCAGTTTGGCATCTCTCAAGAATACCTTGCTTGCATTAGGCATACCAGCTAAATGTGTCAAATATATTTGATAAAATACAAGAAAATGCAGTACCATCAGTCCATTGCACTTTACATATTCCATTTTATTTTGAGAATATTTTTTGAAACTAGTATGTTATAAGTTGTGGCTAATCACTTAATAAATTAATACAATAACCAAAACTGAAGCATAGCATTAGGTACTGCTCAAATAATTTTTGATTTCATTCAAAAGTATTGACCAGGAGTTATATAACTCCCACCTGGTTGCCTGAAAACTTGTTTCTGACAGGTAAACTATCTTACCTCATGACAGGTACAGTCTAGCAAGCTTCTGGTTAAAAGGGCAAGATAACTGAAGAATGGGGGACCCCATTCGACTTGTCATTAATTTTTCCTACAGGTCTTACAGAATTTAAAGCTGTTGATTCATCTCTACCTGTATGTTTAAAGAAAAATTATTCAGATAGTGCAAGTATTTGGAGTTTTTTAAGGATGTCTTTTCAATTACACATGAAGAAGTATGTTTTGAGAGATAATAGAGAGGGGATATTGTGCAACTCAAAGATTTACTTTATTTGTTGTGACTTCTAATTTTAATTTGAAGTTATTTTAGACTGATAATTAAATTCTGTATTTCTATCTAAAAAAAACGTGTTCAAAGTCAACATTGATCACATTCTACTAGTAGAATGTATGCTATATATATAATTCAGATAGCAAATACAGGAAAAGGTTGCATATTCTACCCAGAGCATGAGTTCATAACCTTATCTTTGAGAAGAACTTTAGCACTGTTCACTTCTCTTGATGGTGATGAAATATCTAATTTATAGAATGACTTGATTGTTTGAATTAAAGGTTTGTGAAGGTCATTTGCTTAAAGCAGGGCCAACTTCTGAGTCACGTAGGGTTACTTAGCATCATTTGGTGGACTTTCAAATAATCCAAGGATAGAGATTTCACAGACTGTGCAATCTTTTCCCATGCTTTACTAGTCTCATTGTGAACCAGTCTTTTCTTCCTTTTTTCCTGCTTGGAATGTTCCTTGGTAAAACATTTAACTTTGCCTTCAGTGCTTTCTGTGCACCCAAAATGAAGGGACAAACTAGAATCTAGTTGAAAATATTATTAGTCTACACATCTTCCAAACAGCTGTTTAATATCCTCCAACCAACAAATATTAATACAGGACTAGTATTATTCTGCATACTAAAATGTCTTTTAGCTTATCAGAAATAAACTTCAGTACATCAGGGCTTTCCTAGTGCTGTAAGATGCAAAACTGGTTAAGTAAAAGTACAGTTCTGTGTTCCATTCTTTGGACTACATTCTTTCATTCTTCCAGTGTGATTATCAGTAAAATGATCTTTACTAGTAAAACCTAGTAAATCAACGGATACATTTCTGTTGATCTCATGGTAGATTACCTGGAAATTTCTACTCAGTATTTCCTTCCCTTAATGATGATTGAATTGGTTTGAGTTGTTGGCTTTGGTTTGATTTTTTTTTCCTCCATTGAATGTGTGTCAGGCAGATCCATCTATCTGAAATCTTTGTTCAGGAAATTTTCAGAGAATTGAAAGTGATATTGGCCAATAATGTTGCCCAGTTTTAGAATGCAAAATACTAGGATAGTGGATTTCTAATAAAAATCTGCTACTGATTAATTCTATAGTATTGGTGACATTATTTTTCATATTTATGGAATTTAAAAAGTGATTATAGGAATCTGTATTAAATCTGCACAGCAAAGTTCTGCTAGTGAGGGGCTGCAGGGGTGGCTTCTCTGAGAATCTGCTGGAAGATTCCCCCATGTCCGACTGAGTCAATGCCAGCGCTGACTTGAAGATGGACCCATCACTGGTCCAGGCTGAGCCAACCAGGGACCGCAGTGGTACCTCTGTGATAACATATTTAAGAAGAAAAAAAGTTTTTGTGCAGATGTCAGAGAAGTGAGGAGTGAGAAGGTGTGAGAGGAACAGCTCTGCAGACACTGAGGTCAGTGGTGAATGACGAGGAGGAGATGCTCCATGTGCTGTTGTTGAGATTCTCCTGTAAACTGTGGAAGCTCATGGTGATGCAGAGATCCACCTGCAGCCCCTGGAGAGCCCCACACAGGGCAAGTGGATGTGCTTGAAGGAGGCTGTGACCCCATGGGAAACCCTTGCTGGAGCAGGCTCCTGGCAGGACCTGTGGCCTGTGGAGAGAGCAGCCCAGCCTGGAGCAGGTTTGCTGTCAGGACTTGTGACTCCATGGGGGACTCATGTTGGAGCAGCCTGTTCATGGAGGACTGTACCCCATGGAAGCCTTTTGTGAACTGTAGCCCATGAGAAAGACTCAGGTTGGATATATTGGTGGAGGACCAGCTCCTATGGAAAGGATTGCATGCTGGAGCAGATGAAGGTTCCACTCTCTAAGGAGAAAGCAGCAGCAGAAGCAACATGATGAAATGACCATAACCCCCATTCTCTGTTCTCCTGCTCTGCTGGGCAGGAGGAGCTACAGAATTTGGAATAAAGTTCAGCCCAGAAAGGAGGGAGGGCTGTGGGGACGGTGTTTGTAGGATTTGTTTTAGTTCTCACTATCCTGCTCTGATTTTGATTCATATTAAATTCAACCGTTTTCCCCAAGCTGAGTCTATTTTGCCCATAATGGTAACTGGTGAGTGATCTCTTCCTGTCCTTAACTCATGAACCTTTTGTTACATTTTCCCTATGGCATCTATCCAGAGGCAAACCATCACAGAATCTATGAAAATGTTTTATAAGTACTTTTCTCTCAACTAGTTATTAGTGAATATCAATAAATGCTTATAGGCATAATTATATAATTATAGGTTTTAATGAGGTTCTATTCTAAAAACTATGTTATTATTTAGTGCTATTCAAAATTCATTATTACATGTAATATATTTGTGAATAAGTACATATATTTAGAAAGATGGAAGACATGACATATTGAGATTTGCTAATTTGTCATTTATACAGAGTATGACAGGGGAATGGAGCCCAACTGAAGAGAACAGTGAAAACAAACCTCCTCTTAATAATAACATATTGGGTCATGTGCTTCGCAGACTGATGGAGATGTTCTATCCTCTAAAACCCAAATCTTCACCTGAATTTCCTTCATTTCCTGTCAAGGGATGTGTTTTGGGAAAAATGTTTAGTGGAAAAACTACCTGTGCAAAGTTTATTGAAAAAGGTAGAGGTTGTTTGTTTGTTTGCCTAAAATTCTTCAAAATTTTTGTCTTAAAATCTCACTCTTACAATGAAAATTGTTTGAGCAAATCCTTGCATTAATAATTCTTGAACCTCAGATGTGTCTGTATTTTGCAGGGGTTGGATGCATGTCATTCCTTTGTTATATTCCAAAATAAGCTTAGAAACACTGGAACTTGAAAGTTATATTAATATTGTATAGTAATGTTAATGCTTCCTCCTTGAGAATTTGAAAATGCTTTTGGTAAGCTTCTTTGGAGATACTTGTTTTAGAATAGACTAGCAAGATATGTGATTGTCAATACATACTGTGAAGTAGTTACAGAGAAGAGTGAAAGCAACTTACATTGGCAGCCCAAATTAAATAATAAATTTAACTGCTTGTAATAGTTTCTCTGTATGTATACTCAAATCAAATTGTAGCTATCTAATATTTTTGTGTATTAGTTTGCAATATTCAGGTACTATCTGTTGGTACTCTGGTTCAGGACGCCATTGAAGCTTTTCTTAAAAATGAAATGGAAAATGAACAGAGCACAATTTCACAGAAAGCAGAGAGTCCTGGAGAACAAGATGAGGTAAACATATTCCCTGTTTTTGGTCTTGGCTCTAACAGGTAGATTGAAATGAAGTGTGTAAGGAAAAAAGCATATTTCAATTTGTTTTACTCTATTTCAAACTTAATTCTAAATTTTGACAGGTAAGACTGGAAGAGTCAGTTTGAATTTACAGGTTTGTTTTTTTCTGTGAGATGTAGTTTTCATTCTAATCCATTTTCTGCCATATTTGATGCAAGGCCCAGGAGAACTTACCAAATTCACCACCAAATCTTCTAGAGGTGCTCCTAACAGAAACCACTACAGGTAAATATTTCTTGCTGCAGATTTTCCTTTGTGTCTCAGGGCCTTGGGATACCTCAGTCTTTTGCATGTCCCAGCAGATGTTTTCCCCAGACTTCCTTTGTGGAAATACCTGTAAAAGCCCTTGTTGCCCTTGTGCCTAGACATAAGACAAGATCTTTTCCCCATGAGGACAGCCAAGTACTGAAGCACATTTCCTGGAGATGTAGTCTCTGCCTCTGTAGGTTGTCCAGATCGCATGGGGTAAACCTTGTAACTGATGCCACTTTGAGCGGAATATCATACTTGAACTAGATGACATTCAGAAGTTGCTTCCAACCTGAATTACTCAATGCTCCTATGATTCTAACAATTTTATGTACCTTCTGTATTGATTTGTTCAAAGAACAATAACAAGCCATGTACTTTTATTCTTTATCTATATTATCTATAATAATGAATTTTATAGTAATAGCTTCATCAAACTTTATTTTAGAACCCATTTTAGACAATTGTCCTGTTGAAAAGGATCCATCCGAGGAAGAATTTGAATTGGATAAGAGTCAGGATGGCCTACCCAAGGTTAGTAGTGCAATTCTGGTATCTAAAAGACATTAGTTATATTATATTATTAGTTATAAATATAATATATTATTAGTTATAAAAAGATATTGGTTAAAATGGTTAAGTGAATTAAATGGTGACATCTTTTCATGATTCTGAATTACTGACATCAATGCAAGTATTTTCTGAAATATTAAAAGAGCTTATTGTGAAAATCTATTCTGTATGTTGTTTGGAGTTGTATATCTTGTTAAAATTCTGTATTTTCTTTTGAAATCTCACAATTACATAAGATGTGACATTTTCTATGACATTTCTGAGTTAGGAGAAATGTATTTTTGCTCGCTGCTGCCAAGCAGATAATTCATCCCATGACAAGATTTCTTTTCTTTATGTTAAAAATGCTTAATTCCACAGTGATTTCTTTGCCTTACTGCTCATTTAAAATTACTTCCAGAGCTAAGATATAAAAGAATCCCTGTAAAACTAATGAATTTATGTGCTGCTGTATGAAATCATCAGTGGTGGTGAAAATCAGAATAAGCTGAGAACCAGAACACTTAATTTTTGATTTCTTAGCCTTTACATCCTTGGTTTCTCTATCTTGGTTTTTTCAGTATTTTTATGAGTGTAATCAAGGAAATCAGCTGGAGATTTCAATTAAACTAGGCATTTTTTTACAATTAAAACTATTCTCCTTAATAGACACCCTCCCCTCCCCCCCCCCCAGTTATTGAATATTGATAAATAACAACCACCACCCCCAGTATAACTAAATAAATAGTATATGATGTAAAATGTGGAGTCACTCTTTCCAATGGCTGCTGGTGACATTCTGAGCATACGTTGCACTCTTCCACAGCTATCTGTACGTGCCCAACTTGGTGCTGCATCACAGAAATGGCTGAAGAATGGAAAGAGTGTTCCCGACGAATTATTGATTGACATCCTATTGGAAGCCATTACGTATGAAATTGTATAGATACTTGGTTTTATCTACTCTTGTTTGACAGAACATTGTCTCAACTACCCTGAAGTGCAGTTAGCACTTAAGTTCCTACATGAATGTCATTTAAGTTGTATTACTCCCATTAGTATACTGTAAGTTGTAAAATAGATTTTCCTATTTATTACTTTAGCAAAAAAGTTATTTGAGAAAACTGAAATTATAACTCTGAGCAGTCTATGTAAAGTGGTTTTGAAAACTTTATTTATCAAGACAGCAAAAATTGGTTTGTTTGTGGGTTTTTTTCACTTTAATTAGAGTTGATGTTATTTTTTTCTGATTTAAAATTCATTACTTTACGGTTTAATAATATCAGTCATATTCTGTATTCATCAGGAAACTCAATATACGGAATTAAAAATGAATGATGGCTAGAGCAAGCTGTTCTTTCAGTTTTATTACTATGCTGTCATTTCACTGTGTAATTCTGGTTCTTCATCTCCTTTTAGCCAAATACCACCAGAGAAGGGTTGGATTGTGGAAGGGTTTCCAATGACAATTAATCAGGCAAAGCTATTTCAAAAATCCTATGCAGGAATTGATGTAGAAGCAAAAGATCCAATTTCTGAAAAGCTGTCCCTTGCTATAGATCCCAGAGCCCCTAATGGGCCTCCTCCTACCTCACCTGCATTTGATGTTTCTATATTATTGGATGTTTCAGACAGTCTGGTACTGGAACGTGCAGCTAACATGAAGAGTAAGTTTCCCACTACTGTTAACAAAGTAAAATGACAAGCAGATATCTGTAAGTTGTAGTTATTAATGCAAGATAGCATCACTGGACAATTTCTGTATATCTCACAATATCACTTTCGTTAATTGTGCCTTGAATACTTCCAGGTTTTTTCCAATGCTTCTGTTTTTTTCAGTCAAAGGCAGATCAGGAGTGTGCAAGTGCATGTGTATATGTTTTTTGTATTTGTACTCTTTTGTATTTGAACTCCCACTGCAGGTGAGATAGCACAGTGGGTGGTCTTAGATATCACATAAAACAGCACCTGGAAAAAACACAAGTTAAAACAGTATATAACAGAATAAGTGTCTGTAAATAGTATTTTTCTTCAGGAGACACACTTAGAAAGGGAAAAAGCAAATTACAAACAGAACGATGTGCCAATATTCATTCCCTGAGAGTGCCAGAATAAATTCCCTTTTGATTACTGCCTTTGTCTTGTCTTCAGTGAATGATCAGAAATCAAAGTCAATTTCTGGCCGAGCAAGACCACCATCACTTCCAGACCACACATTTTAAGACCTTGGTGAAACAGAAGTTTTTTTTAATGAGTATGTCATGTATTGTCCAAATTATGAGGAGATTCTTTTTTGTTGTTTTCATTGCAGTGCACAGATGGCAAATAGCTTAAGTTAAAGCACCATTTACATTTAGCTTTTATGTATAGATAAGAGTGAGGATGGGACAATATCATCAGAGCATTTGCTAAAAATCTGGTGGGGATAAATGTATAGACACTTAAATCTTGCTAATTTTAAGACCTTGTGCTGCTAAAACACTAGGAACATGGAATTGTATTTAATATAATCTCAGAAATACAAATAGAATTTATTTCATAAGATGTAAATGTGATGATAGAAAGAGTCAAAAGAACAATTAAAATCAAAATTCTTTTAAAATAGCATATTTCTAATGAATTAAAGGCTTTTTAAAATTTAAAGAAGACTCGGATAGAGAAAACACCTTGGTCTTTTCATGAAGTGAAATGTCTGCTAATTGTGAAAAGTAGATATTTGGATGAAATTGGAAAAATATCTTCTGACTGTTAGAGTAGATAAGCCTGAAATAGTCTGCCCACAGGAATGCTCCATCTCTTCAACAGGAGATTTCTATGGCTGAAAAGCATCCATTAGGAAATGTTAGTACTATAATTTGCTATGCAGTTGAACAGAGGAAGAGGCAGGACAGTGTCCTTTACAGCTTAATTTTACATTTCTGTGATGTTCTCTGACCTTTACTTTTTTTTAGGAAGTCTGGTACCCAACTTTTAAGTGAAGAAATGTAAGATCGAGGAACACTGATTTTGTTCTTATAATTGTGATCTCAGTTTGGGTGAATAAATGTCTGAATAATTGCCTTTTTCAATATATGCTTATACATGTGGTTTTCCACACAACAGATAAAAGAAAGGCATCTCAGGCTGAACAGAGCGGCAGTCAAAATTCAGATGCTGAAATCTTAGAAGAGAAGATTGACTTGGCCGAGGAGCAGGTGCTACATAGGTAAATTATATGAAGTACAAAAAAATTGCTTCAGTCAGGTGCTTAGACATGTAGCTGATCTGAATCTCATATGTGATCCAGGACAATACTGTCATGCTTAATGTTAAGAATTTACTTAGACCTTTCTATAATGTAGAGCCTAAAGGGTATTTTCATTTTCTGCACCGTATAAATCCTCCTGGAAAATAGGAATTCTTGTGTTGTGATTTTCCAGGGTATTGTTCGAAAGATAATTTAGTTTTCAGGTATATATTGCATGAATTATATGTATACATTCAGTATATATATATGTATCTGTGTGTGCCTTATATCTGAGGCCTGTCACACATGTGACTGCCCTTGAGTGTAATACACTTGATTTGAATTAGAGATTTTGTGAAAAGTTATTTTCTACTTCTACATTTACAAGACCCACTTAGTTTTCTAATTTTAATTGGATCACAAGGTGTTTAACTTTACACAAACAGCAAAATCAAGAACAATTATTTCTTCTGAATATTTGATACTTTTAACTGTTTCAGACTATTGTGTTACTATTAGTTTAATTGTGATATTAGAAAGTAAATATAGCTTGTGACATAAAAGAGTAGGAAATACATCAGTAGTTATCAATAGAGTTTTGAAAATTTTCTTATATTTAAAATGAAGGGATTGATGTGGGTGGAATTGTTTTTGTGTTAAATTAGATTATCTGTTTTTTTTAATGTATCAATTTTAGAAAATGTTTGATTTTCCGTTAGTTAGGTTTTAATTTCATACATTGATATGATTTTTTGTAGAATTTCAGGCTTCCTCGAGACATGGCCAAAATTAGAGGAATGGTTTTCAGTCTATCAAAACACTCTAGTGAAAGTAAATGCAGAGACAGAACAAAGTCTTATGTGTGAAACAGTGAAGGATATTATAAAAGAAGAAATTGTGAAAAATCAGAATAGAAGTAAGTTTTTATATTCTTACTTTCTAGAATTTAGTACCAAATAACTTTGTTTTTTATAATTAACACTAATAATTACTATATAAAATGATGTGGCAACCTAGATTTTTGCTGCCCCTGAAAAAATCTGAGGATGTGACAGTTAGTGCTAACTGCACAAAACTCTGAACTTTTCTGTTGTGCTTTCACATTTTTGGAGGATGTGGACCAATTTCACATAAAAATTAAAGCATTAAATTCAGTTCTTTCTTCCTGGTTTAAAAATCACAGCCAGCATTTTCTTCTTGGTTTAAAAACCACAGCCAGCATCTTCATCTGTGGGATAGCATAATTGTATAAGAAAATCTAACTTGCCATTATGAGCATATAGTCATTTATCAATAGAAGTAGTTTTGAAATTAAATTTTGGTACATCTTTATTTCGCTTTTCCTCCCTATTACCCAGAAAGAAAGAATAATTTAAAATAATAATTGAAAAAAAAAAAAAGATGAAGCATCCAGGAGGAAAGTGCATAAAGTAAATCAGCAGTAGTGATGTCTAA
>JAODKT010001744.1:10786958-10811876 GCA_027576195.1 Cossypha heuglini
AAAGAGAAAAAAACAACAACAACCACAAAAAAAAAAAAAAAAAAAAAAAACCAAACTTGAAAAGCACTTGTAACAGTAAAAGTTTATCCCATTACTCCTGTGCAATGTTTCTAGTTCATAGGGATTTTTAATGTGCTTGGTATATAATTAATGGCCCTGCTAGAGTCAATAGCAAAGTTCCTATTGTTGCAAATGAAGATTTTCTAGTTAGAATCCAGCTATTGTATAGCAGTATTTAAGGACTGTATTTACTCCTAAGGAGAAATAACACCTGGGGTCAATAAATATAGTCTAATTTCATATTTAGGTTGATAGCTTCCAAGCTGTCCTTCACTATTAGGTTCATATAAGCAGAATAGAGAATCAGGTTGGTCAAGCATGTTTTCCCTTTAGTGAATGTGTGCTGACTACTCCTGATCAGCTTCTTGTCTTCCATGTGGATTGAGATGGTCTCCAGAATGATGTGCTTCATCACATTTCCAGGAATTTAAGTGAAGCTGATTGACCTGTAGTTCCCTTCTTGCTGTTATGAAGACCAGGGTCATATTTGCTTTCTTCCCATCCTCAGGCACCTCTCCTCATCTCCATGGCCTTTTAGACATGATCATGGGCTCCCTGGCTATGATGTCTGCCAGCTCCCTCAGCACTTGGGGATGCATCCTGTGAGAGTCCTTGGATTTATGGATGTTGAGTTTGTTTAGGTGCTAACTGATCCAATCTTCCTTGAGCATTGCTGATTTCATGAGTATATTTTTGATGAACAACACCTAAATAATGAAACAGTGAACGTGTTCCATTATTTTGAACTTGTGAGAGTAGCAGAGATGTCTAATTCTGTTTATTGATACTTAAAATACATTTGGAAGTACTAATTGTACATTTGTATCAAGGGTCTGCTGAAGAAATAGTACCAGAAAAAGAAATGGTTTTACCGGTTACAGAGGAAGAAGAGGTTTCACCAGTCACAGATGAAGAAGGAAAGGTTTTAACAGTTACAGATGAGCCCCTCCCCTCTCTTGAGACACCACTACCGATTGAACCAGGATCAGATGAATGGATTTATGTAGATGAACCACTTCCCCAGGTACGCTAATTTCCAACTGATAATCTTAAATATCAAAGTATTTATTTTTCTTAGTATTTTATGTATGGCCTACCTAAACCTTTTGCATCATTGCAATATTTTTCAATAAAACATATACTATTACTTTGCGATAAATATACAAAGAGCAGTTACTACTAGAATACATACAATAAGGAATCATGCTTTCAAATTTAGATTATTTTTTACTTTACAAATATGATGAAGAACACAGCTGCCAAAAAAGATAATACTTTCTACTATTATGAAATACTAAAACAAACTTACTAGATCACTTTTCTTTCTCTGGCAAGGATAAGTTGTAGGTCTCATACAAAGAGTAAGAATGGGGAGAATGCACACTAATCTTTCTCCTAGTATATTTTTTTCCTAATATTTTCTCTCCAAGGACATCTTCTCAGATTCTAGTGATCTGAAATTCAGGGGTTTTCTGGAATGGCTGCATATCTGCATCTTATGTTTAGTAGCTCTTAATGGACTTTTCTTCCATGATTATGTTTTTTAGTTGGTTTAGTAGCTTTTTTGAAGCCATTTACTTTTAGTTCTCTGTGACATATCTTGTATAGTTAAATTAATTCTGAAAAAATATTTCTGTTTCTTCACTGTAAATCATGATCTTTGCTTGGATCATTTGATGACCCTAATTCATGGTGACCCTAATTCATATATTGAGAGATACAATGAATAATAATTCTATAATCAATGCCAGAGGGCATTAAAGATGTGACAAGCATCTCTTAAATGTTCATTTTGCTTAATGTTGCTTTTGTTCTCCATTGCAGTTATAATCTGTTGTAGTTCCTCTGTAATTTTTTTGAGATGAGAGGCTGCATGCAATTTTTGAGATGCAGATCTTTCAAGGGTGGACAATGATGATTCGAAATTTGTTTTGTAATTGCTTTCCTGATGTTTACCAGTTTTTCCTGTTAACTGAAATCAGCTCATGTATGCCGGGTTTCCTCTGGCCGTGGCCTTTTACATTTCATGACAGCCTTTCAGTCACACATCACTTTTCTAACACTAGGCAGTCAGCTTGGATTTTTTTTAACTCAAACAATTATGAATGACCAAATTTTCTTACTTCAATGCTCATTCAGTATCATCACTTATTTTATGAGTATATCCAAAGAAACAGGTACTGGAATATTCTGCTGGAATTTCCCATTCCTTTAGACACCACTTTTTCCCAAAGAAATTCACAGGATAAATGTATATGTCATTACAGTGTCTGTAATAGCTGTAACACAAAAGAAATACATAGTGGGAAAAAACCCCCAATAATATGATTTCCTGAAATAATATTTTTGTGTATTTGCTAATGCTACAGATAAATTAATTAACACTAAATAAATCAATTAATTTTGATGTTTTTAAAAAATTCACAGGAGATAATTGATTTTTTAGTACCTTACTGGGAAATGGTAGAAAATGCATACATGAATACGATCAAAACTGTACACAGATGTCTAAGGGATGAACAGTACTCTATAATTCATTACACAGCAGATATTAGGTAAGTAGAAATAGTATCTTATTACACTAATATTAGAGTTATATATTTTTCATGGGGTGTTCTGTAGCCCAAAAATTATTTTTACCATAATTTACAGAAAAAAATTTCAAGATTATTTGAAACGTCCACATCATAAACAGGAGTTTGTATCTCAGTGGCAAATAGATTTTAATTCAGTTGCTGATGACCTGCGAGATGATGAAGAAACAAAAGCTGAACTACACCAAAGGGTTACTGTAAGTAAATGACAGAAATTGCAATATACCCTAGACTATTATTTCCTTGTATATAAGCTTGATGTAACATGAATTATACTATTATTTACTTCTTTCTTCCTCTTTATAGTTCTTCTTAAACAATGTAATTTCCTCTTGTATGTAATGTGTCCTTTAAAATTATTCCTCTGTTGTTTGGCCATAATTTTCTTACATCTTACATGTTTTGGTTTTTAGGTTACACTGTGGTATTGTGATACACTGTAAAATAAATATTTCTCTGCTCTCTTTTTCTTTACATTTTGTGGTTTTCCAAGATTTTAAAAGATGGATATTTCTATCACAATCTAAAAAATCTTGGCAGTATTTTATTTTTTCTGTAAATTATATACGATAATGTATGCTTTCTAAAACTGATTATTGCAAAGTATGTAGAATTTCTTGGGATGTTTTGATTCAGGTAGATCTTTTCTATGTCATGTCCTGAGAGTTCTTTTTCACAAAAATCCGTAACACTAAATGTTGTACCAGGCTCAGAGCCAGATTTAGCATAAGCCAAAAGTAAAGCTATCATTGAATTTATCAGATTCCATTTCAGAACATGATTTTTAGTTGAGCGGTGTCAGGAGTGGTCCCCAAAAAGGAGAAAAGAATACTGACAACATTTTTAGTTGAAGGGAACATTTAAGGAATAATGGATTAATTCATGTGAGATTGAAAAAGCATTGGACCTCCTTTTCCATAGAGATATTTGAAGAGAATGAAGTAGAGGATTGAAAAATCGTCATCCATATTCCTAATTTCTACTGAATGGAATTATAAAAGACTGGAATCACTCCGTCCTATATTTTAGAAAGATAAAATTAAAATACTTGGCCTTTTGCTTGTAACAGAAAGCCATGTTTGGCATTGTCCAGTTCCAGTTATGTGAATAGGAGGTTATACTCCCATATGATGCAGTGAAACTCAGATGCTGTGATAAGCCTAAGCAATTCGGAGTGAATATATGATTTTCAGAATTATTTCTTAAACAACATATTTGCCCCTTGTCAATCCCAAACCTGTGGGTAATTTTGAAGGTGGTCTTCCTCTATGCTTTTAAAGACATGCTCATTGTATCTCCCTGAATGATTCTTCCATCCTTCCTTGCCATTAGAAAGAAAGAGGAAATGAAAAGAATGACAATCTTCATAATGTTTTTCCTCAAACTCACAGGTTCCTCAACACTGTTATCTAAGCTGGACCCTTTCTAAAACACTGAAAGGTGCCAGCTGTAATAACAAATTTCTCTGATATCAACTGGGAAATGTAAATACCGCATTTTGTGATGTATGTAAAATTCCATAGAGGTCCAAAGCCCAGAGGGCAGCCAAGACTTTGATCTGATGTTGTGTTTTAACCCTAGCCTGCACTTAAGCCTCATGCAGCCACTGACCCCCACCAGTAGGATGGGGGAAAGAACTGTAAAAGTGATAAAGCTCATGGACTGAGGTAAAAACAGTTCAACAGGCAAAGCAAAAGCTGTGCATAGAAGCAAAGCAAACAAGAAATCCATCCACCACTCCCCATGGGCAGGCAGGTGTCTGGCCATCCCCAGGAAAGCTGGGTTCAATCACACATAGTGGTGAACTTGGTAAGACAAACACAGCCACCCCCAGCATCCCCCCTGCTTCCTTCTTCTCCCTCTGCTTTATACACTGAGCATGGTGCCATATGGTATGGAATGTCCCTTTGATCATCTGGGGTCAGCTCTCCTGTGTCCCTTCCCAGCTTCTTGGTACACAGCCCCCTTGCTGGTGGGTGGAGTGAGGAGCAGAAGAGACCTTTCTCTGTGCAAGTGCTGCTTAACAATAATGAAACCATCCCTGTGTTATCAGCACTGTTTCCAGCGCAAGTCCAAACCATAACCCATATTCACTGCTCTGAAGAAAATTAACTCTTCCCCAGCAAAAAACCAGGACACATCCTAAATATCCAAACACAGAATTACTGCGGATAAAAGGCACTTCAGCAGCACATCTCTGTCTTCCAGCAATTTCTACAAATTCCTTCTCCCTGCATTGCTATCATTGAATATGATCAGTTGCTTGCTATCACTGCTTCTCTTGTTCCAAATAGGAGAGGACTGAGCAAATGCATCCATTTTTAGTTTTTTTTCACCACCTCATATAGGAAAAGGAGAAAGAAGCTGCCTCACTGTGAAAAGAGCAGCAGTGAGAGAGAAAAAGAAAAAACTCATAAGACATGCTTTTTGCTTCTGCTAGACTAATGTACCTCACTGTATCCCTCTGCAGTTTTCTCCACTGCTTACAGTAAATCAGTCCTGTGGCTTAAATAATACAAGGACAAAGAGTAGAATCCTTCTTTTTACATGTTTAAGAAAGATACTGGAAGAAGCTGTACATCAGTTTGTACAAAACATTAGTGTGTTTTTTGTGTTGTATTGCATTTATGTGAAAGTTTTTGTGGCAAAGGGTCCGCAGAGGTGGCTTCTGTAAGAAGGCAAGGCAGCTATGAGACAGGAGTAAGAAAATACGAGAAACAGTTCTGTGGTCAGTAAGAACAATGAAGAAGGAGGAAGAAGAGGTGCTCCAGGCACCAGGGCAGAGATTCTCCTGTGGCCTGTAGAGAAGGCCATGGTGATACACGTTATTCTACAGAAGCCCAGGGAGGACCACAGGGAAGCAGATCTCCACCCTGCAGTCCATGTGGTCCACCCAGGCTGTATCAGGTGGACATGCTGTGAAGGAGCAGCAGCCTATGGAGAGCCAAACCAGAGCAGGTTCCTGGCAGGAGCTGTGGCCTGTTGAGTGAGTACACACACTGGAGCAGTACAGTCCTAAAGGGTTGCACACACAGAAAGAATCCATGCTGGAGTGGTTATTGAAGAACTGAAGCCTGTGGGAAGGACGTACATCAGAAAAAATATATGGAGGACTGTATTCCATGGGAAGAACCTCACTCCGGAGCAGGGAAAGGTTGTGAGGGAAAGGAGTGGCAGATAAAAATGTATTATGAACTCACCATAATTACTCATTCCCCATTTTCCCTGTGCCATTTAGGAGGTAGAAAAGTCAGGAATTAAGTTAAGCCTGGGAAGAAGGATGGATGAGGGAAAAGTTTCGGTTTTTAGTTTTGTTTAATTTCTCATTATTCTGTGTAATTAATTAGCATTAAATTTAATTAATTGCCTCAAATACTATGTTTTGCATATGATGGTGAGTGATCTCCTCATCATTATCTTGATGCATGAACTTTTCCATCATATTTTCTCCCCCTTTCCTCTGAGGAGGAGTGATAGAGCAGCTTGGTGGATAGCTGGCAGCCAGCCAAGGTCAACTCACCACTGCCAATAGAAAAGTCATATGCTTATATATTTTTCATCCAGCAGCATATTCTTAAGTGCATATTCTACAATGTGAACAGCTATGAATATCTGATTGCCTGCCCCTTGGCTACCTTCTAGCCCTCGCTGATCTGTTAGGTAGCCCAGGGACTTCCCTGTGGCTTTTGTCCAACAGAGGACAAGCGGATTTATCTGAAGTGTTCAGACAGGGGGAGAGAAACAGAATCTGACATAATAGGTTGCAACCAATACCTGGTGAATATGGAATCACCGTGGAATCTTTTACAGAAGCCTAAGGTCCTCTCCTTTTCTTTTGCCCCAGAACAGGTCAGGTAGGGTAGAACTGCCTAGAGCCAGAGACATCTCATCTTGGCACTGTATTTAACAGCACTCTTCTCCTCCTGTTACACATAGTGGCCTGTCATGCTATTTCCATGCAGAGATGGCAATAGGGAACAAATGGGTTGCATAATGTTTTATGCTTAGTAGGCCCTCAGTGCTGTCAGTGAGCCCTATTTGACATAGTCACTAGCTGAAGAACTCTTAATTAAAAGAACATTGGAGAAAAGTGGTGTGGAAGCTACTCAGATTTGAAAAACACTTGAAATCTGACACAGTTTTCTCAGTATTTTTCGTATTGCCCATCCCCTGAGAGTACTATTCTTAGCATATTAATTAGCAAACCATTCAAGTGGAAAGTTGTTGGTGCAGTTGGGAACTTAGCTATTCATAGTCTCATATGCACACTCATATTTTTGTATTCTTCTCTCCAGCACACTTGTAAGAAAACTTTGTGTCAGCCCTCTGTAGACATGTGACCTGTCCAGATGTTGATATTTATAATAGTAAAGAAAAAGCCCCAGATAGGAAGTTGCCCTATACACAGGGGAAAAAAAAAAAAAACAAACAAAAAAAACAAACAAAAAAAACCAAGAAAGAAAGAAAAAAAGAAGCTTTTCTTTCATAATTAATTACTATATTTGATTTTGTGTTTTAGGACCTAAGAGATCTTCTCTGGGATATGTGTGACAGCAGAAGGGAAGAAGCAGAGCAGGAACGTGTTAGTATCATGAATGAAGAATGGTTGCCAGATCGGAGGGGGATTGCAATGAACCATTTCTTTACACTTATGCAGGTATGGACTGCTACACTACACCTCAGAGAAATTTCATATGGTTGGCTCCAACTATGTGAAGGATTAAAAATTAGTTAAGCAAATGTTCATGTGTTTTCTGAAACAAGAAACTTTATAGACGAAGTTAAAAGACAAAAAGTAGATGACATTCCGTACATTTATCTTTGGAATACAGAAAAGATTAAGAAAAATACCATTCTTCTTGCTCAACCCCCAAAACTTTCAATCTCTATTATATACTGCTACTTTTTGCAATTTTATAATTCCAATGAATCATCTTGAGTTTCATGACAGAAATGCTACAGCTCTTTATCCTTCTATGATCATATTAACATCTCCTTTTAATTTAATAATTACATCATTCACCGCTTGATGTTATAGTATTTCCCATATCTCAAATTTATTTCACTTGTAATTTCATTGATGTGGCTTGAAATTTTATCTGCTGATTAACAAAAAGAAACCGCAAAAAATCAAGTTATGTTTTAAGATTGAGATGTCATTTCTGCTGTTGCTTAAATATGACCCAGCTTTCAGATATGTAACTTTAAAGTTTTCAAGAGTCCATTCAGTCCTGCAGTAAAGTAAGATTTCCCTGTTATTGCTGTTCTAGGTGCATTTATTTGGTTTAGAACTGGATTGGAGTAATCTTGACTAGACTAGGCTAGACAGGCTTTTCTGCAAATTGAAGTGAGCATTCTGTGAAAGATTTTGGTGAATTTAAAGAAGACAATGAAAACAGTGTTTTAAACACATGCCTTGTGATGCTAATTTAGCTGAAAAAGCCGGCCTAAGGTTTAGGGTGGGCTTCCAGCCCTTTAAATTCTCTGGGTGGTTTTATATGTTTAGTAAAAAAGAGAACCACTCTCTTATCTCATCTGAGTATTGTGGTAATTCAAGAAAAGTTTGTGAGGAATATAATAAGGAAATTGTTGACTTTTTTTCAAAGAGTCTACATAATGCCCTAAATAAGGACTTGGGGCCACTCAAAATATCAAATAACTGCTGACTATCTGAACTTAATTGGTCCTGTAACTAGGGTATTTATAGACCTGAATATTTTAAAAATCCATCCTGAATTATATGCACAAGGGAGAAAAGGTTATAATACAGAGCTTAAATATTTTATTATTCTCTTTTAATATTCAGTTATATCTTTGCAATCCTAGTTCTAACAGAATTTCATGTGCATGTATGATGGAGTTCAGAGAAGATTCACTATGAATCTAATTTGATCTGTCTTGTGTGGGTATGCACAATAACTCTTTAAAAGTACTAACACATATAACCCTATGTAAGTTTTTGTTTTAATAAAGGAAAATGTAATAGAAAACATTACTTCTTGCTTTACTTAGTACGTAATAAATGAATTACTAATCCTAAAACTACAGGACTAAAAATATAACTGTAACTTTATATAATGACTATTCTTTTCAGAAGCAGCCAAAAATAGGCTTCTTTGTTATTCAGTTCTCCATTTGTGGGTTTTTCTGTTGGAAGTTACATATATTCCCCAGGTGGCTCTGTAACTGTGTAAACACATAGATTTGTATAAATGCCGTTTATCAGATTTCATTCCTTCTTTCGATGTACACAGTTATACTAAAAGGTATTTCCTCCTTAACTTATGGATAAGTTGCTGGTTTACACCACAAGGTTTTATCCTTTGTTTTGTGAATGTGGTTTTGTGCATTTTCCCATGAATATTTAGTACTGTTTTGTCAGTTAGAAACTAACACCATACTGTATCAATTAATCAAAACATGACAGGTGTTAAATGTTTCTTGAATCTTACTTGATTTCTTCTGAGAGGATTCACACAAAAAGATCTTCATGACACTTAGGTGTTCAAAGTTGATTACTGTTGATTACTTAGGTCCAGAAAACTATATGATTTTTAAAATATTCTCCATCACATAACCCTTTTTATTTTAGTTTACGCTTTTAAGACATTATTTCTTCTGAACAAGAAGATATATGTAATTTGTCAGCTGGTATACTTGCTAGTAGGAAATATGTATACATCAAAATATACTGTAATTAAATTGAACATTATTTATCATAAATAGCTTTTCATATTTTAACAATTAAAATTCTTACTACTGCCTAGAAATGACAGTGTGAATACATCATAGATGCAATTAGAAGTATGCAATCAGTATGCTATAAAATTTTAAAAGAAATATGACTGTGTTTCTTGCTCTCCCTCAAACTCTTAAGATTTAGAATTGCTTCTGTTAACATGTGATAGCAAAAATTTGTTCTGTGGTATGTTGCATTGCAACCTCTTTGTCCTTTTTTCTTGAGGTTGAACTGGATCATTTCCAAGATACAAAGAGACTTCTTCATGACTATTATAGAGCAATGGAAGGAAAAATCCCAACAGAAGACACTCAAGATTTTACTAGAATCCCATTATTAGATATTATTAATGGAGAGCAGAAGAAACCTCAAGATGAATCAAAGAGGTAGAAATGCAGTGTAAAATTATACAAATAGGAACAAATAGAATGTACTGATAGATTTTTGGAGTATATGGAATGATATGTGTGTATATTTCAAAGGATGGAGAAATTAGAATTTTTTTACCCAGGATTATAGTCAAATGATGAATCTTAAATAATTTTAGAGGTTACATTTATCATTTTTTACGTATTTACCTGTATCATATTCGCCAATGCATTGCTGAATTGCAAAATATTTTAAAAGCTGTCTCAAGAGGAAATCAAGAACTGTAGAAATGTTTCCTTCTTTCCTTTATGTTGCTGATAGTTTACAGCACAATCCTCACATATGTAAGGTAAAATATTGTTGTGGAACATTAGTAGGTTTAAAATTTGTGCCAATTAATAAAATTAAATGTTATAAATTTTATGTAAATGTAAATATAATTAATTTTTATGTAATAACACATGTAAATCAAAGCAACCTACAAAGATGCACCAAACTGAATGTCATATTAAAAGATAAGGGATGCCACCTGATACTTTCACAATATAAAAAATGCCATCATAATCACATGTGATTTTTTTAACTTAGAGTGAATTTAGAAATTATTTGAGTAATGAAACTTTGTCTAACGCATGTGGAATTCATCAGCAGATCACACAGTCACTTGATGTAGTTTTATCCATCTGTTACTATTTTTTAGCTGTTACACTTGAACTGGACTGTTTTCTTGCCACACACACACTTCATCACTTTTGGTCATAAAGAAAGTTCCTCCTTTTTTTTTGCTATTGCAATTTTTGAAAATAGCATTTTCATTCTTTCAGCATATTGTCCAATGTAGATATTAACACTTTTTATAAAGCGGTATGCAAATTATCTCTTACATTTTATTTTTGAGGATTCCTCTGGTTTCTTGGAGATTGCCTTCAGCAGGTAATACCGAGTCAGAAAACAGAAGTCGGCAGGAGAATCGTAAGGATAAGATTTCTGAAAATGAAGTGGCTGCTTGCAGGAATGATGAAAATCTTATTATTGATACATGGCAAACAGCAGTAACAGCAGTATCAGATATGGTATGGAATGTTTTACTTACTTAAAGATTTCTGGATTGTACATCAAAGCCCCCCCATTCAGTAGGCAGCCTAAACACATCATCTTTGCACTGTGTTTCTCAGTTTGCTCCACCACTATTTCCATTGAATGTGTTTGTAGTTCTGTGAGAAAAGTGTTGGAGTCTGTGTTTTCAGCACCTCCATATTTAAAACTGAGCCTTTCATTTCATTACTGAGAAATATTTCAAATGTTGCCTCTATATATCTTCTTCCATGATAAACTCTTCTCTTATCCCTCAATAGTAGTGTGAGAAGATGGGTAAGTTTAATCCTGTGATGCAGTGTTTGCTCAAACCTTTCACATGTTCAGACCCTGTGGTTACGTTTTTTTTTCAGTATAGCTAAAAGTAAATTAGGTGAGCTTTTCAAATGGTCAGTTTCTAGGTTAGATTTTTGTTTTCTCTTTGATAATTTAAAATTAATTAATTTCTGCCCCCTTACCATGTAACTCCCATGTAACTCTAGACTTGCTTTGTGTATTGTTGATTCTTGCTTTTCTAACGTTTTCCTCAAGCACAGGCAATGACTCAATATGTCTCTGTCATGCGTTTTTGCTGCAGAATTTTATTTTTGATAAATACAAAGTTCTAACCAATTGGTTAAAATATCTCCTTTCTTTTTTAAAATCTGTCTACTTCTCATCAAGTACTTTCAGCAAGTATAGGCTATTTGAAACAGTAGTTTAACAGAGCTGATACTATGTACTGTACTATGTGTGACTGTGGTGTCAAGGTAACAGCTGAAACAGAGTTTAGAGAAATGGAGGAGGAACAAGAACATCAGCTAAACCAGAAACCTTTGAAAGCTGCACAGAAACAACCAAGCAAAGCGTCTGGGAGAGATACCAAAGGTGCCAAAAAAGCATCTGCCAAATCACCTCCTAAAAAAAAAGGTATTTAAAATGCAGGCTTTGTTTTAGCAGTGCTTGAAATTACTAAAATGTAAATATATGAATAATACAGAAATTAGTAATCTGTGATATTTATTTGAATTTAATTTCTCTTCTAAAATGTCAAATGTGACATCAGTATGAAAAGCTGGTAGTGATAAAGGAGGGGAAAGGCTTTTGAATAGCAATTGCATTTATTTATATAAACATGTGTAGTCATTATATGTAGAAATAAATATCCTAAATTGAAAGTAAATATTATTTTTTCTTCGTGTTCTGTATTGGAATGGAACAATTAAAGCTAGTATATCAAGTTAAATAAAATGCTATTAAATTCTGCCTGCTTGACAGCTGAAGTCCTGGGCAGATTCATATTGAGGTAGGTCTTGCACATAGGCCTGGCAAGAACCTGTCCCACCAGGTGAAAACACAAAATTTATTTGCAAGAGAGAAAACAGGCAGTGTGCTGGAAGAGATTGTGGCATACAAGACTTTTTTAATGCTGTTTATGCTTTTTCTCACAACTATTTCCTTGTGCAGGTAGTAGTGACATTCACCTTTATGTGACATTCACCTTTTGTCTGCAATATGTCATAACTTCATTAGGAAATGCGGCCTGTTGCCTAAACTTTTCTGTCTTTTGTTAAGACATTCTGCATAGCAAAAGAGAGGTTCACGCCCTGTGGGTGTAGGGTAGCCTGAAATTCGGGTACTCTGTTTCCAAATGAGAAAGCTGTAACTGCTGAATTATTGTGCATAACACAGTTGACTTTTTTTTTTTTTTTGACAGAAATTTCATTTATGTGCTCAGTTCTCTCTCTCTCAGGTTATTTCTGCCCGTACAGAGTGAACAAAAGCATAGCCTTGTAAATACTTAGCCAGTTGTGAGCCCCAGGGAGCCTTAGGCTTAGTTTAGCGTCTCATTTAGCCAAGAGAGTAGCAGATTTTCAGACTTCTAGAAAAGTTTTGTGATAAAACTCAGCAGCTGTTGCGTGCTAAGGGGGTACTTTGGAGTTTGTGGATTGCTTCTTGGAATCAAATTTTTGTTCAGATCTGATACAAGATTATCTGAAATCACAAAACCAGAACTGCAGCTAAAAAGCTGTACATTCTTCCTAGTAGAAGATAAAGTATAAATTGAAGGATTTGTAACTGAAGTATTGACTTTGATTTCATTTCAAGTACAGTGTTACTGTAGTGTTCCTGTAACATGAGAACTCCCTAGGACAGTGCTGGTAACAGAGTGACACAACTTACCACATACAGTTTTATCACTTCTAGAACTGACCATTTGTTTTAGGTTGACCTAATGTATCATGCATATATCATTGTATTTTTTCTGTAACATCTCCATCTGCTCTTCTTCTAAGATAAAGCAATTAAAAATATTTTAATATTATTCAGTAATAGTCAAAGTCACGTGGCTACAGAATTCCATGCAGTCTCTAAAAACATGATAAAATACATTTACAATATCTGTTCATAGATAAGTAAGTCAAAACAAAGTGGAAATGTAGGTTTGAAGGGGCATGAAATAACAGATCTCTTTTTTTTTTCTATTTTTTTATAGCATAGTTCTTTTCACTGCTTTGATGGCAGCTACTACCATAACATTTTTACTCTAGTTTGTTAAACTTGAATTTATTCCAGAAGAAACAAGTATTATTCAAAAGACATTTATTTATGTTCTGATTGTGATAAATTGGTAGATACTAGAGTCAAAGAGGACATTCTGACCATCTGGGATCAAACAAGAGGCACACTTATTCAGTCATGATTTTTCATTCAGAAATACATTTTAGCATGTTATGTAACCAAAGTTGTGTGTCCTGAGGTATTTTTATGCAGTGTTAACCTCAGCATGACTTGCAGATGTAAATCACATTTGGCAGCTGAGTATCCACATTTGCATTCTCATAAATGGTCACATTAAGTAAGCTGGAAAATGTTATTTTTCATGATACACAAATTTACAAGCAAAGTCCAAAGACTGAGAAGTCTGTTTTCCTGCAGGAGCAAAAGCCACTCCAGCTCCTATAGACCCGGAAGAAATAAGGAAACAAGAACTGGCACTTAAAATAAAGCAAGAATATTTCAGTGCCTTGAAACATGAGGGTATGTTACTATTTGGTTACTTATGTTGGTAGGTGATTGTTATTCCTAATTTCATTAGTGTGTTAGTCAATACTAACCAGAGACAGTAGGCAAAATGGATGGATAAGAAAGAAAAAGAAGGAGAGACAGTCGTGTCTGGAGAAACCAGGAAATATTTTTAATGTGGTAATCATCAATCATTCTGTGATAAATATACTGAAGGTAGTAATGTAATTTTCATTGTTTTTGTCTTCTGTTTCATTTAATCTAATTTGTCATGACTAGGCAAATATTCATCCTGAGAAGGTTTTGGATAAGTTGTTACTCACACTTCAATGTTCAATTTAATTGGATTCAGTATTTGAAATGTTTTGTTCTGGGAAAGAATTTGTTGGCAGCTGCATATTTCATTGATGTTTTTCTCTGATTCCTTCCTCTTCAAGCAACTTGGATTCAAGCAGCAGGACATAGATTTTGGTTGTTCTTCCAAACTGCTTTATGGACAGACTCTTCCAACACCTACATATTGTTCAGTCATTCTCTCTCTTTGTCTGTCTTACCCAGTAACTTTCAAGCAAAATGGTTCATTTCAGCCAAAAGTAGATGTCTGAAGAAAGGAAGTCCCAACTTGAAAATGGTTTGAGAATTTAAGATAGGTTTAGACTAGAAGAAAAACTATTTTGTCATTAAAGGGAAGATAGAACCCAGCTTTTATTGATTCTATTTGGCAACAGTTGGCAAGCCCATCATCATATGATACCTCTTTGGTGGGTGAACTATTGCATAACATTTTATTATGAAAGATAGAGGGCAAACAGCAGTTATTGAACAAACCACAAACTCGTGAGGCTTCTTTAGATCCAGTCAGACCAAATGCTTGTTCACCTACATCTTTCAACGTGTTTTAATACAAAAGCAGTTCAAGAATAAATATTCTCAGATTTTGGGGTAATAAGAAGAATAGTAATAACTTTGAAGATCCTAATTGCATGAAGATGAACTTCAGTGATTCATTAACATGTATTTTTTTCCTTGTCATTTTCCTCCTATATTTAAGAAAAAAAGCCAAGAACCTAAGGAATGCTGAACATGTTGAGCTGTATTTGCTGTTTGCATAGGCACATAGCTGGTATTTGAGAATCATAGTTTTGCTTGAGGCTTTGTTATCCAGTTACCTTTTGGTAACTTGTGGTTTTCATTATACAGATACATAGAGTCTAGCAAAGGCACTAGTTGTGTATAGTTCCTAAGTTTTGAACATTGATTTCATATTTAATTTCTCTGTTGCATCAATGTACCTTGCCTTTTATTTTGCTAATGCTAAGAGAGCAGCTTTATCTAGTTGTCTGTGCAGTACCTACCTCTGAAAATACAGGGAGACAAAAATTGTCATGCACTTACCTCTGTAACATAGTGATAGCAGCTGCTCAAAGAACATGTAAAGAAGCCACAATTACAACAGGCTTAACTGTACTACAGAAAGGTGACTAGCCAGACAGTGAATATCCTCTAAGGTACTTTTAGCTAAAAATAGTTAAATATGCTGAACTTTAGGTGCTTAGACTGAGAACATTCCTCACATTTTATAGATATTATTCATTATGACTTTACCATTTAAACAGAGGCAGCCACAAAATCTCGGCTAAAACTTATAAAAGAAAAAGCTTTAGCATTTCTTGAGGATCTAAAATTTAAAGCAGAAGAGGCTTATAAAGATATGGAAATGTGGCTTGGATCCACCTTCTTGGAGGAAAAATCAAGGTAACGTATCAACTTTAAACAGGATTTTTTTCCCTTTTTTTAATCTAGACTATGCTAGTAAATATACTTGTTTCTTGAGACAGAGGTAATTTGGAAAAAAGTCAAAAATAATAATTTCATTTAGTTTTATCTTAGAAACCTGAATGCTAATAACTCATTTCTTGGTTGATTAAAAGGTTCTGCTTGTAGCTGTAAAGGTAATTATCATGCTATGCTATTTTTCTAGACTACAGGTTTAGCAGTTTAGTGAGCAGACAATTAGTTATTCTGTTTAGTAGAAAGCTCTGTATCATTTCAGTAGCTTTTGTCACTTTGGGGTGTGGGATTATTTTCTTTTCTGTTTTTTACATGCACTGGAAAATTCCACCTATTGCTCTTATCACCACGTATTATATTTCTCAAAATTATATAAAGGACCAGTAAAAAAAGTTCTCCTTCACAATTTTCCTGTCCCAGTAAATAAAATGCACTTGGGATCACTACAGCACATTACACTATCTGGCGTAGAATGACCAATGTCTATATCATTAAAGGGCTTTTCCTCTCTAAAGGAAAGGAGTGACTTTGCCCTTTGCAAAATATTTCTGGCCTATGCTAACTTTTGAATCATACCTGGGACAGTGCTGCTTGATCCACATCAGGGTACGACCAAGAAGAGAAGTATAAATGGAGGATGTGAAGGCTTTAACAGGCAATAGCTCAAAGAGGCAAAGCTTCTTCTTTCTAGCCAGTTTTATTTGCTCTCCTGACATGTGCTAACAAAAACACAGTATTTACAGAATATCATATCCTTTGACCTGACACTCCAGGACGAATCTGTGTTCGACATTATAGACAGCTGATGTCTTTCCCTGTATAAATTGTATTCATTGCACTTGAAGCAGGAGATCATATACCTCTCCAGTATGCTAGCCTAGAAATTGCTTTCATGTTTTTTCCATCAGGTCTCTTCTGTGTCTTAGATCTGACTTCATATAAATTTCTGACTACAGTCAAAAGGTTTCTTTCAGTCAGAGGAGCAGTAGACTTCATAATGATTTTGGTGGTTACAGAATTAACACAGAGGATTTGATATTCTTACTTTAGGAAAGCTTTAAAAGCACAAGCACATTAAAATTTAAAGCTACGTTGCTAACATTGTGTATTATACTCATGAGTTTCTGCATTTATGCTTTCAGTGTTGAAAAACTGGTAGAGGTTGCACGACATCATATTGAGAGTTCTAGCAAAATCCAATATGAAATGACTTTAGAAGGAAAAGATTTCTTCATCAATAGTGATGTAAAAATGGTTCCTGACCCTGTTCCTGACCCTGTTCCTCCACCAGAATTTCAGCGCATAGAAACCTCTAGAAGTAGTACCCTAACCATTTCACAACTTACTGCACTTCATAAGCAGTTTCTACAGCTGGCACCTAAAGGTAAGAAATTTTTTCTTTTAGCTCCCGAAGGACTGTTGGTTACCTGCTTAAAATCTAGAGTAATTGGGAGCTTAGTTAGTTATCGATATTGTTAAAGATAACATGAATTATCTGTACTATTAAAAATTGTACTACAGTTATAGATCCTGCTGCATAGAAAAATAAAGTCATAGTGGGGGTTATTGAAAATGTAGAATAACAGACCACTTGAAAGCTTTTAATGGCTTTCCTATGGGTTTTTTATTGTCAAGACCATATGTTTAGTATTCTTCTAACTGGTGTCTCTGTAACAGGTTTTCAGTACAGTGTGTATCATGCTTGCTTGGCTTAAATATGCAAGTTTTAGTATTATTTACTAATTGAGAGCTCAGTGAAATCAAGCTATATTATTTTAAAACACAATTTTAAAATTATCAGTATTTTCATGGAACTATTATATAGGGTCTATTATAAATACTAATCATTATATTCTTTAAGTCAATGTGTGCCTGTTGTTTGGGTGATTTGCAAGCATTAGCTCAGATATGTATCTTTTTTATCCTTTAAACACGCATTTATTGTAGATCTACCCTCTAATTATGGGAACTTAAGGCTTAGGATGCCTAAAAAAGGACTTACTTGCAATAGTTCCTGAGACTGTATAAATGTTACAAAGTAATTTAGGTGAGGCAGTTTTAAACTGAGATGGAAAATAGTTACACATGTATTTGCAGAGTGTTTCATTACCAGTGTTCTATATTATAATTATGATTTTAGTACTATTGCCACTAAGATTGTGAAATACAGTGTGTAAACAAGTGCTTGCAATTCAAGATCTAGCTCTTCTCTGTGTAATAAGGCCACAAAGGCACAATGAAGTTGAGTTTAATTCTTTATTGGGAAATTCTTTTCATGTATATTTATAGAGCAATTCCAACTTCCTTTTGTATATAAAACTGTTTTAGGCAGAAAGTTTTCCCTTAAAGTGATGCATATCATCTTATCTCTAGTGTAGGAGTGTAGATACGTGTGTAAGTATTTCAGAATCTTCTGTTGAGACCTATTCTGCAGATAGAATTGCATATATAATGCCACATGAAACTAAAATTCTGTGTGTAATCATTTACAGTGCCATAGAAGTGAAACACCAGTTTGATTGGTACTTCCACTTAAAAGGTTTTTTTGGTTTTAGATCATTCATGACTGAAGTACTTAAAACTCAAAAATTTTGTCTATTACAAGCTTTAATATTTTTGATGTATTTGGGGCAGAACAACCATTTTCTTTGTAAATTTGTACTAATTAGCAAGAAAACAACTGAAGTCTTTATCATTCTACAGTATTTCCCCTTTATTATTCCCTAGTATTATATTCACCAAAATGACCCAAGATGACTTGCGTGACTATTTGAAAAAGGAATTTTCTTGCCTTAGCAGTCATGAGACAGTAAAATAATGCTGTTGCTTGTTCTCTGAGACACTGGGAAAGAATTATAGTTTAAAATAAGGTCCCATACCCCATGTAGTTATCTTCTGTTTGGTGACTACTAAGTTAAGATACTTACCTTTCTGGATAGCTGAATTAGGATGCTGGCACAAGTTGTGCAAGTCATCTTTAAAATACGTCCTCCCATTCTCTTACGCATTTTAAAACATCATAAATCACATTCCTAAGGCAACCACTTCGCTTCACTATAGACTCCTTTATTTTCTAAAACATCAGGAAAACTTTTCATATCCTTCTGTCTCCCCGTGTTCTATAGAATGAACAGAAAATACACATCTCAGTAGTTAATCTCTCACTGAACAAAAGAGGGAAAAACACTAAAGCACTCAGCACAGTGGCAGTGAAATTGCTGAACAGCATCTCTAAAGGACATAACAAAAAGTAACAAACAAACCCCTGCCTTGGAGAACCTCCAAACAGATCTAGATTTGCTGCCAAACATCTTAATTTTTCTTATTCTTACCCACCCCAGCATATCTCTCAGCATTCATAGTGGGAATCCACATAAAAAAAGCACATGGGGCACAGGCTATTGGGCAAGTCTAAATAGAATAAATCTACCAATCTCCTTGTTGTAGAGTAGAAGTAGTATTGAATAATAAATTTCCTAAAGTTGTTCTGAAAATTGGAAGTTAGGCTTTTCTAAAGCATCATGGAGATTACATAAAGCATATTTTTATTAGAAATGCAAGAAAACAAAGAGTAACAAAGGAGGGCTGATTATATTAGAATAATTAACATGTAAGCAGATTTCTCACAAGATATTTGGTAAATGTAGAAAGAAAGTATTTTCAAGATATATATAATAAATTGCCAAAATTAAAGCTAAAAGTGGGAATGCCATTATACTTTAAAAATGCTTGATATTCATGGAAGAATTCTTATGAACCAGTTTTGTGTTTCCTAGGAATCTAAATTTTTAAAGAACTGCTGATTCTTCACAGACAACTTTGTGCTGTCCTGCACATTTGGCTCTCCATGGAAGCACATTACTCTCCATTCTATGCACCAACGGACTAAAAAACAGCCTGTGCTGGACCCCCTACCTACTTACAGTCTTTCATTTGAGAAAGAAATTTATTTTTTGTTTTATTATTATCCCAAATGCTATTGCCCAAAGTCAACATGAATCTGCACTTACTAATTTCTCTAACTTTTTGATCAAGTTTTTAACAGTGCTCTAATGTATTACGTTGGGAGTGTTTTTTATAGGAAGAGCTGTGATGAGTCTTAAATGGAGCTCGTAACATTCACCTTTTTTATTTCCTTTCTTACAGTCTTTTTGAATGCATGCTTTTCTTATCAACAAAATTAAAATATCTATTAGATCTCATCCCCTTTGATTCCCTTCAGAACTATGGTCTTCTATAACCACATCTCTCGTCATTTCAATTAGCACACGTAGAATTTCTCCATTTTCTTCTAAAGCTGTTTCACAGAATGCAATTTGGGTGTGGTTTTGCATTACCAAGCAGATCAAAGTAGATTCTGTTCCAGATTTGTTCTCCATCTTATGACTGAATCATACCAAGAGCATTTTAAATTTTTTTCTTTTTCACAGACATGATCCTTATGAATTATTCCAGTTTAATTTCAGAAATTATTCTATAATTAAATAGAATAGAGAGACGCTAGTCAGAGTTTAAAAAATTCTATATCCAATAACCAAAAAAATGTTTAAAATACTTATTTATAAAACTATTAAATAGTCTGCTAAGATGTAAATGTAAGGGACAACCAATGGCCATATTACATTGCTGTTTGTTTTCAAATTGTGAATTTGTGAATTGAATTTTACTGTGTTGGTAGGTTTGGAACAGGCAGTTATTTTAAAATGTGTGTGTAGTTCAGCTGAAATGTCACTTTTCAATGGAATATTTATTGAGTCCAAAATATATGATGACCCTGGATAATGTGTACAGATTATGCTTTCTTTCCCCAAGCACTCTTGTAGAAACAGTTGAAGAATAGTAGTTGCCTGACTTTTATGCAAATAGAGATTGAAGTCCATATGAGAGCATAGGAATAGTTTCATTATCTCTAACTTATATCTTTTAAAGACTGTTTATCTTCAATGTGGTTTTTTAAAACTTGAAAATATGAATGTTTTAAGTTTGTGGACAGAGGAAGTATCTCTTTCTAGGTGAAAACTTAGTAATTCTACCAACAGTTTAATTTATACCTCCTGTAATGTCTCTTACTAAGTTATGTATGTTATTTAATTTCAGAAATTTGTGGAACATATTTAACATGTTTGTATACGTTTCTGTGCATTTGAATATATATATATCTAAATTAAGATTTCAGTCAGTGTGAAAGAGGACCTCACCCCTCACTACTACATATATGCAGCAACAAAAATACCTTAATTCTTGGTGCTTCTAAGTTTAAAATCCCAGTTCCTACCATTTAATGAAGATGGGAAATATAGCACCAATTATAATTAGTGAATAAATTATGCAAATATTTTAGTGAAATTGACCTGTAAGGAGTGATAAGTCTGTCAACAACTTAGATGAAAATGTCATGTTTTTGAGAGTTCCATCTTTTTCATCTAAGGGTAGAAGTATCCCATATTATTACCTTTTAGAGTCCTAAAGTTAAAAGAATATAATTCAGCCCTCATTGTTTATTTCACTTATTCATCCTTACAGAATTGCTATGGAGTCTGGTGTGTGATTTGCAAGGGTTTACTATCCAAAGCTCTAGTCAGGAATTGCTATGGAAACATTTTTCTCAGTGAAAATAGAAGGGAATATTAATCTGTTCAAATGTTTTGGTTATTTGATGATAAGGGAATAAATGGCAACAAAGTTCTCATCTCTAGTGTAAGTTTAAAATCTCTTAATATTTTGTTGCCTGTGTAAATTTATAATATGAATGTTTAATACAGATTTACTACTTCATCAGTTTATGGACATATTTTTATACAGTGCCTATCGAAAATACTCTACTGACTGGTGTATCATTAAGAAATGGTCTCTTGTGTATATCTGCCTTATAACTGAGGCACAGTGATTTCTTTTTATTTAAATGTCACAGGTTCCATTTAAAATGTCACAGTCCTAGTTCACAGGGTGTAGTGTAAACTTATGCTGCTGTCATTGATAGTGCTCCTTTTTAGTTTTTCTGTTTTCACTTACACTAGTGGTCATAATCTTAATATCTTCACTAATTAATTTTTTTTGCATTTTTTTGAAGTTTCTGCACTATTTATTGAAACATGTAAAGGCTTGCCAGTCACTGTGAGTATCAGGGAATGATACTACCTCTTAAGAGGATTTTAATGATAAACAATTCTACCTAGTGTAGCTTTTCCCATATTAGTTTTCTTCTTGATTTCATTTGATAAAAAACTTTATGTGAAGAAGTTACTTCATAGGTTGCTTCATAAGTAGCACAGGCGGACTTCCTTTTGTATCCTTTGTTCTTTCCATGGTACCACTGCAATAGGTCCCACCTTTTCCTATGTTCCCAGTTTCTCCATGTGCATTGAAAAAAACATTGGAAACACTGAAGTCCCATCTTACAGGGAATATTATGCCTGGTAGTGGATCACAGGTCTACTCTGATCCCTATTTCTCTAACCACCAGCAAATTTCCACAGTTTTCCATATGCCCAAAGAAGCAGTAGGCGCTATAGAGGTGTTAAAATGTTTTTGTCTCAAGTTGCAGGTCCAGTTCTCCAGCCCTCCATGTCTTTTTCACCTTACCTTGTGGTTTTGTGTCTGCCTAATGAAGTTTCTTAATATTTACTGTGTTTTAAGAATATTTTTCTTCCACTTTTCCATTCTGTGTATGGTACCTGGACACATGTCAGAAGAACCTCCTGAGACAGTCCATTTTGCTGTCCATGTGGACCACAGCTGCTACCTCAGATTTTAAGTTCTTTACAAGAATCATTCATACTGGAACTGTATTTAAACTTCATGTTCCTAACTTTTAAAATTAATATAATGGCCTTTCAGGGTGCTTAGAATAGAATGGAACAAACTGTCACTTTTTTCAACAATGGGAACAAACAGTTCTCACAAATTGTATAGTGTATATATATAAAAATTGGCCCCTTCTTCTAAAATAGAGTGGCATACAAAAACTGTTTTTCTCAGGACCTTTTAAAGCACTAGAAATAGCATTTCTCTCTATGATTAGGTTAATGTACTCATTAATTTTGCTTCTTGACGTACACATCACAATAAGGAGGAAGAGTCAGATTTTAGGTCATCTGCAGGGTGTTACTTTTGTTATTTACCAGTGAACAAATAGATTTCTCATTTTATTGCTTCCATTCTGCATGCTATTTCTCTTGCTTATTTGATTGCTTTCTTTTCAAAATCCTAAAATTATGGCAATGGTGTACTAAAAGAATCATTAAATTACTGGCCAAAAGTAGGAGATAAATGGGATCTAGAAATAGAATTCTTAAAATGTCAGCATATGGGATTTGTTCCTACAAAATACAAGGGTGACCATCTTCAGAACAATTTGGGAAAAGTTGAGAACAATCTCAGTGCATTAAGAATATACATATATAGTGCATATACAGTTATAAAAGCAGTAATAATATGATTTTCAGGTAAATACATTTTAAGATCATATCAGCTACTATGTAAGCATCCTAGGCATTCTGTGTCAGGTTTTTGATTATGTATTTACAGACTTGCTCCAAGTTAACATTTCTGCTAATTCCAGGCATGATGGACATTGCAGTAAGTTTGTGACTTCAGTAGTATTTTCTGGAGATATTTTGCCTAGACCATTCTGAGAAGACCATTCTGAATTCCACTTCATAACTTTGCTCTTCCCTATTTCAAAAATAGCATTGATGCTGCTGTACTTCATGAGTTGCATACTCTGACAAACTTGTAATAGTCAAAATCAAAACTGACCATTTCTTACAAGAATCCTTGGTAGCCTTCAAGTGATTTAAGAGTAGATCTGTTTTCTTTGTTCCCTTTCATGGCTGTTCTTTTCAAGTCACACTCTAGTCCTAAATTAACAAAATAAAAATGGCCAAAAAAAGAAAAGATGCAACTGATATTTTATAAAAAAAAAATTATTTTATATTTAGCTGTTTCTTTTTAAATTATAGCCATAAGAGCATTGAAGCAATTTAAAAGCAAGACTAATTCTTCTAGCAACAGAGAAGTTGGTGACAGAGGGAAAGAGAAGAAAGACTTGGAACATCAGAAAACAAAGAGGAATCACCAGTTTCCAAAAATATGGCTAACGGAATACTCCTGGTTAAAATATGATGATGAAAAGGGAATAATGTTTTGTGTACCATGTCGTAAACATAATGTGGATTTGGGGGAAAATATTCATAATTTTTGTTCTGGCACTGATGATTTCAAACTTGAATTTATAAACACACACCAGAGTAGTGAAGCTCATGCTTGGGCTACCTGCATGGAAGCTGCCAGTTCTGCTTCACCAGATACAGCTTCTGCTGAACAGATGTTGAAGAGCATGAGCTCCTTAACATTGGGTAGAGTAGAAGATATTTTTAGAAGATACCATGCTATTGCTAAATCTGGCTCTCCCCATTCAGACCCTGACAGAATGTGCAAACCAGATAAACTTTAACATGACCTTTCTCAGATGTGTCCTTCTGAAGATTTCCCTACAGAGGCAGAACAGATCCTCTTCCCGTTCCTGATTATTAATTGCACGAATTAGTCTTCCCATAACAAGTACTCTCACAGACAGGATGTGACTAATATGCTTCACAGCTTGAACTACTTTGTATTTCCCTCTAAGAATATTTGTTAGGGTTGCAATAAGAATAATGTATCTTGATTTTTATCTAGGAGCTGAGAATGAGTATAGTTTAGAGAATATGTATTTTCATAATTCTACATATTCTGAATGGAACTTTCTACTTGATAATTTCAAAAGCTAAAGCATACCAGCAGTATATATTTCTACCATCAAGGAAATAGTAATGATTTATATAAAAAAATAGCTACAATTAAATAATTTAAGACCCTTCTTGGTTCCTCCAACAGCATATGACGTTGTACTACAGGTAATTTGGGAGAAATTAATATGAGGTCCTTCACCTTTGAATCAACCCTCTGCTAAATCAAAATAACTCTGTACTTTCAATATAAAATGTACATAGTAGTAGCAGAATATACCCAATACCCCACACCCTACTGTACTACTCAGCTCTGCTCTGTACTGTGCTATGCTATACCACACACACATATATATGTATATACACATATAGTCTCTTTTTGGTGTTTTGCATACATGTTCATGCTACTTCTGTGTATCAGAAATGGAGTACATTTTGAAGAGATGCTTCATTAAAGCATGTTAGTCCACTCCAGGAGGGTTAATCTGTAGGGGTCAGAAATAGAGATCAGTACTGCGATTTGTAAAAAACATCT
>JAODKT010001744.1:10815924-10873346 GCA_027576195.1 Cossypha heuglini
AACTGGAGTATGGGTTTGTGTAGAAGATGCAGCATTGTCCTTAGTATGATAAAATGAAGATTATAATATTATAGGATATTATCAGTTTCTCTTTAAAATTCTGTTTCACTAGGAAAGGATCATAGAAGTCACTGTGCCAGACATTTTGTCAGCACTTTATTTATTTATAATTTGCAAATCATATTAGTTCTTAAGACACCATCCAAGGTTTTCAGATTTAGAAACATAAAAGCTTCCAGATCTTCCATACTGAATTAATTTATCTTTCAGATGTTGCTGGTAAGCCTATAGAATGAAAATATTTTCTTGGTTTAGTATGTCTTGATAACTATTTCTGACAGTAAACCATGATTCACACTGATATTTTAATTGGATTTCACATGATTTCACTACTTTATTCAGATATTCTTCACACAGATGAACTGCATGAGTAAAACATTTTAATGCTAGAGTGGTGTAGTCACATCTGTCGTCTTGACTGTATAAAAATCTAATCTCAGGACAGGAAATTAATTATCCAAGGAAAGCTATCGGTCAAATATTGTCTGTTAATAGACCAAATGTGCATGGATCTCATATTCTGTATTCTTTGAGAACTTTTAGTGCTTGTAAATCCTATCTTTATTGTAATAATAGAATTTTCATTCCTTAAAAGAACCATTTTAAAATGAGACTTTTAAATTTATCGTGGAAGCAAGAACTTACTAACAAAAGGATATTTTCAAAGTATAATCTAAAGTATATATAGATGCCTATTTGGGCACTTTGTTTTTATTTAGACAGATATCAACTGCACATGGCTGTTGACACACAGTGGCCTGTGGCCTGTTTTGTTTTGCCCTTTATAGAAGTGTGAAACCTCAGTGCAGAGCCTTGTCCATCCTGTCCAGGAAAATACCTAAGGATACATAGGATATTGAAAGACTATGTTTACGTACATTTTTGACAATATTTGCTATTTTGATTTTATAGTTAGAAAATCTGGCATCTGAATTCACAGTGAACTCAGAACTTACTGACTGGCGCAGATTCTTGCTGGCAGCAGCACAGCCTTGGCCAGTGCCATCTGTGACACAACTCCTCAAAACACTGCATGGCTTCAAGTCTGTTGATGTCACTGGATCAGGCTTCGTTACACAGGAACACTATATGCAGGTTATAAACCTTTCTGTTTTTTCAATCAAATTTTATTTTGCTAAGCTCCCTGAATTGCATGATATGTTGTTTGGTTTATTCATCTTGAGAAACTCAATCAGCATTTTAAATGCCTTAGATCTGAGGGAGCTTTCTAGTGAAAAGTGTTTTCAGGAAATTGATGGCCTAATATGTGTCTTGTCCATAGTTCCACAAATCAAGTTAATTAAACATACTTGATTTTCCTGCTTTTCCCAGAAATTAATCTCAAGTGAAAATCCTTTCTGTTTTAAAGAAACCATTCCATATGCACTTCGATGACTATTAACTTACTTGACACTGAATAATATAATTTGCTCCAAGCAAAAATAAGGATATCGGTTTCATCTCATCAGCTTCATTTTAATTAAATGTTTCTAGATTTTTTTCCAATAACAATTGTCTCAAATTAAGATCATTCCTCAAACCTTGAATACATGGAAAATTTTAAAATTCTTTGATCGTTTTTCTGGTGACAACTTCTATTTGAATTGTCACATAGTTCAGCAAGGTTTTTCAGAAGGAGTATTATGAGTACATTTTTGTTCTTTCAACAAAATTCTGCTCATTCTCGCTTACTTTTACTTTGCATTTTTAATCATACTTAGAATGATACTTTCTGGTTCACTCTCTTAGGCTATACTAGCTGTAAGTATCATATATATGCACATATAGGTATCTACAGATACTCCAGTCTTGCCAGTTTCTGTAACTGTTTGGTGACATTAAATAAAATTTTACAATTGTTTCGAATAAATTTCATAGAATCATTATTGTAATTTGTTTTCCAATCACCTAGCATTAGTTGTTGAAGAAAAATAAATAAAGGCTGTGTTAGTCCAGCGGTCTGTCATTTTCAGAACTTCTTTGATTAATTTAAAACTTCCAGAAGCACTTGCGAATCCCTGCCCATCACAGACTTTCTAAGAAACAAACTCTGCCAGGCCAGAAAACATACAAAAAATGCAGGTCTGTGCGCATTTATTTTTTCTATTGTTGTAAGTTTTACTGAAGAGTTTACAAATAAGCTAAAACTTACAAAATATGCAGACTGAGAATGTACATTTTTAGCACAGGATCCTATTTCAAATATAATATTAACAGAGCAATTAATTTAATCACTTCAGTCTGACAAGGTAGTAAATATGCAATAAACAACTGGTTTGAATAATCTTCCACTGGTAATTTGAGCTGCTTCACCTGTCCTCTCTCTCTGCACCCTTATTGGTAAACTACACAGTGTTGGGGCCCATCTCCAGGTAATGGTGCTGGATTGTCCCTACTGTGATGTTGTTGATACAAACTGGTGTTTCACACAAGTAAGTTTTCTGTAGGAAGTTTGTTCATGCCTATTGAGATCTAGCTGATCCTTCCTGTGTCTAGAGTCTAGTACTACAGAATTGGTTCTGAGCACTTTTAATTTGCAGCTCTGGCCCTATAGGACATCTTGTTGGGAGCAGGCAGGCATGGGGATAGCCATGCCTCCATCCTTCGTCATACTGAATTGTATGGACAGTTTATTCTAAAAGTATAGTCTGGACAAAAGCTGAAGGGGATATCCTAAAAGGAAGAAACCAGTTATTGCATGGAAGCTCCATATCATATTCTGCTTCTTCAGCAGCATAGATTTACAACTACGTAGTTAATTTTCACTTTTTTCAAAAGCATACATTCACTTCTATCCTAAGTGATTTTCAGTAATTTCTGAAGTTTCTGTTATAACGTACAAACAGATATTTCATTATTCTCATGTCATATATTAATAACAAATTATAATAACAAATTCAGTTTATGTCCAGAAATTAGACTCAGTAACCTGTGTGTCAAACAGCTAGAGTATAAAGACTACCTTAGTTCAACGTGTGAAAATAAACAAATTTATTTACTTATTTATTTTTAAACTCAGGTTGGCTTATGGTTTTATGGAAATGAAGATTTAAGCATAACAGAAAGTTGCGAAGAACCTGTGTCTTTAGAAAGGCTAAAACACCTCATGAAGGTAACTGAAAACATAGGTATTTTGAAGAGATCGCTATTCAAACATGAGAGGTCTCATTTCAGAGTTTTTTGGGTCTCATTTTTCTTTAATAAGTGCTGCATTTTTTTGATGTTTTTTTCCGATCAAGTGGTTCTTCAGAATAATGTAGAGAGGAATCCAAGAGTCAGCCTCGAGTATTCTAAATCATATTCTGCTCAGAAAGACTTAATTACTCCTATTCTTGGTTGAATGACATTAATTTTGCTACACAGCAACCGGCTTTGTAAAGAACGGGAAGCAAATGATCACTGCATCTGAGCTCATAAAATTTTCCATGAAAGAGGAGGGTAATAATAACCTGAATAAAAAAAATGCTTTGAGCATATTTGCCGTGATAGAAGGTTTTATTGATTTCTCCCTTTTCTGAGAAACTCAGTTTCTGTTTCCTTGAATTACTTAACACACATTTATGATTTATCACAGCCTTGATTTGTACAGTCTCAACATGTTCTTAAGTACAGTAGCTCTTAGCAGTAATTACTGTATTTCATCCTTTTCTCTATAGTCCTTGATTTGTATTTCATTTAATTCCACTTATAGAAATTAATTTGCCTTTTTTTGCCGTTTTATAGTTTTTTTTCAGTTTGTTTGTGGATACCAAAAAAGACCCTTCTCTGCTGGACTATATTGAGATGCTGCTTTATTTCGCCTCCCACTCTGATCCAGTTGAAGGTGTATACAGAGCACTTAGCATTGCTGCTGGAACACATATTCACAGAAAAAAGGAAGCTTCCCTCCCATGTGTGGTAAAACATTACAGAAAAATACTAGAGAATAGTAGTAGTACTTTCAAATTATGAATTAACTAGATTTCTCTATATTTGCTTATCCTGGGTAGCTGCAGTCCTTACAAGTAGTCTCACTGAATTCATGGGAACATTGCATTGGTAATAATACTCAGAAGGATTCTTTCATAAGTCTGGAAATTTGCTTGCCAATAATGAAAGTTTAAGCTATTTACTGGTGATTACTCCTTGTGCATATGAATGGAAGTAATTATTTTGCCTAATTGACCAGCTGTCGGTCCCCTGGAATTAGACTGCAGTGTGACTTCTAGTAATGTTATCTCAAGATGCAAGATGCTGGTCTTACTTTATTTTCCACTAAGTTTCTTTGGGGTATTCAGACAAATCTCTGTTATTTCCAAGTGTTTAGTTTTATCTGTAAACCAGAAGGTTTAATAATAATTAGTTTCATACAAAATAATTGTAAAATTATTTTTCATGATGAATGCATTCTTACATCAAATGAAACTTGTCATTTATTAGTATTTCTGGAGTATATTTTTATTGTTAAAGTCTTAAAACTGGAATTACTCCACTGCATTCATCAGTTACTTATTAGTGAATACTTGTATTTATTGAAGTATAAGTCATTTTTTGAGACATAAATTATTTATCTGTACACACCCTGGAAAGAGGTTGCTGCTCAAGATAATAATATGATTCACTGCCCTGTCGCAACCACAGTGACTCAAACATTCTCCCAGGACTTAAAGTACGATTCAGATCTCTAGAAACAGTATAGAAAAGGCATTATTCTACTACACAGGGTAATCATATACATATGAAAAGTAGCATTTTATAATTTCAAATGACAGAAGTTATTATACTTCCCCGTGTTTTGTTTGGCACAACATAGTTTTTGTACACTGGAGAGACTGAATAAGGCAATAAGATAGTAAGGCTTTCCACTTTTCATAGGAAGAAGGAGAGCACAGAATGCTCCTAAAGATATTGTGGTATTAATTTCCCACATTTCGGTAGAAAGTTCTAACTTTCATCTCCTTGGATATAAAGCTACACAATCTGTTCTGATCTTTGCCATTTTCTGCTTGGTGTGATCTGTTTGGTTGGAAGTTTGGTAGTATATAAGTAAGAGCACTGGCATTGCCACCTGTGTGTCAGCTTCTTAAGGCTGAGAGTCACAAGTGCAGGGGAGCATTTGCCTTCAGCCCAGAATTAACTGGATCTCTGAGGAGAAAGAGATGAACCATCTAAACTGAGCATTTCCTCATTCCTGCTTTTTCACTCAAGGCATTGGCTCTGTGAATCTATGCCATGTCTGATGTATGTCCCACAGCATTAAACAGACAGATTGAGTGCCTACTTCACCTTGGAGAGTCCCTCAGAAACTCAGGAATAACCAAGAATTAGATGTCAAATGAATCTTGTTTGTGTGGATTCTCTTTGACTTTTTAGTTGTCTAGGCTGGGGCACAAAATCACTGGACTGATTTTAAAACATCATTGTAATATTTTCTTTCTTCTTATGCCTTGTGTTCCATGCCTATGCACTTAAACAATAATGCTGAATATGGAAAAAAAGACAACAAAAGAAATCCCACACCACTGAAGTGAATTAGTTTTCTCTATAGGCTTTTGTAGAGCCAGAATTTCATGAAGGTTATTCCACAAACACAAGGGGGCAAAAAGAAAATGGTGCATTGATATTGTGTCATGTTTGAGCCAAGCTGCATCAGGGCCCTGAAGTCCTGAAGACATCCAAATTGGTTTTCAGCATCAAATTAAGAACCTAAATCTTTGTTTCCCTGTGGCTGTTTATATGTGATCTAAATATCCCAGTTCTCACTCCAGGTACTAGAAATTTAGTAAATATTATCCAGGCGACATTCATCAGTGAAGTATAAAGAGCTATCCAGCTCATCTCTAAGAAGTTTTACACCTTAGGTAGCTGGCTCATACATAGTCACCTACAGAACTTCACCTAATTTGCCCCTTTTTCTTGTTCTGTGCTGATAATTGTAATGACTTTTCATTGGTATCTGCTTGCAGAAATTCATCTGAAGCCTTTGTGTTAAGAGAAGCTCAGACAAACATATTCTTGAGACTTCTTTTACTAAGTTTGTTTTAAGCCTAAATAATGTTATTATTGATTGTGTAGGTCTCACAGCTCAGTGTAAGCAATGCAATGAGAGACCGAAGAACTTCAGTGCTGCTATTTCTGTAATCTTGATTACAGTGTGTTAAAAAGACTGTAAATGACTTTACTCCTTCTGTGCTCAAAATGAAAGGTATTAAGGCCCAAGACACGTAGAACAAGTGTGACTGAACCTCAGTAATCTTTCCCTCTTAATGAGGAAAGAAATGGTTTTTAGAAAGAAATTACATGCCATTTCCTGTTGCTAGTGGTTAGTCTACACCGTGATGTAATCTAATTAAAGCACTGTTCACCTATGTAAGGTCCTTTCTCATCTTTCTGCTCACAAATCTCCACAGAAGGTTTTTTGTTTAGTTTTTTGGGTGTTTTTTTTTTCTCTTTAACCAGCTCTAATACCCACAAAATTACCTAATTGTTTGCTTAAAGTAAACTTAATTTTTCTGCATAAACTAGAAAATACCTATTTCTGTGGAGAGCTGGTTACCTGTCGGCCAAAGCACAGTTCTTGCAGTGACTAGATTTGGACTAGAAAATTCATACTGGTTTTTTTATGTGAACATCCAGAATTACCAAGTTTACTCCTTAAATAAACACCAATTTCTTGGTATTGTAGTTTGTAACTATTAAATATTTTTATGTTTTGTTGCTCTGAGAAATATGAGTTTTTCTGTGCAATGTTGGCCACATTCCTGGAAAAAGCTGTTAAATTCTGGTAATGCCAACATTATGGATATTTCTGAACTGATTTATTCCTTCATCCTATGGTGCAGTAGATAATTTTGTGGGAGTTGATGACTTTTGTTTTGTCAGAACTGAAGTCTGGAATTGTAATCCATTGGTTCTTACGAGTGTTTAACTGAAACAGATCATCTGCTGACAGTTTATCCCCAAGTGTGATATTTGTGTCTAAATTTTTAGGATTCTTCAAGCCTCAACATACTGTCAAATGAAAAGACTTCAACAGAGGATGAAAAAGAAGTCTTGAATTACACAGGTGAAGGAATGATTTCAGTGGCATCTCTACTCAAAGTATTTCATACTAGAGGAAGTAAAGATGAAGATTATCATAGATTTAGGTATCTGGAGAAGGCAGACAGCTATGCTAAGGTAGGCAGATTGATTCAAGGATGATTTTGTAGCTTGCATCATACATTAAAATAAATGCTGTGATCTTTGCTTTTCCATGTTTTTTTTCTTTTTCTTTTCCATTTTTTTTTAACAATAAATTGACAACATATTATTTTTACTTAAAGAATTTCATCAAGGTGTACCAAGAATTAGGTGCTGAAGATCTGACACCCATTCCAGTTGAACTCCTTTTGAAGCATCCTTTCATGGAAGATTTGATCAATACATGCCAAGAATACAAACTTCCTGTAAGTATCCCTGTCTGGGACACAAAGATTTGTAAGCACATGTGCTTAAGTTTGCATTATCCCAGAAATGTACATGTAATTAATGTAAATACTGCCAACTTTCAATGTAGATCAGCTACACAGCCCAGCAGCTGTAGGGTAGATCAGGTTTTTTTGTTTTCTGTGACAATTCCATCCATCAAAGACTGGGCTGCTTTCTGACCTGGTTTTTGTACAAGTCTTGCTGGCCTGGGACTGCCTACAGGTTTTCCACTGCCCTGTCTGATGAGGCTTTCCCTTTCTCTCCATCCATGGAAAGGAGTCTGGTTGAATTATCCTCCCAACAGGATCATACTGCAGGACACTGTAGGATATATGGTAGATCCCATTCAATCCCAGGCCAACCAGGCAGCAGGAAAGGGCATACAGAGGCAGTACAGGTCCAAGTGTTCTTCCTTGCCATTCTGTAGAGCTTCTCTGCTGCCTGTGCCTATGTTTAAACATGCATTAAAACAGTTGCACAAAAGGCAAGTTTGGGGCAGAGAATCACCCTTTTTAAAGTATCAAACTATGGCAAAAGTACTTGATATACAGGGTGTAAGAAAATAGCATGAGAAGATAAGAGGATGCTTGCATGTGCGTGTCCCACAGCAAATATAAACAGTCTTCACAAGTTTTAGATGATCACCCCCATAATGTCCCACAAAATGTAAATCTGAATAAGAGACATAATAATTTAGGAGTAACTTGCTGTTTATTAATTCTATTCCTCACTTGTAGGATGTGAATTGCCCAGCATTTATTGTATCACTCATAATCTCTGCTAGTAAAAGATAAAATATAATAATAAAAGAACATATTTACTCAATAAAAGTGAAGGTTAAAAATCCATTTGGTACAATAGAAAGTGGTAGAAAAATGTAAGACAAAGACAAGACAATACAATTGAAGATTGTAATTAACCATGTGTGTTCATCCTGCCTATATTGATGTCTCAGCCAATTTGAGAAGACAGATGCCATGCAATATTAAGTCATTCCTCCCTTCCCCATTCTTTCTTCCTGACTCTCTTAATCGAATACTGCATTTTCTAATTTGATTTTTTTTCCAGTCTCACTGAATTTCTTGTAGATCAAAGCATTTTTTAAACCAGCTCTCTAGATGTGTTCCATCTCAAGAACTGTTGTTTGCACAAATACTCACTGACTTGGTAGCATTTAATATAATGCAGCCTGCTCATGAAGACCAAATGTGATGAAACCTAAAAAAACTTAATTAGGGTGTAAATTGAATAAAGCAATATCTATGTGCTAGGCAATTTACAGGGACGCTTTTCTAAAACATTTCCACGCTGGCCAATAGCTGAAAATCAAATGCACCCTATCTATTCTTTATTAAAATTTCTGATTTTCCTTTACCATTTTAGGGGAAACTCTGTTGCATGGCTTAAAGAGTAGATGGTAATGCATGTTTAAATTGTATTAGCTACCATCAATTACCTGTGTTGTTTCTGGCTGGTAAGATATATTCAGGGCAGTTCAGGTATAAAAATTGTCAGTCTATGAAAAAAGCTGTAGGACAGTGTATATGAATCTTGGCAGTAATAGAGGGTTTCAGTTCTAGCCTGCACATATTCTAGCCCAGAGGAGTTCCCACATCTTGTTTATATATTGGTATCATTCCATTTAAATGAGACATTTTCCCACTTATTTGGCACGTTCTGTTGATGCCTGTATCTCCTGACTCAACAGTTAGGTGATGCAGAGCTTCAGTTCTCATTTGTAATGCTTAAAATTTCCTCTTGAAAAGGCTTATACTGACAGTATCTCAAATATGGTACTCTATGGTTTCTGTACTTGAACCCAGGCTATTTCATTCCTTGACTATGCTGTTAAACACAGACTTTTCGATTCATGCATTAAATCAACACTTAGGTTTACAAAAACAGTGTTGTATTCACCAGCAAACAGGCATAGAGACTCAGGAGCCATTGTTTTATGGATGGTACAATTCTGCTCTATTACATACAGACTCCAGGAAGATTTTTCCGGTATCAATTCCCTATTTGGGGAACAGGTGAACTTTTTTCTTTCCAAGACAATATTTTTAGCATCAATTATTTTTGCAGAAATTCTCCTCAGAGATGTCTATAAAAATGAAAGTCAACCACAGTGCTGTTATTTTGAGATCTTTTACAAGATAAATATAGCAAGTCAGGGTGTGGTTTCTAAAAGTTAAAATGTTTTCACTAATGCAGTCATAAACAGCGGAAAGTAAAATGTTTTGCTGAAAACTATAAAGGGAATGTCTAGCTTACAAGTTTTCAGATTTAAGTTAGGATACCTGATTGGTTTGGATGTTGATGAGCTGTACAATTTCAATCATTATTTTCTGTCATATCTCAAAAAAAATTTTTTTCCATGTGAGATACATTGTCTTCTGCAGGGATTTTGTTTTCTCTGCTAGTGGGCTGGCAACATCCTATATAAGGGTGACCTTTCTATCAGCCTTAGTACAAATGTCTACAAATAATATGCCCAGAAATTCTATTCGTTTTAAATCTTATCCTTTCTGTCCTGATTACAAGATTTTCTGGTCCTAACTAGAACTTTCAAGTGTTTGCCATTGTCAACACTTTTTTTTCACTTATCAGATGAAATTTATTCCTTGAGAATAAGCCAATGACACATGTGCATGTTTATGAAGACACTTCATTACATGCTCAATTAAATTTTCTTTAAATAACTTTAATAATAAATGAGAAAGGATTTTTATTAGAACAGCTGATTCAGATGAGAGAAGCAAGCAGTCTGCTTTTTTCACTGTATGTGTTCATCTATTTGATTTGGTCAGTTAAAGGGTTTTCTTTAATAAGAAATTATTTATTGTTAATTATTGTTAATTAATTATTTATTCTGATTATTTATTGTTAAAAATGTTGCTGTCTGTTCTGAGACTGTCACAGATATGGTAATACAGAAACAACCACATATTTTAATAATTCTTCATTTTGATTGTGATAAATTTAAAGAAAGTCTGGGATATATCCTGCTTCTGTAATTCCTAATGCCTAATGCAATATTTCTTATAATTACTGAAGATAAGGTAGTTTGATAATTAGCATTCAGTTTAATAATATCAAAAATATTATGCATTGGATAAATTATGTTACATTTCTTATTCTGCTCTCAAATTCTGAATAGCCCTTTTAAAAAAGCCCTGTTTTTGATGAGAGGGATATCACATAATATTGCTATGTGTTTATGTTTTAAATACATTTAGCACAGGCCCTTGCATTTTGCTTGTTCCATCTAAATTAATTGTCATATGGTTACTGTTGTTACTGTTGTTCATTCTGTTGATCATTTCAGTGACATAATTCAGACATTCTTTCAGATAGGAGTTCCACTGAAGCAGGATTTCTATTAATGTATAGTTAACATGCCTTTATGAAAAAGCATTTATTAGTATGGTGAAGAACTGTTACAAAATCTGTTTATACCCATAGCAGCCATTTAATATAACACAACAAACATTCAGAACTCCATGTACCATTTCACAAAGTAAAAGATCTTTTTGTCATAGGAAGAGTTCATACAGATTATATTAAATGCATCTGATGAACTGGACTATGTATCAAGGTTTTGACAGAAAAAAAAAACACTTTTGAATCTCTGTCTAGTCATAAGCTGTAACTGTAATACTTACGAAACTTGAGAAGCTTTTTTCATGTGGTGTTTTAAATGTCCCAGTACGCAAGAAAAGGAAAATCTAACTCAGTGTTTAAGTACCTCATTTAAAAAAGAGACTTATGCTTCTCTTGATTATGTATCCCATCCCTAAATAATCTTAGAAAATTCGATGAACATAAAAGATGTTGTTTCTTGTATTAAAGAAATATAAATAATAGGTGTTAATGTTAAAAAAAAGTTTCCTTCATTAAAGATGGACATAGCAAACTGTTGGAGCACTCCATGTCCAGTTTTTTGACAGTATTTAGTACTGCATTTATTTTTATCGAACCAGGATTGAAACTATTTTTAATGACTCAATTTGCTGAAAAATGCTTTCTGATAGTGAATTGTTTCCTAGAGTCAAAGATAAATATTAGTGCAACCTTCTAAAACCAAGGACTGGTAATATTTTTTTTAGCATAGTTCTGTATTCACTGAAATGTTTCTGATATTTTGTGAGGTGTCATTACATATAGGCAGTCCCTGTTTTTGAAAAAAGGTTGTATCTTCAAAATATGCACAAAATATATATTGGACTACATGTATATAAAAATACTATGCATATATTAAAAATCTGATTGTTGATTATTCTCCTAAAGGAAAAGAAGTGTATTCTGACATTATCAGAAAATGCTAGAAAGTTAGATATTTATCTTTGTATTAAAAGCTCTGCATGTTATTATTTTAAAACAGAAATTCCTCGTTCATCCTACTTACACATACTATAATGGATAGTATTACTGAAATGGGAAATGGAGAAGATTCTGCTAATACCAAATTATTGAAAATTTACAAATCAGACAATATGTTATAAAGAACTTACCACAAAATTAACCTACTGAGGGTATATATTATTCAAAGTGTTAGTTACTTATTTTCTTTTGTACTGTTTCCTGGAATTGTTGTTAAAGTTCAGTCTGAAATATTACATATTAAAAAAAAAACCCTTAATTGAAGAACTTGTCTTTGTATGTTCTGATAACATTTACTAGTTTAAACAACAGTCTTGATACGTCTCTTTACCAATATTATTAAGCGGATGTTTAAGATCTCTGTTTAAGAGTTGCATTTTAACACAGTGTTGTTTTGTGAAACCACCAAAGGCAATGAAGTCCTGTGGATAACACGAAAACATCATCTCAGGGATATTATAGCACCTCAACTGAATGAGATCCAGTGCCCTGCTGGAAGACATTTCTGTAACGAGGGGAATGTGTAATTTACCTCCACTAAAGTTAGTCTTTCACCATAATTTATCAGTGGAAAGCTCACCCCATGGATAGACAGGTGTTATTAGTGCAAGCTTTAGGTATTAGTTATTAGGTACAAGTTTTAAGGTGTTATTACTGCAGTTTTCAGTCTGCACATGAAATTACTTTTAATATTTCTTTTTTCCTTTTCATAGGATATTAAAGTTTTCCTCCAAAGATGCAAAGAAGCATCAATTGATGGGGAACAAAACATATGTGAAGACGTCAATGTATGAAAAATCCCATTCCAATTACACATTTTCTGTTACTTAAAATTAAAATAAAACCAATAAAACCACCAATACGGAAAGTTATGGTTTGCTCATCTGAAATAGTCTGATGATATTTCTAAATAAAATTAAACCAATTTCTAAACTTAAATAGAAATGATATTGTCTTCGTTAATGTTTTGTCAAAAAAAAGAGTATGTCCAATTCTTCTAAATGCACTAAGATATCTAGTCAGCTTTTTTTATATGTACAGTTTATTAATTAGCTAATTTTTAATGAATTAAATGTTGTAATAAATTAATCTTTTAAAATATGTTTCAATTTCTAGCTAATAAAATAAATACAAACAGTATTTTCTCTAAGACCAGGATAAACTAGGCATCACGTTCATGAAAACTGAATGTTTGTTGTCAGTGGAGATGATGAATCTTTGTCACTGAAGCTTTCTATTTCTAACCTTGCAGAACATCTCAGCTCTGCCACCTGCTAAAGACCTGCCTATCCATTTTTAATTGACATAGTGCGTTCAAGGGCACCATATACTCCAGACACATGCTGCAGATTTTCATGTGTGATAGATGCTTGTCTAAAAATATTTATGGCACACCATGATACCTAGAGAATGTTGAATTCTGTGGCAGATTAAGCAGAGTCTTGGTCAAACATTCTCCTTCCTTAAGCTGAAGTGAATATTTCTTTCTCTATATGAAGTCTGAGTCTTGGTGTTTTTCCTGGATAATAGGATCTTTGTGTTCAAATGCAGCTTCATCCAATTTCTCCATTCTCTGGTGTCTAGTGATGGCTGACTATAAGTTGATTGGAACAATTTTTTCATATAATGTACATTTCAGAACTCTCTTTGTAAATAATTCTCCTGGATTTTAAAATGGAGATGCATAAAAAAAATTCTCAGTTTTCAGTGGTATTCTGGTATTCCTCTGATCTACAGTGTCAAGTTTTTTGAAGACTAAACATAGGAAATTGGTAACAATGATTATTAGAACTCAGTATAGGGTCTAATTTTTAGTCTGTCAGCTGCCCAAGATACTAGCAAATGTTCGGCATTCTACACTTAGTAGTTTGTATCTGAACACTGCTCCTTCATTCTGGAGTATATTTTTCTGCCTTCATCATTATCTTCTTAACATTTGCACAAAATGTTGGAAGGTTCTTTTCCCTGGTGTGATTCAGCAAAGTATATGAACATACGATGTGCTTTAAGAATAAAAATAATCCCATCAAAGTCATATAACCCATAGGGAACCACAAACCTTTACCCGTTGCTGAGAATGCTATCTGCATATAATATCTTAATATTTTTTCATTTTAAAATATCTTTACTATTTTTTAGCCAAGTATGCATGAGATAGTATAGTACCCACATATGATGATGTTACTTGTGAGGTTTCTAGATTGCCTTTTTGAGCTATAAAGCAATTCTGTATCAAGAAAGCAATAGCTTTAAATAATATAATAGCATATAAAATAGCATATATAAAAAAAGAGGAATGGTTAGACAACAACTAAGAGACCAGCTAAATAAATTTGTCTGGCAGTAAATATTTTTTCAGATTTTTAGAACCTGATGCCAATAATGGCAGGTTTATATCTTTGTTGATTAAAGACAGCCATATTTTGAGTGGAAAGTCTAGGAGTAGCAGACCAAAACTATGTGATATATGAATCTATATGGGATATATGAATCTATATGGGATATATGATTCCCAGAATAGAACCCAGTCAGATTATCACTTCAAGCAAAAAATGTTAATGTCTCTTCAGTCTACATATTTTGTGCTAACCACACCAGCACAGAAACAGATGTAACTTTGTTGTGTCCCCACAAACCATGCTAAAACCTCAACATCCTTGTTTTACATGTGACAACAGAGTTTATGGTATGCACACAAATGATTCTTTTTAACAGAATCATTTCTTCATATAACATATACAATTTGGTCAGTTCCATCCCAAATATTTTTTAGACATAACATGTATATATTCACACAAGAATTTGGCTTTTTACTCCATAGTAAAATATTACATGAATAGAAAAGAATTGCAATTAAGTTCTCTGCCTTTTGCATATGTCGTAGTCTTTAAACAGTCTTAAGTTTCTTTTGTTACATTTCGTTTCTAATTTAAAACCAGCTTTAAATACTATGTGTTTACGTCTGACTTTGCATACTGGAGATCTCCATGAGAAAATAAAAAAGATATTATTTTCAAAAAGCCTTCCCTACAGTTCATAAACCTGAGTGAAGAAAGAAGCTTCAGCTACTGAAAATCATAAATTACTATTTAGGTAAGATTCTTAAAATATTTCTCCTTTCTCATAAACTGTTCATATATTTTACCTGTGGCACAGAATGGGACATAAAATCATTACTGATAATGTTTGAAATGTGCAGATTGCAGAGCAGTGTAAAACAGTAACAAGTGAAGTAGCTGTGTGAAGTGCCAAGCTTCATGCAGTGAGCACATACTCCTCTACAGGGAAGTAAAGGTATAATTTACAAAGCAAAGAATGTATGCCCTGACAAATGCAATCTATTTTTTCAACAGTTACTACTTGAGTACAGCTAAGTATCACAAGAGTTATTCAAGAGATTTTGAGTTCCCAGCCCAGCTGTGACCCAGACATGAAAGAGGTCCTTGTTTTTATGAAGGGGGAATGCTGAGTAGTTTTGCATTCAGATGTAGCAGGAGAGTTACAGTTAAATCATGTTCAGCTTTTATAGCTCCACTTCAAACAGTATAGTTCAAACTAGAAAATATTCAGAGAAAAATGTCAAGAATGGTAAGAAATAATGTTTTGTATAAGAAAGTATGAGAAACTTGGTCTCTTTACTTTACCAAAGGAAAATGTAATGAGGTTTCAAATACCATTTTTACAAGAACCCGTCTTCATTCTGATAGACACCATCTATATTCAATGGCTGGAAACCTTGGCTTCAAAATAAAAAGCAAATTTTTAATTGGAAGTAGATGAACTGTTGAAGCAACTAGCTAAACGAGCCAATTTCCTCATCAGAGAGTGGTAAAATCCAGATAGGTAATTCTTTTAGACACAGTTTGTGACAGGAACTAGAAGAAGAAGTAACTGCCCATGTGATATTAACACACAGAGTTAAAAACTGAACCTGAAAGGCTAGTTTGGCTTTCAGTTAATTGTATGCAACATGATTAATCCTGTTTTCACAGCCTGCTGTCTTTTAATGTTTTATTTACTCCTTAATTTCACTTATGTCAGATATTCTTGTCTATGCTGCATAGACAATGCCTTGGATGGTTTGCTTTAGAAAAGATGCAATGAAGCTTATGTTATCAGTACTCTCATAACAGTTTAAATTACTTGTATTCCATCCCTGCAAAAATCTTCTTTCAAACAAATCTACAAACCAAAAGGTGCTGCTGAATTAGGATGTTTTGTATACTTTTATTAATTTGTATAAAATCTCCCAGCAAAAATCAGTCTCAGCATTTCCTTCTGTACAGAACTCAGGCTCCATATTAGTCTGTTTCAGGGCTTTGATACATTCCTTTATATAGGTAAAATACCTCCAGATTTGTTCCTCAGAAAGCAAAGTCTGGTACAAGACTCAAAATTTTGCAAGTAACCAGAACACTTTAAAAGACAGTTATGTTTTGTTTTGTTTTGTTATTTTGCTTTAAAATGGCTGAGTGATGTCACATTGTCACCATAATAACAAGAAAAGTTCCTCAATCTGCTCTGAAGTCCTTACCTCAAAATTTCCACTGAGCATGAGGTTCAGACATGCTTTCTTTTTTTATTCTTCATAAGGGAAGCCAGCTGTTTTGTGAAAACCCTCTTGGCTTTGCTGAAATTTCTAAGTGTGTAAAGACAGCTTAAGAGAAGCTCTCCAATCCATTGAAAGAACAAAACATTGAAAGAGTGATAAATGCAATCTGAAAATCAAGCACACTACACAAACTTCTTTACAATGTTATGGTTATGAAATTAAAGCAACATCAATCAGACAATTTCAGAGGCTGTTTTATTGTTCACTTTTTCAGTAAAAATTAATTGGATTGTTACTCTTTTTATTACATTTAATAGATTCTATAACAAATATGCATATTTGTAAGTAGAAAGGCAATTGAATTTAATTCCCAGTTTTACAAAATACTCTTGGCAGTGGGAAAAAAGTACTTTCTTTAAAGTTTATTTTTAATAAAATGTGCAATGAAAATTCTGCAGTTCCATATCTCATCATAGAACATTCCTGCAAATTCATAAAGGAAGGCGCAAAAAGTTGCCCCTCTGGGAAGGATAGCCTGTCATAATGATAACTGCTGAGGAGCAGCTGTGCTGAAAAGAACTTGGGGATGTTGGTGACAGCAAGCTGAACATGAGCTGAACATGAGCCAGCAGTGTGCCCTGGCAGCAAGAGCAATCTTGGCTTGTGTCAGCAGGAATACAGCTTGCAGTAGATGGAGAAAAGTCATTACCCTCAAGCAATTAGCACTCATCATGTTTACAGTGATGACAAGAGTTCTGGACCTCCCAATACCACGAAGACATCAACAGTTGCATTTAGGATGCTTCTTACTTGCATCCAAGACTTCATACTCAAGACTTCTCAGATTCTTGGCCTGAGGAGCAATGCTTTGGACATCTTTACACTTCATAAGAGCAGAGCTTTGACTGAGCAGTGTAAAGGCTTGACAAGCTTCTAGCTCATGACCATGCTACATTAGCGTAACTGGAGTGGTTGTATTTTCTGAAAAACTTCTACTTATCTTACACTGTGAATGTTGTACCTGTTAATTAAAAAGTAGCAGCAGTACCTGTCAGGAAGAAAGAGTGTGCCCACGCACAGGTAATAGTTTAAATTAGGCAAAACGTTCACTTTTCCTCACTTTTCTCATGACAGAGAGAAACCTTTTCTTTGTTTCCAATATATATATGTATGTATACGTATATGTATGCATGTACACATCTATAAATATATATGTCTATTTATAGGTACACATATATACATACATGCATACATAAAGAAAGCTAAAGCTATTCTTGCTTAATTACAGATAGGATGACATTTTCATGTGAAGAAGTTTAATTTCATCATGGTTAACCATGAATTGCTGCTTTTCCAGCAAATGACATCCAGTGTTCAAGATGACTTTTTAAATTATTTTTTAATGTGCAAAGTTATAACTGTTGAACTCAAAATCTGATTCACTGCAGAACTTCACATACGCTGTAGCTCTGATAAAGTAAGTTTAGAAGGTCTTAATCATAGTTCATCCTTGTCACTACATTTAGATAAAAGTTACTACTTTTAGATAAATAATATTTAGTTATGTCACTGTAGGATTTTCATTGGGCATTTTTGTTACTGGAAATAACACCATGTACAAAAATCAAAACAGTATTTCCAGTATTTTAAAAACTGCATGTGCTGAAATGTCTTGGAACTTAAGGTTCAACATACTCAGGCCTCAATTAAACATAAAAAAAACCTTACAATACCATAACAGCTGACACTCAGATAGTATATGTGGCAAGTGATTTAGCACCATGTTTCCCTCTTTAACCTGATAATGACTACTAGTGACACAATGAGACCAGAATGTTTTTAAACTGGACATGTCATTTACATTGTTTTTGGGAGGAAGCCTAAAAGAGAAGTAAGATCTTGTGGTTAGAGTTCTGCAGTAAGGTTATGTCCAACAGAATCATAGAATATCCTGAATGGGAAGGGATCCACAGGGATCATCCAGCTCCTGGCCCTGCACAGCATACCCCAAGAGTGTGCCTGAGAGCACTGTCCAAATCTTCTTGAGCTCTGTCAGGCTGGTGCTGTGACCACTGCCCTGGGGAGCCTGTTCCAGTGCCCAATCGCTCTTTGGATGAGGAACCTTTTCCTGATATCCAACCTAAACCTCCCCTGACACAACTCCAGGCTGTTCCCTTGGGTCCTGGCACTGTGACCCCAGAGCAGAGATCAGTGTCTGCCCCTTTTCTTCCCCTCATAGAGCTGTAACTGCAATGAGGGATCCCCTCTGTCTCAGCTGCTCCTCACACGGCCTCTCCTCCAGACCCTTCACCATCCTCGGGGCTCTGGAGGCTCTCTAATGCCTTCATATCCTTTTTATGTTGTGGCACCCAAAGCTGCCCCCAGCACTGGAGGTGAGGCTGCCCCAGTGCAGAGCAGAGCAGGACAATCCCCTCCCTTGCCCGGCTGGTGATGCTGTGCCTGATGCCCCCAGGACAGGGCTGGCCCTGCTGGCTGCCAGGGCACTGCTGGCTCGTGTTCACCTTGCCAGGGACCCAGGGCCCCAGGGCCCTTTCTGCAGTGCTGCTTTTCAGCCTCTCGTTCCCCAGTCTGTCTGTACACCCAGGGTTGCCCCATCCCAGATGCAGAATCCGACACTTGCCCTTGCTGAACTCCATGTGGTTGGTGGTTGCACATCTCTCTGATTTGTTGAAGTTTCTCTGCTAGGCCTCTCTGCCTTCGAGGGAGTCAACAGCTCCTCCCAGTTTTGTATCATTTGCAAACTTAACGTCCCTTTGAGTCCTGTATCCAAGTCATTTATGGAGATGTTGAAGAGAACTGGGACTAAGATGACGCCTAGTCAAGTGAAATGTAATACAGTGGTATCACAACTGGCTGCAGCTTATTCACCTAGTTTAGACTCTGTAATCTTGCTAAAACAATGAAAGGTTGGCAATTTTTCTGTAGCATACATACATCCTTAGGAGAAAAAATACAGTTTTCAGAAAAAATGCCCTTTTCCTTCTCTGCCATTGGCAAATGGAGCAGGAGACAGAAGGTTTCAGCTTCTTTTCCAAAAGATCTCAAAGAATCTGTAGAAGCTTATTTTCCTAATTTTCAGAGATCAACACTTAACTTCTTTGCATTTTATGCTTAACACTTTTAGCAACAATTGGTGTTTTCTTTAAAAGAAGTATATCTGCAGTACCTCAGTCTATTTGGCTTTTTTTATCCCCCACCACTTCCTTTAAAATTGGTTGAATTTAATGAGCACTCTGAAGCGTAGCCCATGGCATATTTTCACCTCAGATTATCTGAATTATACAGGCTACTCGACAATCAGCACAGCTTTATTTTTTTCCCTATGCAAACTACTCTAGTTTTAATTGATCTTTCTCCAATATTGTTGTAAGGAAAAGAAGGAAAATCTCTCTTACTTGGTTCTTCTCATGCTTGATTGTAAACCCAAATGGTTAAAATGCAAGACTCCATAAAAGATCCAAAACTCAGCAAAGGAAGGGCTAGGGTGGCTTCTCAGAAACAGATGAATTAGAAGTAAGAAACAGGTTTCCTCTTCTCTACCACTACCCACATCTGAACATACAAACAACAAAAACAATGGTAAGGTAAGGAACAAAATGAGGACAAACTCAAAAAAGAGAAAAAAAAGAGATCTGGTACACAGATAAAATCAAAGACTGTTTCCTATCAAGAGTTTGTTTTGGAGAATTTATATTCGTAAGGTGAACTTTTCTCAACTGAAATCAGTAGACTGTTTTATTCTGATTTCAAACTAAACCAAGTTTACATCTGGAGACTAACCCTTGACTGCAAGAAACTTCATCCCAAAACTCTCAACAAAAAGCCTAGTAATTACTCTTGGCAGTTTTTAGTAAAGTGTTCATTTATAATTGCAAGAGGATATGAGAAAGAGCACTCAGAACATCAGACACTGATTTATTTTAACACTTCAATTCTAGGAAACATTCCACTTTTGTTCAGGTTGAATTCTAACTCCACAGTCCAGTGGCTTCATTGTGCTTTCTGTTCTAAGCTATAAAGCTTTCTTTCTTTTGGAAGCTAGATAAAATGACTGCATGTTTTCTTCATTTTTTTTTTATAGAGGGGAAAAAAAGAGTTCTGATGCTTCTCCCCATATGTCTGTATGGATTTTTCTCTGCATTAATGAGTTTACATTCCGGAATCAGGCATCCCAGGTATCTGGTCAGACTTTGCAGTTTCAATTCTCTAAAGCCACCTAGAAATCAGCTATTAGCAATTCTTCTCCCGTCTTTTATTCTGTCTCCCCAGTAAGTTGCTAACAAAGATATCAGATGTGTTTTTAAAATAAAAAAGGAAAGGCCAATTTCAAACAAATACATTACAAAGGTTTAAAAATGCCTTTAGAAAATTAATAATTGCAGAATATGGATGCAATTTGCTTTAAAATATTCTACTGACAGCAGTTATGCTCTGCTTGGACTGGGGAGGATTCAGCAGAAGTGCCATTTTAGGTATTTATGTTATACTATATGTTCCTTCATTGATTAATGCCTGCCTAATAATACAACTAGAATAGGATTGATTAAGTATCTTGCAACTGCAGCTTAACTTCACTAATTCCCAATGGTGACTTTTGATGCTGACACATACAAGTCCAGCTTATAAATACAGGAGTGTGTTTTCAGATCATTATTCTTAGCACTTCACTACAGAAGTGCTACATTTGAAGGCAAATTATTTCAAGTTTAATTCTTTGCTGGTGAGTTTTGCAGCTGATCTTGATCACATTAAGGCTCTTGGAGGCTTAGTTATAAACACTGAGCTTACATCTAAGTTAGATTTATATATGTTTATAAGTGGTATAAGCACTCTCAGAGTGGGAGAACGTGCTAAGTGGTTACATGGAGTTAGGCATTGTAAATTGGGTTTTCAGATCGATTCACTCATCCTTTTTAATCTACAGGTAAGTGCTGATATCAGTTCTGAACAGTTTCCTGCTCTATATTTAGAACTGCAAACTCAACTCCCATAGCAAAGATTTACAAACACACATATTAAATCAGGAAGAATTAGATTTTTTTGGCACTAGTTGCACAGTGTTTTAGAAATATTTTGTCAGAGATAACATTCTTTCATTGACGTTTTAATGGAACTGGAGTAGTTAAACTACTGCTCTTGAAAAGACTATTAAGCACCACTGAGAGTAGCATACACATTACAGAGGCCAGACGGGTCTTGGGGATGACTGCTAAATGTTTTGTCAATTTCTATTGCCATGAAAGGTTTTGCACATCAGATACTTTGCCTTCATGCAAGGAGTGCCACATTTTCTGTAGTGAAGTGCATTCCTCTGTTTATAAGCTAAAGATGTGATATGTCAGCATTATTGATAGGAAATTTACACTGTTAAGCAGCAGCTCTAAGATGATAAATCAATCTTATTCCAGTAGAATTGTATCACCAAAGAAGTATTAATCAATGAAGGAATGTAAATACCCAGTAAGCACAGATTGCAAACACATGATTTAGGGAAACAGAAGCATGTTTAAGGGCTCAGTGAGGGAACAATCTATCATTAAAAAGAAAATATCAATATATGTTATCTTATTGCTTCTCCTGAGCCAAAGAATGCATGAACATTAAAAAAACAAATAGCACTTAAAAAGTGAATACTTTTGTGGAATTAATTAAGAAGAAAATACAAGTTTTTTTATTGCTTGGGTTTCTTTCTGTGCAGAGAATATATTTTAGAATTTCCTGGATGATATTCACCTGTCTGATAAAGCAACTATATTCAGACAATTGAAATTCAGACAAATTGATATAAACAGGTAAATGGTATTGGAGGAGGAGATACATAATCACATTTCTGAGGAAACACATTTGGTGTATTTTTTCTCACTTCTGTTTATAAGAGCCAAATGTGGTATGCTGACCTGAAAGAGAAGATGTACTCCCAGGTTGCTCTGGCTTTCTCAGTTATTGTTTTGAAAGATTTTGCATCTCCTGCTCCAGAGCCATATTTCAATAAGCAGGACACTGCGAGCTGACCTAATTTGGCTGGGTAGGCTGCACTTCTAACAAAGTCACAAACATAAGCTGACCTAATTTAGATTCTCATGCGTAAATGTGGTTAAAAATTAAATTGATTGTCATGTTTATTTAAAAGTGAAAGGCTTTGCAAACTTTTCAGATAGACAAAACAAATGAAATTACTGTCTCAGTAATTGCTGTAGCAGCAGCAACTCAGATATAATCGTTTACATATATGAGTTTAACCCATGTTTAAACATTAAAATAGCAAATATCATCAGGAAACTCCATATCAGGTCAGTTTTCTTCCTCCTATCTGAAAAGATGGCAAAGATACACATTGTCAGACCAGTGCAGCTCTGGAGGACCTCTTCATCCTCCTTGTCAAAGTCTTGTGTGGTTTTTAAATGCAAAATCAATAACATTAATTAGTAACTTTTCTCCTTTTTTCACATAGATTCTTGTCTTTGTGTAGACAAAAAGGGCAAGTATCTCTCTGCCTTTTCAGAGGGTCTGTGACTGTGAGGAATAGAGAGGGCATGAAGTTGGTCCAGTTAACCTCTTCTGTTTAAAATGGTTTTTCAAAACTGGTGGTGGGAAGTGTATCCCATTATGATGGGAAGCTAGGATTTTTTTTTCTCTTCAGCTCTGGAGAAGGGAAAGGAAGGGTTAAGGAAGGGAAAGAAAGGGTTAAGAAAGGAATGTTTAAGGAAAGGAAGGGAAGGGTTAAGGAAGGGACCAGAAGAGAAGGGTTAAGCAAGGGAAAGGAAGGGTTAAGGAAGGGGAAGGAGAAGGATGGTGCATCTTGCCGAGTATTAGATCTTTTCCATTATCACCTGTGAGAAGTGAAACTTCTTCAAAAGACAGAGATTTTCTTATGCAATTAAGTAACTGAGTGCTGATCTATGAGAAACATGCAGACCACAATCATTCATTCCCAACACGTACAGCCAGCAGCAGGTTGCTTGCACGCTAGTGGCTCATTAGATAAAACAGTTCTAGCACATAGACCACAGGCAAAAGTGTCACGTCGCACCCACACCTATACGAACCACTTCTGCTTCTTTAGGGTAAATAAAAAAAACTACCTAGGCAAAATTTTTTTTCAGAAATACTTTTGTTCATTTTTACACAACAAAACAGTCTATTAGGTAATGTGTTTAAATGAAGATATGGAGCAAAATGTGCTAACATGAGTTTCTGTATCTCTTTTAGGAAGGGAAACTTAGACAACTGAATTTTAATTAGGGTAAGAATCTGGAGCTCACTGTCTAAAATAGCAGTCATAGACTGTCCTTTCAAATGTAGTAAATTCTTGCAGCAGATTTGAAGGCACTAGATTTCTGTGGTTTTATTGTAGATGGAAGGCTTTCAGAGTAAATTGCATGACAAGCATCATTAAAGCTATCATGTTCATCACTGTTTGTAGTTATTGAAATTATTATTTTCAAAAAGTTTTTGGAAAAAAACCACAGCTTAGCTCCTTTCATCTTTGCCAGACATTCATGAACTGATCCAGAGATGTGGAAATATACTCATGACTCATGAGCTTAATTTAGGTTTTTGAAGACAAATTTTAAGCTGATATGTATCAGTCCTACATATTTTTAGTAGTTTCCATGGATAATGCAGTTGTTTGTAGCAATTAAATTAGACATCAATTTTCAAGCAGTTATATAAAAATAATATTCTTCCTATTTGTTAATAATAAATGAATACAGGTAGAAAGCTACATGGATTATGTGTTGAAAGCTATCTTTGCCTCACTGGAATCTATGACAAAATCCCTTGCACAGGAAGTCACCCCCTTGCTGCAGTGCTCCACTGCCTCAGAGCACTGGAAGGAACAATTATGGATCTGGATCAACAATAAACCAGTAACCAAGTCTGTTTCTCTTTCCAAAATCTCTGTTACAAAGACTTCCAGCCCAACTAAATAATGAGCTCAAACCAGATGAGGTTGTTTAGCTCTCCACCGTCATCAATGCTGGTATCTTTTCAGTTTCTAGCTGATGTTGAACCCTCTATTTCATTAGCTGCCTGTTCTTACCTTGGAATAGAAAAATTCCGTGTACATAAAGGGTAAGAACATTGTAATAGTATTCAGGACTATAACAAACTTTTCAAGCTCTAAGTATTGGCCCCACTATATAAACAGGAAAGCATAGGTTTTTGATAACTTCCTATCTGAACACCATTTTCTCGTTTGTATGTGTATATGAGTCAATTGTCAGGAAACTTCTAGATTCTGCATGTGTTTGTTAAAATACCACTTCTGTGACAGCATAAAACTCTGTTAGATAGCAAAGGTGCCTGGGACAGATAGAGTACATCTATATAGGACCCAAAGCTGCATATTTGTAGCAGGGACAGAATAGGCCAGCTATGTGCTGCTCTGATTCACAGTACACTTTCTATACTACATCCCCTGTTGCTGGGCTTGGTTACACACTGAAATCCAGAGTTCCCATCATGGTTTCACTTGCGTGAGCAATTTCAAAGAAAATAAAGTGAAACTGATATTAAAGTGCAAATGAAAAGTTCTCATGATCAAGAAAGCTTTTTTTTTTGGTATGGCCTTTCTGTGGTTTCAGAAAGGAGCAGGAATGAAAGGGTTTATTATTGTTATTACTTTTGAAGTAATAGACTTTCCCAAATGCTGTTTGACAGCTACCATGACTTCACTGGAAATGCATATTCATTCATGTAGTGCCTCTGGCTACTAATTACTGTTAACAAGATTATCTTCATTAAGTCTCCATAGGGCAGGAGTACAAAGTATTCCAAACCGTATGGTTCTGTCTAAACATTGGTGCCCTTTCCAATCTGCTTGCCTAACCAACAATGCTCAATTCTTCTTTCAAGTTTCTCATCCTTTTCAAGTATTTGAATTTGATGGACATGTGGACAAAAAAAATCAAACAAAAAAAGGTTGCTAAAGGATCAGGATGCTGGCAGGATTCGTAGTTCACATTGCAGAGTGTGTTTCCTCTCTGTGAAATGAAGTTAGTTTTTACTTATCTTGAAAAGGAAGATTTTGTGGGGTTTGTTATCAATAGCTCCAAATCAGTGTGCTGTAAATAGCTTGATTCCATTCTGTTTTTTCAAAGTGTGCTTGTGATGGTGTCTACATCCTCTTTGCTCTGAGGCTGAAGGCAAATGCATCAGACTGCAGACAGAAATCAGTACTCCTTGTGCATGAGTCTGAGCCATGAGTGAGTCAACATAAAATCACTCCCAATTCTGGGTGTTTCTCAAAAATATTTTGAATATATTTTCCCTTAAATGCTGAATGATAATCCACAGCAATCATTAAAACTGCCCCATGTAGCCCCACAGTTAGGCAAAGGGGCTGTGAAATAGAAGGAATGTTATTCTGGGTTAGAAACCGTGAACAGTCCTTCTCAAAATAGTTCCTAAAATTCAGGGACAGAAATCCATTTCTAGTTACTCAAATACACATTTAATTACTTCGAGGTAGTTGTTAACATATAACAGATAAATGTAAGGTGTTGATCAGCTATGAAAATCAAGATAAACTTTTGGTAACAAAACATTTATCATGGGAGTTTTGAAAGCTTTCCAGCAAAAGAATAAATCCCACTGAAATAGCTTTTCCCTCTCACTTTTACTTTATTACTTTGAAAATATTTTCATTGAGTAGGAGTTAAACTGGATACTACCACTTTGAACTTTTTTCCCTGTAATAATCAGAAAGCTGAGAAACATAAATGTAACAGCTGAGGAAGTGATTCCAATACATTTGCAATGCAACTCCCTTTTCTTCCCTGAAAAGTTCACTTCACATGAGCATTCACAAATGATGAGTGCTTTAGCATGCAAAAAAGGGTGTTGATAGGAGAAGCCAATTAGTGAAACACTGGCAAGCACTAAAAATGTTCACTGGTAAGTGAAATGGAGTTTCTATAGAGAATTATAACATTGCCCTGCAGACATTAACAAATGATGTATCTGTGGTGGTGGAGGATATCACTATATGCTCCTGATTCTCAGTGGTCAGAGCAGCCAGCACTTAAACTTTCTGGTTTTCCTCTAAGTCTGATTGAGTCTATGGATGATGGTTTATTAAAATTTACTGAATCTGAAACATTCAAGAAGGGAATGCAAATGCTGAAGTTGATGTCAGTTTGCCCAAGTGAAGGTGTGGTCACCTTGCACAGTTTCTGGGAAGGAAGGATGGCATTTGTCATGATGTATGCCTGGAAGTATTTAAGAGACATAAATGTGGCTTGTAGGGATATGGTTTTGTGGTGGGCTTGGCAGGGCTGCACTAGTGGTTGCATTCAATTTTGGAGGCCTTTTCCAAACTTAGGGATTCTCGGATTCTGTAATTCTGTGATTCTATGATACTATGATTCTGTGACATGGGGAAACGCTTGAACACTGACATTGCACTCCAGCTAGTGAGTTCAGTGTTTTGCTACCAGAGCAAGTTGCAAGTCACAAGGCACTCTAGCACCCTGCCTTCTGGCTTGCCTTGGGCAAGGCAGCAGTGCTGGGTGAAAGGGCCCTTTGTCTCAGTGTCCCTGTGTCTCATCTGGCCTTTCCTACTCCTCACAGGAGCAGGAACCTGCTCTCTTCTATGCCCAGATGCAGATGGCTTCCTTCACCGCGGTGGCCTGGCTCCTCCAGCCAACTGAGTTGTGGAGAGTGGAGAGCTGAGACCGCAGGTCATCAGCTCCTCAACCCTTCCAACAGTTTCCACCACTGTCTCCTTGAGAAAAGAGGTATGTACATCATGATTTCCTTTTCTACTTCATCACAGGAAGAAACAGGGAATATTAACAGTATCACTGTTGCATTCCTAAGTCCATGGTCAGGGCCATCCTTTCCTACTGTATCTGCACTTAGTACTTCACTGATCACTTGCATCTTGGGTTCTAACAAGTGTGCATTTCAGTAGCTGCTGTCTGTTGTGGCTTGGTTTTTCTCTTTGGCTGCTCAATATTCAAAATTTTACTTCACTCCCTGTCTTTTTATTCCTTTTTTTTTTTTTCCTTTACAAGGTGAGCTGATTTGGCACACGTTTAGTTTAGCAGAAGAACATTTTGGCCATGAACAGAAACACCTTGACCTGATTGCTCCCATGGCAGTCATGCTTCAGCTGCTCTGAGTCTGGACTTGTGTTTGCCTTCAAAAGTGAAAGCAGGGGAGGTAGGTGTGTTTCCATGTTCAAACAAACCAACCTCAGGCCAAGGTCACCAAAAGGTTGGGAAGCCTGAATAACCTGCATGCAATCCATGCTTATTGCTTTCACCAACACTGCTTCCTTTTGATTTGAACAGGCTCATATGACTGATCAATTTGTGACTTAGTTTTGACATTTTCCTCAACTTTTAAGGCATTTAAACCACTGCAGAGTGAAAACTAAGTTAGAAACTATGTTACATACAAAACTCAGTATCATTCCTGCAAGTCAGACAGCACTGATTTTAATTCATGCCATGGTCGACAGTGAGAACCAGCATATCTTCCCTGTATGCATTATTGTGGAGAGAAATCAGCTTTGTGTAGTGATAGAAGACTCTGGCTAATACTGTGAGAGTACATGGTAGGATGGAGGGGGAACTGCCCAGCCCCTCTGAGGGTCTGCATGTGGCTGGCTCCTCCTGCAGCACATTCACCTCTGCTGACTGCAAAGAGATCTTGCCAGCAAAGTTAATACTTCCATCCAGTTGTTGGGCAGTAACTAGTAGGGTTTCCCAAGGCTCAGTACTGGGCCCAGTCCTGTCCAGTACCTTTATCAAAGATCTCAATGAGGGGATCAAGAGCACCCTCAGCCAGTTTGCAGATGGCACCAAGCTGGGTGGGAGTGATGACCTGCTGGGGGGCAGGAAGGCTCTGCAGAGGGATCTGCACAGGCTGGATCCATGGGCTGAGGCCGATGGTGTGAGGCTCAACCAGGCCAAGTGCTGGGTCCTGTCCCTGGGTCACAACAACCTCCTGCAGCTCCAGTCTGGGGTAGGGTGGCTGGACAGCTGCTGAGTGGGAAAGGCCCTGGGGATGCTGATCAACAGCAGCTGAACATGAGGCAGGGTGTGCCCAGGTGGCCAAGAAGGCCAAGGACATCCTGAATGTACCAGCAATGGTGCAGCCAGCAGGACCAGGGCAGTGACTGCCCCTCTGTGCGGGTACTGGTGAAGCCACTCTTTGGACACCGTGTCTAGTTGAGCCCCTCACAGCAAGGAAGACACTGAGATTCTGGGGAAAGCTCTGGAGCACAAGTCCTATGAGGAAGAGATGAGGGAGCTGGGGGTGTTCATCCAGGAGAAAAGGAGGCTCAGGGGAGACCTTACTCTCTAGAGCTCCCTGAAAGGAGGGTGTTGCCAGCTGGGGATCAGCCCAGGCAACTAGAGAAAACGTGCTCTGCCAGGGGAGGCTCAGGTATCAGGAAGAATGTTTTCATGGAAAGGGAGGCTCAGCATTGGAATGGGCTGTCATGAAGTCAACATCCCTGAAGGTGTTCAAGAAACAAGTGGATGTGGTACTTGGTGCTATGGTTTAGTTGGAATGAGGATGATTCAGCCAAAGATTGGACTCAGTGATCTTAGAGGTCTTTTCCAGCTTTAATGATTCTGTGATTCTGTAATATTGCTCAGTAAGATGAACAGCAAATAAAAAGCTCCTTCTTGGCCTACACTCTACCCACAGCAAGGAACAAGCCCTGTAATGCTGCAGGTGGGATCGTTCTTTTAATTTAGAAGAAGACATAGCTTCAGGGCTGATGGGTTCTGCATCATGCCTGCGTGCAGAGACCAAAAAACTGGGCATGCCTTTTGTCTTCCTTCTCTCTGGAACACACACTCCCATTCCTGTGGTGCTGACACTGCACAGTTCCCGACAGATCTCTCCACAAGCACTCAGAAGTTGTAAGATGGGTAAGATGTCCCACTTCAGGTCAACTTCTCCTGCTCTTTCTGCCCCTGCAGGCACTGAGAACTGTTTTACTACAATTTTTAACTCTCTTTTCAATTTTGTTCTTCTACTCTCTCTATACAGGCAACATATCTCTTAAACTACAGTGCTGAAATTATAAAGAATAATGACCCTTTCTTTGCTCATCAGAACCACTCTGGATAATGTGCTCCCTAATTACACAATTTTAACTGCGGTGATATCTGTTCAGCCCACACTGGATACCCCAGAAAGGCAGACCAAGCAGCTGGAAGGTTGACTGCAGCTTGTAGGGAAGGTATGTGAGCAAGGCAATAACAGCCCCATGAAATTAAGCAATTAGTGTCCCGAGTGGACCTGACTAAAATAGGTGTGTTAAGCAGCAGCCTCACATTCCCAGAAGTTAGATTTTGTAGGTCATCTGGTCAATGTCTGCACTCTCTCAGCCCTTTTATTAGATAGAGCTCTGAGCTCATGGGGCTAATGGCTCCAAAATTAAGTCAGGAAAGGCTGTGGCCATGTAATTCAGCAGGCGTTACCAGTAAATGCAGAATGAGTGTATAAGCACTAGAACGTGGAGAACTGCACTGGCAACAATATCCCTCCACACAAAGATTAGTGAGACTCTTATTGAGAGTATTGTGTCTGGCTCTGGGCACTTCAGCAAAAAGCTACAGGAAAATTTGGTGTCAGGAAGACCTGCTTTACCAAGTGAGACATTTAAAGCCTTAGAGTTTAGTTTACATGTTCAAAAACATAATAAAATGATAATTTCACTGCTGACTGCAACTAGCTGTGCGAGTAGGGGTGTCTGAAAATCTATTTTTATAAATCAAAGTGGGCAAGATCTGCTGTCCAAAAGTTGTTTAGATGAATTATAGGTGTGCATTAATTCCTCTTTCACTTCAGATCTTAAGAAGAAGCAATGTAGAAACGCAGATATCACAATTTGAACTGATAAAGAGAGGGTGATACTCTTTGGACAATGTTGTACTGCTGGGCACACCACATCAGGACAGTCTGTTCTACCTTGAACAGCCTCAGGTTACATTCACAGCATTCAGTGGAAAACATCTTGTCTGGATCCAGGGAGTGAACAGCAGTGGTGATGCAGGTGTGCTGACACAGAGTGCTCTGAGCCCACCTCTCAGCACAGTAAATTAGGGGGATCAGAGCTGTGTGCTAATAAAGCTGTTCAGCAAACAGCTTTCATACCTATAGGTGTACAGAATCTGAGGTGGTTTCTGTACCACAAACCTTCCCTGGACTAAGAATATTGCTGGGCCAATTGACATATTGCATTGAAAGATCAGCATATTTGGGAGCAGGTTTTTTGGTTTTACTGTTCACTCAGTTTTCACATTCATTTAATACAAAACACTCACTGAACCAGATTATATTCCTTCTTACATTTTCTACATTGCTGTGGTGAAATTCCTTGCATATGATTTGAACATTTTTCTGATATACTTTAGTGTGAAGCAAAGGAGAGCTGAAAAGGCTTGTTAGTCCCGTCTAGTTCTACAGTAGAGACTCACTGTCACAGCAATCACTCACAAAGAATTGCCATGTAGATAATAACAATAATGAGAATAATAACTATGAGAATGATGATGATGATGATGATGATGATGATGATGATGATGATGATGACAATAATAATAATAATAGTAAGTCAAACTGTGTTCTGCTGTTCCATGTAGACCTGCTGGACCCCACAGCTGAAGAACTCTGTTGAGCAGATGCTGTGCTCTAGATTTCAGTCCTGAGTCACTTTCCATTTTTTTACATCATTAACGTAAACCAATTTAAACCCCTAGAGAAAGAAAGACTAATCATCCTTGGTTTGGGGGTTTTGCCTGCATTGATCTGCATGGGGGAGGAGACAGTTAAAATGAAACAAGAAATATGAAACACATAAGAATGTGTTCCTTGCGATTAGGGAGGTACCCAGCAGGTCTCCATTTTCTCAGTGGTTCATCACATTTTTTTCGTTGGTTGAATAAAATTCTTTGTTCCCTGCCCTGGCAGAAGCAGGGCAAAACATTGCCTGTTGGCTTTGTGGAGGTTGTGACACCCAGCCTTGGGGGACATGGGAAGAGCAGCTCTGTCCCTGAGCTTGACTGAAGAGAAATGCAGAGCATGAGGATAGTGGAGGGAAGGGAGGATTGGGAGTGAGACAGCGAATGGGCATTTTGCAGCAGGAATGTAGACAGCCAAAAGCAGCCAGGAGCAGGCTTTACAGAGAAAGAAGCTTCCCAAAGAGCACAGACAGAAGAGTGAAGCCTGTTGCTGGTAGCTGGGCTGAGAGCCAGCCTGGAGAATGCATCCTGTGTCACCCTGGTCAGCACTGAAATCTGATGGAGTTTGTGAATTTCCAAATGAGAAAGCATCTCTATGTGGTTTTTGAATGTTCTTTATTACTACAAGATGACAACAGATCCCCATGCCAAGTTCTGCCAGATGGGGTCCTGTCACAGCCTTCTGAAATCAATGCCCTTTCTGCATATTTATTATCTGGCATCATGAAAAGGGAGAAAATGTGTAATTATATTTCTCTGTTATGGAGATTTCCCTACCTCTACATTCATACTTTAAAAGGAGGATAATCTTCCAGGCAGATGACATATATTTTCCCATGGTTTACAGACATTAATCTGATGATATCTCAAACATTATTTCTATATAATTGGTACAATAAAGATGTAATTAACTTTGAACATCTAAACATCTCAGTGCATAAAACTTGGGCCAAACCAACAAACATACCTTTCTGTTACCTTTGATAATATCTGTTTACAATCAGTTATGATTTCATTTTCTTGTCTGATTTTCTCAGTTCCTCTACTTTTAAGTTTTACACTAGGGAAGAGATTTTTAAACATATTTAAAAGCATTTAAATTATTGCCCTCCTTTGTGACTTCTTGTTATCAAATATTTATGTAGTGTTCATCTGCTTAAGATAAACATTTTATAAAAAACATTCTTCCAAGTATTTTAGTGACTCTAGACTTACCAGCAAGGCTACATTCAATTATGGTATATTTAACTAGTAAATTCTGTTATCCCTGTGGCTAACAGTGAGCATGGCTGTAGCTGTCTCTTCAGTGCTGCTTGCTGAGCCACTGGAAGATTGGGATGTGCTGAGATGGGCAAGGAGAAGCAAAGGGAACCTATGTAGGTATTCAAGGTTGCCTTTGGCAGCATGATCCACCCAAGCTGCTAGCCAAGTCCACTTCACATTCACCTAAACAGCACAAACCTTGGTTTAGAAACCCACCATCCTCCTCAGCCCATCCCTGGAGGACTTGCCTCTACCTGAAGGCTCTCTGGGAGCAGAGATAAGGACCAGGACACAGCGGGGCTGGCGCCTGAAGGCTGCAGCACAAAACCCATGGAAATGGTGCAAGAGAACAAATACCATCAGGGTCAGCCTCTCGTCAGGGCACCTAGCTCAGCAGCCATGGTCCTTCCCACCCCACCTGTCCCCAGCTCCCCAGGGGCCATCCTGCCTCTGCCACAACACCTGCACTCAATACCAGCTGTTCCCCCTGAAGTTTCAGCTCCATAACTGCAGGAGCCACTGCTGGCAGTACTCACACACTGGACTGTGCCAGGCAGAGCCTTCACCTGCCCCTTCACCTGCCTTCACCTGCTGGGGAAGAGCAGCAGTAAGGAGGGGCTGCCACTCCACTGAGTGCACACTGTACCCACCTACCTTCCTCTTACCTGGTGGTGGGGAAGCCCACATCCAGAACACAATAAATATAAATATTACAAACACTATTTCAGGTTCCTCTTGCTCTTTCACACATGCCACCAGCCTCAGCTTCCTCAAGATTATTTCTGTCCATCTGTTCTGTTTTACAGAGACGTGCAGTCATGTTGCTTCTGTTTGCTCTTTCCCTTTTTCCTCTTTGCTGAGGTCTATGCCTGTTTTTCATCTGAAGCTTACAAAAAAGTTCAGCTCTGAGTCATGTACTACTCATATACTGGAATTGTGCCTCCTACATTCCCTTGGCATTTACTTCTGGAATGGGGTCTGCATGCAGGAAGGCTATGGTGAGATATTAAATATCCAAAAGCAACCACAGCTGGTGTAGACAGATTCTTAAAGAAAGTATTCAGATGAAACCAAATCAGTTTTTAGTAATTCACATTTTGAAACTAAAGGCAATTCTAAAACCTAATTAATTTAAAAGAATGAAAACCTTAAACTTTAACTTAAAAGTTGCAGGGGTCAGAACGAAACATTTTTGGAATTAAAATACATTCACGAAATGTCTCATTGTCACCAAAATGACAGGGTTTTGGTCCAACATTTTGTCTGAAAAATGTATATGAGCAAGTACAGGTGCTTTTCTACCAGATCTCAAAAGAGATTAATACATCTTGGAGATGTTCTTCTAGACCTAAAACAATTTAAAACAATTACAATTTAATTGAAAACAATTTAAGCTTTCATATCTTTATGCTTTAACTCTGGTTATTGTAGAGGACAATTAAAAATAATATTCTGAGCACTCTGAAGACTTACAAACTAGCAAGAAAATAAAAGAAGTGCAGACCTATTAACATGACTGTTCTTGTTTCTGCTGTTGCTGTATGTTCTAGGTAAGGAGAGGAGAAAAAAGTTCACTTTTTTCAGCCTATCCTGTTGTTTTTCAGTCTGATCTCAGAATATTTGAATGCCTGACCAAAGTGCATATCAGTTCCTCCCGCTTTGTACTTTAACCAGCAGTGTCTTTTCCAGCTTATCTGTTATTTTTCCCTCAGTATAACAGTCCTTCTTGTTATTATGGTGCCAATTTATGAGTCCTGGAGAAGTTCAAAGCAATTTTAAGTGGCAAAACCTCAAAGACGAAGACAGTTCAAAAAATTTTTCAAAACGTTCTCCTCTTTGTCACACAAGGCTCCATTCCTCAGGACCATATGGTGACAAACTGTGTATCTCCCACCCAGCATTGCTCTCACACTCTGCAGATCAAAATAATTTGGTGATAAGTGAAACACAATGTTTTGCAGAGTAAATCCATTTAATCTCAGGGTTTTGTTCTTCACCCAAGGCTTCAATTATGCTCATGACTATGTTGCCTTAGCAAGTCTGGCTCCCACATGCTCCTGCTCTTGTCCCAGCAGAACATTTCTCAGAGCAGCCCAAGGCTAACCCATAGACCTTCAGCTGAGGAATTGTCGAGAGATGCCTCTGCCAGAGAGAATGCAACAAGGTTTACGAAGCAGGTAAGGGCAAGAAAAGTCAGAAAGCAATAAAAACAAAGAAGATTCTAGACCTTTTTTTTTTCCTTTTTTTCTTTTTTTTTTTTTTTTCATGTTCTCTTCACATATGAAGCTGGCTGGAAAATTTCTGGTTCCTGGCGTATCTGGTCAAAAAAATAAAAATCAAAGTATGAAGTCTGTTTGAGCACTTATATAATACAAGTTCTGATGAGATTCCGTGATATAATCAGGTAATTTATTAACAGCCCAGGGAACGGAGGAACCCCTGTGCATTAGAGAGGGCCTAAAAGCCCAACAGCTCCTGCCAGCTATGACCAACTTGAGAAAAGTTCCCCCCACACCCAGTCCCAAGCTGGATCATGGACACTGGGCTAACCAGGACACACCACTGAGCTCCTCAAACACAAGGCTGTCTGTACCCTCCATCCCTAAGTGTACACATGTCCTGTCTCCAGTGCTGCATACTGGGATGTGTCTGGAGGATCCACTCCACTCATCTCTCACAGAGGTTCTGAGAATTTCCTGAACTGGAGCCTTTGAAAAGTGTTGTTGGCAGAAAGAAGGGATTTATTCATCTTCATCTTTCTAAATGGATACTGATAGCAGATTTAAATTTAGCATGTGTGCAGAAACCTTCTGCAATTTTTGGAGCCAAAGCAGAATCAAATAATATTTTTGCATCCTAAGGAGGAAAAAAACAGGAGTGAATAAACAGTATAAGAAGCAAAAATGGATGCTAACTTGTGGATGACACCTGGTTAGCTGACAGCTGCAACGAAAGTGATAATCCAAGAAAGCACTGGAGGATGTGTAGGGGTCAGCAGAAAACTGACTGTATGGACAGCCCACACTTATGCACCACAGGGCGCTGGAAAACTTATTTTTCATAATCATGGCGGTTGTAACCTGGACTTCATTAATGGCTAAAAATGTAAAAGGGCATACAATGACTCAGAAGCTCTAAAACAGAGTGTTGAGACCCAAAGAGAACTGGCATACCAATGAGGCATAGGTACATTTGGGCTGGACCTTCAAAAGTTACCTGTCTAAACTGAAGGGGCTTTTTGTTGTGGGTTGGTTTTGTTGTTGGTGGTTTGTTGGGTTTTTTTGTGGACTCTTCAGTGAGGAGGCAGAAGCAGTGTAAATTTATTGCAAGTGAAAATAAATCCATCTTTCTTCCAGCCTCTTCTGGGTACTAACCCTTCAGCTGTCCTAAGATTTACACTTACAGATTTAATTTCCTATGTCCCAGACATTACAGAAAGGCAACAAGGTGAGACGGACAGACTCAAATATCTCCTAGAAATGAAACAGCTTCTGAAGCAGAGGTGCAGAAGTAAAACAAAATGTACTTTTGCTTCAGGGTATTCTCGATACTAGGTTTTTTTCTTTTCATTGTGGTCCCTCATTTCCCCACCCAGACAAAATGCAGCCATGACAACACAGAAATCCCCTGAGCAGCACAGTACTGATAATAAGATTATTCATGTTCAACAAAAATATTATGTCTGAAAAGACTTTTTCTTTTAGTTTGCTCCTACTGAAACAGGAAAAAAGAAAAAAAAAAGATCAAAGTGATAGCCCACTCAATTATAAACAAGACAAATTTAAAGTGAGAAGGTGTAATTTCTGGATAGTGACCAATTTGTACAGGAGAGCCTTTCTTTAATGACATTTCTGGCTGAAATTGAGGTAGAAATTACCTTGAGGGTTGTTAGAATAATATGATAAGAAAGATTAATAAGAAAAGTGTTTAAATTCTCAACTAGTCTAAAGGAAGCAAGGGGAGGGCCTTAGGTATTAGAAATCACCAGGACTCAATCACACTAATTCAAGTTTAGCTGCAATGTACTTTGGTCAAGCACAGAAAACTTGAGCATGAGAGGAGTACCAGTAACTGCTAAAGTCCCCTCACCTGACTCAAGGATATCTTGAAGGGATACTGTGTGAATTTAACAGTGACACAAACAGGTCTGTAAAACAAGTCCAGCTCTTGAGTGAGGGGCAGTCAGCCCATGGTGGTGCCACCTCCAGTGGCTCCATGGCCCCTGCACCACATCCAGCTCCTGCTGTGTGTGGGGGGCCAGGCAGGTCCCTCTCCTGTTGCTGGGTAGGAGGTATTGTAGAGGTCTGCTGAGCAGACAGCCAGTCTGTCTCACCCGGAGCTCTCTCTTAATTCAGTGGAGGGAAATAAATGCATTTAGGGGTTTCGATTTCATCTTCTTAATGTCTGTGTTAGGACAAAATGAATAGTGCTCTTCCCTGGCCAGACAGAAGCGAAGCAAGGAGAGTCCTGACACAGCAAGACACGCGGCAAATGCAGACACACAGGTCAAAGAGCCCAACCCACCCTTCTGTACCTACCCAGGCTTAGTGTACCTGCAGGGAATGCTTTGTGGGGAGCTCCAGGGAAGCTTCCTAAGGTGGGGCTGGATACAGATTTTGGAGATCTTCCAGTCAGCCTCGCTGAACTCTTGTGGGAAGGGGGCCATTTCTTCCTATTAAAACTGGGCAGGGGAGTCCAGAAAGAGTGCCTTGGCTACCCAGTGTCCCTTACCTAGGGCAGCAAGAGACACTGCAGGACAGTCCCTGATGTCCTGGAAAGAAGGAAACTTTTCTACCTACAAAACCTGAGCTTTCTCCACTTTGGTGAGCATTTTCAATAATTTCCTTGCAAAAAAAAAAGCTTCCATATTGAGCCTCCTTATTATAGTGTCATCGCTTTTCTGTTTGCTTGAGCATTTTTACAAACTTTGCCCTCAGTTTCTTTTACACCTCCAACCTGAAGGTTTTTTTTGGTGCAGCCAGGGCTGTGCCAGAGCTTGCTCTTCTGTTTCAGGCTGTCAGCTCATCTGTAGTTAGCCACATCAGTCAGCCCTGTGCACGGCCCTGCTTTACGCTCTAGTGTGCGTCGGCGTATCCAGCCACAGAAAGGGTGCAAAGGAGATATCTAACACCTCTTTGTCTTTTGCTTTCCACCTTTGCTTTGTCCAAAGCCTGAAAAAATGTGAGATGTGCCACTTTGCTCTTAGGAGCCAGGTTTTGCAGGATTCGTCTTTTAAATCACAGATTTTTCTGAGTCAGCACTGCCTTATGCAGGACTTAGTAGAATCACAGAAGATTTGGAGTTGAAAGGAACCTTTGAAGATTCCCTTGTTCCAAGCCCCTTGCCATATACAGAGACACCTTTCACTAGACCACGTTACTCAAAGCTGCACTTGAACATTTCCACAGGCACATTTTCTCTGGGCAGCCTGTGCCAGAGCTTTATCACCCTCACAGGGAAGAATTTCTTCTGCATGCCCAACCTAAATCTACCCTCTTTTATTTTAAATACATTGCTCCTTGTCCTGTCACTACAGGCCCTGGTAAATAATTTCTCCCCATCTTTCTTATAAGCATCCTTTGCATACTGAAATGAGATAAAATCTCCCCAAAGCCTTCTCTTCTGTGGGATGAACAGTCCCAGCTCTCAGCCTGTCTGTGCAGGGTGTGTGTTCCAGGCCTCTCATCTCACCGGCTTTCTCTGGACTTGATTCAACATGCCATGTCCTTCTCATGTTGGGGCTGAACAGAGTGCTCCAGCCAGGGTCTCGCAAGAGCAAAGAATCACCTGCTGGCAGTGCTGCATTCGATCTTGGTAGTTAGAGAATAAACAAAAGCAATCATACCTAATGTTTCATATCTGGAAGATTTTTCTCTCTTGCACCTGTGCACCTCTGTTGGGAGCAAAGTGGATGCCCGGGCTAAGCCAAGCCCTTAGGGAAACCGCAGCGGAAGGAGTCAGGAAGAAGCACTGTCCGTGAGCCGTGCCGCATGCCCCGGGCCTTCCCCAGGTTTGCCCAGAGGAGCTGGCAGGCCTGCTCCAGACCGCGCTCAGCCCGGGAGCGGGAAGCTTTTCGCAGTAAAAGCTCAGCAGCTCTCTTTGGCTTCCTGCCCGCTGCCAGCAGCCGCGCGTAGGCATGTTTACATTTCCCGTGCCGAGGTGCGGCCGAGGCTGAGGGCTGGGGCTGAGGGCCGCTATAAAGCGGGCGCGGGCCTGGCACGCAGCCCCGCTGGCTGCGCACATGCGGCGCGCTCAGCATGGCGCAGCCCGGCACTGTGCTCAGCGTCTTCGCCGTGGTCCTGCACACCGCCCTGGGCGAAAGTGGTTGCACCTCAGCAGACGGTGATGGTGAGTCATTTCATCTTCGTCTTTCCACTCACGTATGATCTCGAAAAACCTCAGTTAAGACTCCAGAATGCGACTGTGTGGTTAAATGCATTCGTGTTTTAACTTCTCTCTTTAGTGCCAGTGCCTGAGGTGGAGCTGAGAGATACTTGTTTAATTTAATCCCCAGATCTGCTGTCCTTGTAACATTCAAATCCACATGAAATAAGGGAGACCACAGCTGTACGCACAGGGCATGCAGTTCGGCCCTGTTGATCCTTGTTGTAGCTAGTGTTCCTGTGGGGATTTACTCCTGGGAACAGGGATAACTTCACCCTTCTGCAGCCCATGGTCACTCTGAGCTGCCATTAGAGAGCGGTGAGGTTCTGGCTTCTTTCGCTCTTGCCAGTCTCCTCCAAATAAAATGTTTTCATGTAATGCAAACTTGGCCCAAACTGTTGCACTTCACAAGCCAAGCTTTTACATTCTCTTTAAACAGTTTCATCAGCTGTATCTGGGATATAGCCCCAGTCTCCCTTGTAGCAGGGCTGATGCAGCAACTCAGCCAGGGGGTTCTCACAGCACATCACTAACAGCATTCATCCCCTATTCAGCAAATAATTATAAATTAACAACACTTTAAATTCAGCCTCATTGTAGACTTTATGATCTCATTTAGAGAAGTGAAATTATTTAGCAGTATCAAGATCAAAAACATAAATAAGCAGAGGATAAAAACATAATAAGCAGAAATAAAACCACTGTTTTAGGCTGCTATTCATTGTTTTAACAGGGAGATAAAAAATTTGATCTAGAGATTCAGTCCCAGATCTGCTAAACACTTATTTGTCTGATACTAAAGAAACAGCAACGACAAGGGTTTGTGCACTATGCACTGTCCACTATGACTGGGGGACTTAGGGTATCACTGGTAGATTAGAGCTCCACTGTTTGGGAACAAAAGAGTTTTCCATTTTTAGGAGGAGAAAGGTTGTTCTTATGCTGTGTCTCAGGGAATCTAATTTTTCCCTGGGTGTTACATATTTTAACACATGTATCTAGACAGTTGTACATATATACGCATGTACATAGACAGGATATGCATGATAAGTTTTTTCATTAAATGAAAACAGGGACTGGCTCAGAACTGACTCTGACCACCCTGGGGTTTTTATTTGTCATTTATTCATATAACTGGCAGCTGTTTGAAGCCAGCTTTGGAAAGCAGCTATGGTATTGAATGTTCGATGTTAGTGATTTATTGTTGGTGTCACTGAAATCTTCAGGGCTTCCCAAAATCAGATATGATCAGATCTTTGCTTGTTTTGTCACTAACATGAGTAAATAATGATTTCCTTATACTTGAAAACAGATTCAGAAAATCCCCATTGAGCAATTAGCAGCTTTTATGACTTCCTTATGAATCTCCTGTGTTTGGCCAACAAACTAAATAACCTGGGGTAAAATCACCCATGATAGATATTTGACTTCCGTTCTTTACCTCTCTGACTTGCCCTGCCTCCTTACGAAGTGCCAGTAGCCAACGCAGGCATGAAGTTGCCCTTATGGGCACTCTTATGGGCAGAGGAGGGAAGAGCTAATTGCAGCACTTTCCTCCATCTCCTCCTCTCTTCTGAGCATCAGGCTGCCTCGCAGCTGATGTCCCCCAGCCCGGAAGAAGTGGTGGAGATCCCCAAAAGGCCTTGGAGAACTTGCAGGGCTAAGGAGGGGCAGGTAGGGAGGGTGCAGGTGGCCCAGGAAGCTTATGGTCAGGGCACTCTCAGTGGTCCTACTACCCACACTTGTAGGGTTTGTCCAACCCACATCTAAACTGTAACAGATTATAGTTGTGACTATAACAGGTTCTGCCTGGATCACATCAGTGCTAGAGGTCTCACATTACCCCGTCCATGGACAGTCAGTGCTTAGCTATGCCCTTGGTGTCACACATTGCTGTCAGTCCTGGCATGTAGCTGAAGCAAGTCCTCAGCCTCTGCTGACACCCTCCTCTTCCTAAAGGCTCCTGAGATTCCTGCTGCGGTTTGAACCATCCTGATGGATGCTGTCCAAACCCAAGAGAGAACTATTTCTGTGAAGGACCTGCCATGACTTCAGCTTTGAGAGCAGTTTTTATCTCAGTTCAGAATCACTCCTTCCCAAGCCCTGCCTTGATTTCAGTAGAGCCAGGTTCATGGCTCTGCCTGGTCTGGCCTTCAAACATTACATAGTCTTGTAAATTTTAATTGAGTGAAGTGTCCTTAGCAGTATGAGTCATGTCAGACTCACCAAAACCATTCACTTAGCAAACACATTTGTGCGTGGTGGTTCTGAGGTTTAGGGCAGAAGTGAGGCTGAAACTTATGTGCATAGTTACGTCAGACAAAAAAATTAGTCAGCCCATGGAAAACCATAGCAGAAATAGCATTTCAAATTGCTTTCTTAACACTGTTCCTGAGGTTTAATTATCATATATTCTATGGTTATTATGTTATTTCCATGAATAAGGAACAGAATAATCATAATGGGAATGTTCAGTGTCTAAGTATTACAGTCAGCTTTCCTTCCAGGGTGGCACCAACATTGCACTGAGTTGGTTAAACCTTGAATGGCCGTTTGAACTGCAAGATTAAACCTTTTCTTATTTTCATTTTGCAACCAAACTGATAGAGAAATAATTCAAATTTCTGTAACTTTTCATCAAATCAATAGTAAATAGTTAAAATTTTTTATAAGCCATTTATTAATAGGATGATTGTCAGGTTTTTGAGTTGATGCAAAATCTGGTATATATATTTTGCAAATACAGAGATCACCAAGCAGTCGTATAGAATGGCAGATTACTCATCCTAACCTTTAAGTTTTGATATTGCCTTGAGCATAAAGCAAGTCTCCTGGCAGTTGCAAGTAAAATCTTAGAGTGTGGTATATCTGTGCATGTCAGCTTTGGATGTATGTATCTGTATAAAATACGGTGGGTTGTTTTCCATTTTAAACAGATTCATTTCAGCTTACCTGGTATCCCCCAGATTTTGAATACACATATTTTTATGTACACACTTTTACCCACAAATATGCAGCTGTATATGGTAGATACTTCTGTACAAGCGTGTCTGCTCTTATGGCTCAGGGCTGCACTAGATGAGACTGTCACCTCTGAAACTGCTGCAGGACTTGTTCCAGAGTTGGGCTGATCTCTCTGTCTCTGTCATGAATGTGGTGATTAAATACAGCAGCTTTGTACAGGATCTACTTTTTCTGCATCTCTCTCTGTCTGTGTCTGTGTTGTTGTTTGTGTCTCTGTCTCTGTCTCCCTTTGTATCTGTCCTGCACAGATTCTCTCCTCAAAGCAGCGACACTGGTAGAGGACACTGCATTTGTGGTCCTTCAGGGAGATCTGGGCTCCCTGAGGTGTGCTGAGAAGATCAGTGATAATTTCTTAGCACCAGTTGCTCATGGTGACAAATGGCCACTAAATATTAACTCATGGGGGAGAAATCTCCCTGTGGGTTCTGGATTAGTGCAGTATCAGATGTTCCCATCCCATCATGGATGCTAGTAGCAGCAGCCCCCTTCCTAGCCTCTGCCTGAACTGCTTTTGTGTGTTTCTCTGCATTTCTGACTGGCTTCTGGATTTCTTCTCTTACTCAAATCTGACTGCAGATGCATCATTTTCTCTGGGAGGGATTTTCCTTTGGAAATTTTTCACTCCGTTTGTGAGTCACTATACCCCACAGCAGATAGCAATAGGACAAGGAGGAGCAGTTTTAAACTGTCAGAAGAGAGATTTAGATTAGGTGTTAGGAAGACACTCTGTCCTTAGAGGGCACTGAAGCTCTGGAATAAGCTGCCCCAAGAAGTTGTGGATGCCCCGTCCCTGGAAGGGTTCAAGGCCAATTTGGATGGACCCCTGAGTGGGTGTCATTCCTGCCCATGGTGGATGAAACAAAACGATCTTTAAGATCCCTTCCCACCCAAATCTTTCTTTGATTCTGTGATTCTTTTTCTCAGTGGAGCAAGGACCTGTCTAAGGAATGGGTAGCAGAGGACTGAGTGGGGGATCAAGCATAATCCCTTGACTCAGGAAAGAGGTTTATGTATCATGGCAGCTACCCTTAAGCACTGGTGAAAGGAGTCTGAGGCATTCCTGTCCCTAGGATCCATTCAGTAGGTCATGACAATAACCCTTTCCCCACCCACTTGGCTTAGTGGCTGAGATTTTATGAAATGAGGCTGAACTGGCCTCATTTTCTGCCAGAGAGGCCTTCTCTCAGAAGCGTCACTTTTTGCGTCACTGGCCTCATACCTGCAAAGTGTAGGACTTTACAATTATGCTTATAGTCAAATCATGATTGTGTTATTAGTCATTGAAGCAAATTTGAAGGAAGCCATGCATTCTGGCACAAAGTCTAAGATTTCCCTCCTGAGCCCAAATTTGTGACATTTCAGAAAGCTTTCCAGTACAATTAAAATATGGCTTAGCTGCCTCGTGGCACCAAAATATTCTTGCAAGTGGGTGGACTTAGTGGCATGCAGGGAGAGGAAACTTGAAAGGTGCAAACAGCTTTTAACTTCATTTTGGACAAGGTTTCTCTGCTTCTTACAAAACAGGTGGGTTGATCCTCTTTCTTTCAGGCAACCACATGAAGAAACAATCTCCTATACAGGGGATCTACAAATTAAATACACTTACGGGTTTATTTCAGTAACTTCTTGTGAATACTTCCTTAGGGACTCTCGGGGATGATGAACCAGACAATTTTGACATTGATTGCTTCAGCCAGCTGGAAATTAAGGACTCCTTTAGCAGCCTGACCTGCAATTTCACCGAGCTGCCTCCTTACAACACTAACTACACCCTGTCGCTGTGGTAAGTGCTGTCTGTCCCTCGGTAAATGCCAGGGAAGTGAAATGCTGAGCACTAGTGAGTCACGATGCCACATGCAGGGAAACACGGGCAGCAAAGCTAGACAAAATCCTTCTTCAGAGTGTTTTGCCAAGTTTGAGTACTGTATTCAGCAAAGAAGAAGAGTTTACTGAAGCAGAACATGACTCCCTAATGAGAAAAAGGACAAGCTGGAAGGGTCTCTAAAGGGGATTATGATGTCTCCAGTAGTTCTGACCTTGGCTCTGTTGCTCTGAAACGCCTGTAATATGGATGTAGCCCAGCATGAACTGAGAGCTTTTTTCTTTAATTTAAATGGTATTTTAAAAAATGTTTTTGAAGACACAAATCCTTGCCACAGAAAATTCTTTAGCAAAAGGTTAATTTTCCACATCCGAGAAAATGCCTTCATCTAGGTTAAGAAAAAAACTCAGCTATAGTCTTTGCACACAGACATACAAGAAATACACTAGAACAAGCGCACAAACCTCCAACACTTATCAAACACATCAGTCATCTTCACTTCCTATCGAGGCCTTGAAACTCTTTCCACCCTTTTTTTTCACTGTTGTGCCAAGCTGAAGATCAAATTTTGTTTCTTGAGCATACAGATCCTTTTCCCTTTTTCTGTTTTTCCTGAAACTGGAAGTTGTGTGGCAACCAAAAAAAGAAGTGGGTATTTTTTGTAAATCCTTATATACTAGTCACTAATTATTTCCATTTTGTACTCATAGTTTATTAGAATTTTTCTATTTTCATGGGAACTTGTTATGGGTTTTGACTGAAGTTTTACGGCAGTTCTCAAACATGGGAGCCAAAGAAATGGAAAAAACTGCCATGTGATTCCTTCATGGCCAGGCTGACTGTTGACCCTCTATTTGCTGCTGCCTAAGTCAATAAGGAATTAATCTTTATCTTCAAAGAGCATCAAAACGCATTGCCCTATATTTAAAAATATCAGCGGGAAGGTAATTTTTAAAAATGGAAATGTTTCAGCACACACCACCAATTAAACAATTGCACTTTTTTCTCGAGAACTCCATGATGCTTAATGTGATTCACATCACTTAACTCTTGTGCTCAAGGACCACAAGAAAAAACACTATCAATCTCTCAAACTCCTGATTTGCGTTGCATCATTTCTTATTTCACATGGAGTCTCACTTCAGTGAGATGAGTGAAATGAGCAAGCAGGATCCATCCATTATAGTAAGTAGTCAAGTCATATTAACACTGAGAAGAAATGATTGTCATGTCACTTTGGCCTACAGTACCAAGGAAGACAACGATTACGCCTGCTCCAACATGAAGAAACAGGAGGATGTGTTCTTCATACAGTTCATTGATATACTCTCAAACAGAGATGTTTGCATGTACTCTGAGATGAAGAGAAGGGTCTGCAGGAGTCTGGTTATAACTGACATTGGTGAGACACTTAACATTTTGGATGGTTTTAAAGTTACAGGGGTTACTGGGTTAAAAATAGCCCAGCACAAAGCCTAATGGTCTAGATGACATAAAGGCACCATAAAATAGCATCTTAGCAGGGCATGTGGTCTGGATTGGGGTGTTAGCAGAGTGTGGTGTTTCCCCTCCTTCAAAGCCAGTCATGATTAACTTACATTCAAAATGCGTGGCTGAATTCAGGCTGATTGTGACACTGCCCAGATCTGAACACAGATTGAATCCCATCCCTGGCTGAAGAAGCTGTTCCTGAGTGTGGATGAACTGCCAAGCAGGGACATTTTGTTCATCTCTGACTAGGAATTTTGCAGTTTAGGGACTGGCCACCCCATGGATGGCATGAGCCCAGTAGCAAAGGGAACACAAGGCTGCAAGATCTCACGTCACATCGGGGTGTATCCTGTAGTCTGAACAAGGTGTATGCTGCACTGGTAACTGTGAACGGGCTAACACACACCAGGGACCTGCCTGAGCCAAGAAATAAGAAACTGAAGGGGAGGAGGGGAATACACAGAATTTACTGTTCTTGATAACCAGTGTCATTCAAGGGCGGCAGAGAAGCCATTGTAGGACAGAGTATTTTCTGTTCTTCTCTGGTGCCACATTGCTTTGTCTCCAGTTGGCACTAGGCACTGCAACATCCCTCTCTTGTGAAACATTTCTGCCACAGTCCAATAGTTTTGTAATAATCTTACATTACCTCTGGCAGTGCCTACTCTAAAGACTGTGGAAGATAAAAGTATCTGGGGGTTTTAGAACGAGTGAGAACAATTTGTGGCTATATGTGTTTTCCTGAGAGGAGAGGGGTGTGGGCTTTGTGTTGCTGTGAGGCTGATGTACTTATCAGGGTGAATTCAGGAAGCCTCAGTGCCACAGTCACAAGTCCCTGCAGGTCTCAAGCACATCCAGCTCAGGCTTGGCTTGGGGAGAACCCTGGGAACTGGGTTTTGGACTTGTACTTGCACAGATTGTCTTTGGCACAGTCTCCTGCAGACCAGGTTGGATGTTGGTTCACAGCAAGGGTCTGGAGCAGCAGCTTCTCTGGTCTATCTGCAACTGTCAGACTTGGTAGCTCCCTCTGTCCCAATGCCCTGACAGACAGCCACAGTGGCACCTGAGCACAGGTTGTTCCCCAGTGCCTCCTCCCAGGTGGGTTTTTCCAGGGGCCTCCATCTCAGAGCACTAGGGACTAGTGCTAGAGGGACTGAGTTGCAGGCCTTCAAACTGCCACAGGGGTGGGCATGCTCAGGAATTGCTTTCCAAGACTAAATGTCATATTCCTCACAAGCACCTCCCCTGCTGGTCAGACTGCTTCTCTAGCAGGTCAAAACCAAGGATCCTTCACAGGAGGAGCTGGGGCTCAGCATGGGGATTGCCTAACTCAGGACAACTCTTCCTCAAGATAGGTCACCCTGCAGGGCTGTAACTTGAAGTGCACTTTTTTTACATTTCAAAGCCTGTTTATTTTCTAGTAACGTTATTCTGGTCCTGTTATGTTCTGGTTTGTTGTCATTTGCAGTTAAGCCCGAAGTTCCATTCGCTATAAACATCACATATGAAAGGGAGGCAAATGAATATCTTATTCGTTACTGTACACCACACTCCAGGAAGAAATACTTAAAGGACAAATTAGTACACCAAGTAGCCTACCGGCAGAAAGAAGGTACTTGGAAGGTAAGTGGGGGTGTATTGGTGTGCTTACACTAATTTCCAAAATTAAATATTATCAAAATTACCTGTACCATGTAAAAATTATCAGATCTGCATTTCTGCAGATCTCCATTTGAAAACTTGGAAAGGTGCAATACTTGGTGTTTGGAAATTTCATCAGTCAAAAGAGGTTTCATTTATTTGGGCTTTGCAGTGGGAATAGAAGACGTGTGTTCAACCATTCTAAGTTTGCTCTTCGCTGTGGTGATTTTGCTGTTATTTTCTGTGCTCATCAGTCAGTAAAATGTGTGACCTCTTTACTTATTTTTCAAGTTTCTTCACATCTCCTTTTCCATTGAATCTTTCCAGGCTTCCACTTGCAGCTCTCCCACCCTTAGGCTGTCTGAGGCTGTGCTGCCTGTGAGCTGGGTCTCGCTGGGGCTGCCCAGCTGCTGGGATGTCTGTGTCCCCTCTCACCAGGGCAGCCATGCAAAAGCTAGTCACAGTGTTTGAAAGCCTGGACTACATCTGGGTTTTACAGAGGGAGCACATTTTTGTGTTGTCCACAAAAATCAGATTTGTTACCTGGAGTGCAACATGCCAGTAATTACACACTGGAGAGAGATGTGGATTGTTCAAGTTGCACAAGCCTGGATGCTCAGTGGTATTCCACAAATCAAGCACACTGACTGCCAAAGCATTTTACTATTTATACATTTTAGCAAACAAACTAATTAATGTTCCTTGGCCACAAGTTTTATTGTTCTCTTTTTAATTAGTATTCCATCTTCTATTGATTAATAATTCTCTCACGTCTCATGCCAATTAGCCTGGAAGCTCAGTCTTTCTCTTCTCTAGAGTTGGTGGCTCTCCTGTCCTGGTGGGCCATGAGCCACAGCCGTGATCTGCTCCTGCCAGAATTACCTTCTGCCCAGTTCAGAGCTGATTCAGCACAGTCACTAAGTTGTCTTTATTAGTTGCTTCCTTATATTGGGGGTTCTGCCAAATATCCTCTGTTATGGCCTGTAAATTCTGCACTCTGTGTCCATTACCATCACTACATCCTTCTTCCCGAGCTTCATTAACCTCCCCCCAGTTCTCACATCATCGAAGGATGTCAAGACCCAAACCTTAACAAGGCAATTTTATCCACAAATAATTTGCTTTTCTAACACCTGGACATTGCTGAGAGCTTGCTTATTAACTGCTCTCTGTTTCATAGATTATATCTCCCTCCCTGTTGATTAGACTTGAAAATATACAAAGATCAAACATCAAAGAAGGGAAAAAGAAAATGGATTCAGGAGGCAGCAAAATACATTGAAATGGAGAGCACCAGAGCTGCACTGCAGGATTTCTGCTGGGCTTCCCTGTAACTGCCCTCTCACACGTTGTCTTTAGATGCTGCAAAAATTTATTTTTTCTCCATTTCTCCTCTGAGCCTTTTCAGGGAAGCACATACTTCCTACTGCAGTGTCAGCTGCTTCAAAGCACAGTTAATACTCTCAGCTGTTTTCCAAAAAGCTTTTACCTGGCATTAGTCTCTCTTCTCAATACTATCTGGACTATGCTGCTATTTAACTAGGCTGGTGACCTGATAAGCCCCTGTGTAATAATTAGAGAGATGGAGTAAACAGCATAGTATTTCAGGGATGCACCTGATCTCACATATTTTGCTTAACTCGAGGATAATTCTCCACTGTCTGCTGGAAAAATAATTGTATTTTTTGTGTGTGTGTGTTTAGACAATAGAGTCACCATATCTTCAGATAAAATTGCTGGGGCAAAACCTTGAAAATGAAGCATCGTATGAGGTGAAAGTACGTTCTCAGCCCAATGGAGATTATTTTAAGGGCACATGGAGTGAATGGAGCACTTCCAAGAGCTTCAGGACAGCAAGAGAGCAGCACTCCGCAGAAAACCGTAAGGGCTGAAAACACTTTGGTCCTCCTGGAGGAAAGCAAAGCTGGGGGTCTGGGCTCCCTGGCCAGCCTTAGAAGCAGCAGGGATGAGAGAATGTGGAGGGAAGAGCCCACAGCCACATCAGGGTCAGCCCTCTCAGACACAGCACTCCAAGGAGAGCAGCTGGGTTGCTCTGGTCTGGGGCTGGCTCTCCGTGAAGATTTAAATCTCACTCCAGGGCAATAAGGTCAGAGGAAATGCTGCCATGAGAGCATGAGGGTGTGGGGGCAGAGGGAGATGAAGACTGACTCGCTGCTTGCTGCTGACTGGCTTACCAGGATAAGGAAGAGCTTGCACCAGGCATTTTGGGTAAGGCACAAGGAGCAGTGAAACATGACCCTTTTCAGGACCCTGGGCTTGGGTGTGAACGTGGCACCCGAGTTGCAAATGCAGCACAGGATAAAATCTCATCACTGCATGTGGTCTTTGTGGTCCTTGGGTCCCTTCAGTCCCCCTCGCCATTATGGGTGTTAGAAGTAATTTCTGTGCTGCTGTGAGGACACAGTGAGTGCTGGTTTCAATGCACAGGAGGTGACAGCACTCTTCAAGTTGCTTTAATCCAGTCTGTGAGCCCAGCTCGAAGCTCAGCCAGGTGCTGATGCTCTGGCAGCCTATAATTTACCTCCTTCATGGAGGCAGGAGAAATGAGCCATTGCACCAGCCCAGTGATAGGCAAGTGCAATGCTTGGTGTTAATTCCTCATTTATCATCTGAAAAGACATCACTATTATGATGGCTTAACAGTGAAACATTTACATGCATTGGCTGATTTTCTCTGTTTTCCCTTAGATAGCAGTGTGGTCATGGTTATACTCTCCATTCTGGGATTCATGCTGTCTGTTGCTATGATTGCACTGATCGTAGTTTTTTGGGAAAACAGGTAATCTCTTTGTATCAGAAAAGATGTTGGAACCCAATCCTGTTATGGCAGTCTTCTTGCTTTCCCTGTTATACTTGTGAACTAATCTCTCTCTGTCTCTGGAACTCTGTATCAAGCTGATGGCAAGCAATACAAGAAACAGTGTTGGCAGGCAGAAGATGACCTGCCACTTGGACCAGATTTCAGTCTTGAGCTCAAAACACTGGGACCTTTGGTGCCAAAGTCACCACAAAACACTTACAGACTTAATGTCTCACTGGAGGCAAATTTGACTCACAAACTTCAAGCAAAATCCAGAAAAGAAAGGAACCTGTGGGTTTTAGTAAACTCTTAAGTGTGGAAACAGCGTGCCAGGGTGATGACCTCTCCCTTTGACAGGCTGACTCAGTGGGAGCAGTGCTTTCAGAAGCAGCAGGACAGAGCCCTCTGCAACAGGGGCTTGATGATGTCAGACACCAGCCTGGCCAAATCCTCTTTAGCCAGCCATGAGGCGAGGTCAGGCAGAAGTGGGACTAAGGATATGTTCCTTACCCAAGCAGTCCTTGGTCTACGTTAGGGTTTTTTCATATATCTGCTACACAGCAGTAAATGGATAACTGTAAATACGTAAATACGTAAATATGTTTTTAATGACATGACTCACTAGAGCTGACAAGTTTAAGAAAATTAACAGATATGTAGATAATGTTACGAAACTAGAATCTGGAGGGAAAAAAAATCCAAGTTTAACTTGCGGAAGATTAAGAACTCTTTGCAAGATGGAAAGACCAGGACTCTTCAGTGACATTCAGAGCAGTCTGTCCATGACACCCAGCTCAAGAGAGGCAGCTCTGTGTGAGCTACATTTTGTGACAGCACTTGGGCTGTGCTAATTCCAGAGTAACACATGGGGATTACCTAGCAGTGTTAAACATGGGGATTACCTGGCCAGTGCTAGTTGGCCTCAGCCATACCATGCTACAAACAATTCTAATAATTAAACATTTTAGAACACTAGAGTTATCTGCCCTGGTGCTACTTTATTCGCTAGTATAAGAGGTTGCTTGAGATTTCTTGTTCTTGGCTTTTACTGTTGCTGGGGTCTTGTAGTTCTGTAACTGCTGCAAGTTTTGCTTATATAAAACTGCAGCAAAAACACATGAGACTTTTTGATCCCAGATATTTAAATTTTAAAAAGAAGAGGGTTTTGTAAATGTGCATATATGCAGTAACACAGATACACAAATAAATATATATTAATATACATGTATAATTATAATGCTACAATGATTTAATATCAGTTGGACAACATTCTCTACATGCATCATAGCTAAGAGTATCAAGCAGCACAACAAGAGAACTTTGCTAGTCAAGGCAGTTAAAATGAGACCTGTTGAACAAGGCTACAGGACAGGTGTCTGTAGCTCAAATTGGATAATGCCAGCCAGCCTATAGGTTTTGTGAGAACTAGTACAAATTATGAAATATGAACTTCTGATACCTCAACACAGCCCTCTTATGCTGCTTTTTGTCTACTGTTGCTGTTTCAGGATCAAGCCTGCTGTATGGCCAAACCTTCCTGACCATAAAAAAACGCTGGAGCAGCTATGCAAGAAGCCAAAAAACGTATGTTCTTCCACTGTTCTTTCCACCTGAGTATAGACTCTTGGGGACAAAACTAATGCTCATGAGAGACAGTATGTGCATTTTCTGCATGAAATAGGACATCCTTCAGAAATTACCTCTACATTTCACTGAAGAGAGCCCACATTTGCTCATTCAGATGTCAGTGAAGGGTATGGAAGTAACACACAATTGACCTAGCGCCTGAGGTTTGACTTGTGCAAAGTAACTATAGAGGTTTTGGGAAGTTATCTGTGAAAGGCTGAAGGAATTGTTTATAGAAGAAAAGGAAGCTTGGAGCAGGAAATGCTACTTACAACCTTCCAATACCTAAGGTGTATGTAGAGAGATGGGAAGAGTGCTCTCACCACAAGGCTGGTGGTGACATGACCAGAGGCAGCAAGCATGTATTGCTTCAGGGCAGACTTCTTCCAGATATAAGGAAAGAATCTTTCATGTGAAAATAATTTAAAACTGTGTAGCCTGCCCAAAGACAAGGTAGGTTCTCCTTTGGAAATATGTTTAAGGCTTGGCTTGATAGGACTCTGAATAGCCTAGTCCAGGTCCTGCTTCTGGCAGAAGGTTGGACTCCACAGCTCCTTACCAGCCAAGATGCTTTGGTGATTCTACAAAACTGTGATCATGGGGCTGGATGGGGACCTTTTGCAAACATCCCTGGTGATGTCCATGTACCCTGACATGCTCAGCAGCATTGTTCATACATCGTGCAGTATATGAACTGCTTTGCCTGTTAGAAGTCAGATGGACAAGTAAGTCATTAATGCTGTTTACACCAGGTACATTAGCATGTTCTTAATTTCCTAGGAGGCCTAACACAGCTCTCCCAGCCCCTGTGCTCCCCAGTTCAGGGATTCCTAACGTGTTTCAGGAAGTTGTGGCAAATTTTTACTTCCCTCGCTGCTAAATTAGGAAGGTAAAACAGAAAGAAGCCACCTGGGTGGGCACACTCTTCCTGTGAAATGGCAGGCATGAGATTAATGTCTCAGAAACATCTCTGAAACACTGTATAGAGCATAAAACATTCTCCAGGGGTACTACCCAGAGAGGGACACAGGAAAAGTGAAGTAAATAGGGAAAAGAGTTTTCAGCCATGTGGTAAGTTTATTCTGTGCTAACCTATTGTTCAGCCTGCTCAGGGTTACACCTAGAGTTAAAGTAATAGTAAATACCCTTCTAAAATCAAATAAGTTATCAAAGTATCTTTTCTTTTCAGCTACCACCCACTGTTGACTAACTGTGCTGTTCCCTTTGCCACACAGAATTTTGATACAAGCTTTAACCCAGAGAGTTTTGGTTATGTTCATATCCATAAAGTGGATGGGCTTTGGGCAAAAGCTGAACTGGAAAATTTTCTGCAGCCATCAACTGCTCCAGAGACAAGCCTTCCAGAAAAATTCAGGAGTGGATCAGACCTGAAGATGATCCCTGCAATAGCAGACAAAACCAACCTAAATCTGCCAGTGTCTTACGAAGCCCTGCACAGGCTCCTGGGCAGCAGCCAGCATGTAGCCACTGAGGGCAGCTGCAGCTGCAGAACCTATGAGATTTGCCACAGCAACAGGGTGCCCCAGCACAATGATGGTTTCAGCCTTTCCTCCACTTGTCCCCTGGATCCTTCTGGCCAACCCCATCCAGATCCCCTAAATGATGACACCATATCCCAGATGCTGCCTAACAGTGACATGAGATCACCAAACAATGAGGAAGCCTATGTCACAATGTCCAGCTTCTACAAAATTCAGTAAATCTCACAAGAATTACAGCCTGCATTTTTTTTCTCTAACACAAGCAGAATACTGAAGCTTTCTGGCTTTGTTTTCCTTTATCTTGTGAGTTCCCACCTCCCTCATGCACTCTGCTCACAGTGCAATGCTATAACTGCAGGGAAGTGTGTTCTCCTACATTCCAGTGAGGAGTAGCCTATCTCAGCATTCAGTATGCTGATAGCAGTTTTCACTGCAGCATAAATTAAATTCAATTCAACCTGGTTTTCATCTTCAAATCTGATTAATCCAGAGCAGTGACAATGCAGTCCCAGCTGAGGTTCACAGCATGTCTCGTAGAAATTAATGAACTCTTTTGTTACTCTCTTGGTTACAGAGCTAAGCTCTTATTGAAATATGCTAAGCTCTTATAAGAAATATGGCAACAAATTCCTTTTAAATAGAAGCCCATCTCTCTTAAACACTGATGGGTCAAGACTAACTCTCCCCCCAGTCAGTCAAAGGACAAAAAGACAGTAAATTGTAGTTGCTATCAAGTATTGGGTGCCTGGGGATTCAGTAGCTTAAACACCACAATGAGAGTTAGCTGCCCGGTAAAAATGTTACATGGGCCCACCTGAGGGAGGTGTTTCCTGAGAGGGATTTAGTTTTTGGTTCAGCGGTTTTTTTGTGGGTTTTTTTTTTTTTTCAGACGCAAATTAGGACAAAGCAAACCCTAAATGCCACTACTTTTTGCTATTGGCAAAGATCTGCCCTTAAGCCAATTACAGAATCCACAGGTACTTCTGCTAATACTTTTGAGGTCTTCAACATTTCATGTACCAACTATGTGAAGCAAAGTCCTTTCTCTTCCTAGAAGCTGAATTAGGTCTGTAAATTGCATGATGCTGCCCTTTTCTGCAGCTCTTATGCAATTATTAGTGTAGCATAAGTGCTTTCCATTTCAGAGGCTGAGCGACCATGTTTGTGTACTAGCATTACTCCCAATGGCAGTGACTGCACACAAATACTATGAATTTGGACAGGCAGTGTTCTCATGCAACATCCAACAGAGGAAGATGGATAGAATGTCATGGATCCTTGCCAGTGATCACAAGACCTAATTTGTTTTTTTAAAATTACTTATAATTTGACAGGAGTTGTTTTTTTGTTTGTTGGTATTCTTTTTTTTTCTTCTTAGTATTTTTTTTAAGTTTGGGTTTTTGTTTGTTTGGGTTTTTTTTTAAAGTTTTTAGAAATTTATTTGCATTGTGACTTTTTTCTTTATTGTATTACATTTATTATTTTTTCACGTCATGGCTGAGCCACTTCACAGTCCTTGGTTGCTGCATATTCTGGAGCACACACTTGGAGATAAAGCTGCTACAGCCACACGGTTGCATGACAGCAAAATGGTGTGGCCATGGGACATCCAAGCTGCTTTCTTGCACTCTGGATTTGGGGTTCACTCATTGTGCAGTCTTGGTTCCTCTAGCTCTTAGAAATTCTCCTTTACCTAGTTACATTCACATTCCCAGAGTCTAAGGGTGAAAAGAATCCTCTCTTATCCTCAGAGGATGAGATGCTCAGATTTGTTCTGACTGCTAATGGTCACGGAGATGTTGCAAAACCTCAGCTGCTTCTATCTGCCTCTGCCGAGACAGCTTTGTGCCAGGAGACCAGCAGAATGAATCAGATCACTGAAAATCTCTTGTGGCCTTGTTTCAAGAATATATGGCAGAGTGGGGCTTGCATTAAACTCAGTTGTTTGAATCAGAATTTGATGCTGCAGGAGACAGTACAAACCAAACAGCAATTCTGGACCACATCAAGCCAAAACCAGCCTTCCCAAGACAGCATTCCACCTCCTCCACCTCCACCCAGCGCCGGGGAAACTTTCGAGTGGGGAGAACCTAACAGCTGCTGTGTGCAAAGGGGCCTCAGATTTGCCTCAAGGCATTCCAGTGACATTATACAGAACAGTTTTTATTGCTGTTTACTGCCGAATGAAGCATTAATTGATGCAGAAGAAAAAGATCAAAGGCCTGGGCATTCATTTGCTTTATAGTGCTTGTATTTCCTTTCAAAAAGAGCTGCTGATAATGCTTATACTGTGAGAACTTGCACAGTGTGACTGTAGATACAGACAGACTATACTGGCACAATACTTTCTTCCAGTGACACAGTGACAAACAAAAAGGGGATAGAAGAAGAAGCGAAAGTACATCAGGAAAATCTTCTGCTGTATGTGCTATGCTTCCTTCAATTTTTGTAATTCTGTAACACATTTGTTCGATGTATGCAGATGTAACCACTTTCAGCTTTGGTTTGGAAAAGAAAAAAATAAAGCCAAATATGCACCAAAGCCAGAAACACCACAAGCATTTCCTGTCTATGGCCAAGTTATATTTAGTCCATATATGAGGATACAGCCATGGCTATATCTGGACAATCTGTCAAGTAGTTTCCTTATTCTACGTGACAATTTCTCCAGAGCTGTCTACAAATTCCCATTTGCCTCAGTAACCACACAGGAGTATTTCTCAGCTTTCACATACTCCATGCACTTCCTTTAGTTCAGCATAACTTTCCTTCTCCCCCTTCTTTCTCCAGTGCTCTTAGTCAGCTGCACACCCAGACCCAGCTTGCTGACACTGGTTTCTCTGTAGCTGCCTTATGACACAGTGCCTGGAGCTGCCTTGTCCCCACTGGGCTCCAGCCCCTCTCCTGCAGTTGTGGTGCCACACAGATGCCCTCCCTCCCATCTTTGCAGTCTCCTGCACTGTGCAAGTGTCTCTGAGCTGTACACAAATAAACTTAGGAGTATTGTCAGTTATAACAGTGAGTCATGTTCTAATTCTAATGATGCTGGAAAATTCTAATTACGTCTCAAGGCCAATAGTCATCCCTGACTTAAAGTGTTAGTTTGTTTACCCCATCTCCTCCCCTTGTGCACATTAGAAAGGCTGAAAGAACACACACAAATGCTGTGTGTGTCAGTGGGGCAGCAGATGACCAGCTAAGTGTGGGGAGGCAGGAGGACTGCTTCTGGTGCAGCTAAATGCCTCTGATGTGAAGTCTGGGCTATGAAATAAATGTTAAAAGGGTGGCCTGACAAGCTCTGCTCCAGGGACATGTGGCTGAATCCAGGGCAATTTTTGGCAGGCAGAAGCTGACTATGAAACCATCTCTTCTGGCAGCAAGAGACATGGTGATTCTGCAGAGCAGGAGTGCAGCCCCTTCTCAGCTTCTTAGCAGTAGTGTTGATTGATTTGAAGGCCTGTATTTGTACAGCGATACAGCAGTGCTGCAGCCTGGGGGGAGAAGCAGTTGGATTTTAGTCAATACACTTTTAAATCAAGCTAGTTATCTCTGTGGTTGTGGGGTGTCTGAAGCTATCATTTAAAAACTGATAAAATGTGATATAAAGAAGACTTACCACCTCTGAGAAGAATTATTGTAGAGTCAAACACTTCTTATTCCTGTGATCATGAAGCCACCCAAATTAGCACTCCTGTGTGTCACAGAGCATTGGCAAAACAAATCTAAAGTACAGGCACACAGGAAAACAACTGATAGCGCCAGAAAATGCAATTGCTAAATTATACCGACTGTTTCATCCCTTGCTCACGCGGCAGCTCCATGTTTCAGTCAGGATGGCTTTTCCTCGGCTTCTAAGCGCCACCTGCTGAAACACCAAGCCACGTGTCAAAGCCCAGCACTCGGACATTTGCTGGTGCCATCGCATCCTGCAGTCCCAAAAGCGTTGCTTAGATGGGACCTGTGGGAAAAATCAAGCTCACAACAAACTAAGCAGTATTTCACTTATTTGTAGTCCATGGTCCTAAAGAAGTTTGGGCAAATAAAAGCAAAAGACAGAGTTTCCAGGATTTATTCATCCTTAAAATGAAGTAGGCATCAGTGTCCACAGAAGCACTAACTCCGCAGCAGTAATTCAGAAGTTCATCTTTTGTAACCTAAGAATGATAAAAAGCAGTGTTTACAAGTTTGATGGCTATATACTGTAGCTCAACAGACTCTGTATTTTGCAAATGCTTCTTTTGCATCTTCCAGGGAAGTCTGATTTTCACGTCAGACTCTCTTGACCTGATATTAGGATGTGGGATGTATTGCTGCAGCAAGCTCCAACACAGAATCTAGTTGAATGACACTACGGCTAATGGATTGAGATTCTTTCGCTGGGAAACAGAGCTGCTGCTGTGGGCTCAAAGAAAAAAAAATCTGGTTATTGTTAAATAACAGCATAACTTACATGTCACAGTGAAATTAGATTAATCCAACATCAGGACCATCACCTAATGAATGTAAAAAGCCCCAAAGGCTTGTCAAACAACAGAGAAAATGAGACACAAAGCAGAAATGCATTGACGAAAATGTCTAAAGGAATAAATCTATGCCACAAAGTTGGAGCTTCTCTAACACAGTCTGACAATTGTTTTTAATTGTTTTTCCAGAAAATGTACATAAGATTTAA
>JAODKT010001744.1:10905426-10928356 GCA_027576195.1 Cossypha heuglini
TGTTATATTTTAAAATAGCAAGAATAAATATTTAAAAGACAGCAGCTTTCTACAATTCCTATTAATACTGTTTATGATTATTTTACAAGTGCTTGATTAAAAAATAAAGGCAGATCATATATGATTTTTCCAGTAGTGTAATTTATAGAAGTATAAAGTTTCCTTTTTTCTTAACACATTACTGTAATTAAATAAGAAGCTATGTTGTCGTTTGCCCAAAGCATCACCATGAGCACAGATAAGAAGTTACAGGTCTTTCACCTTCCCTCATAAAAACATTTCCTCACTTCATGGCTGAGAGATACACTCCTTTTTAGCTGAGTAGGGGACTTATTTCCCAATATACATTTCAAAACATGTATTAAGAAAAAGAGAACTACAGTTTTCTTGCTATCCATGCTTTTTAAGAACTCCAACACAGTCTAGGTACTGTTCTCACACTGCTTTTTGAAGTTCATTGTGACTTGCATACGTTATTGTCACTCATTTAAATCTCTGACAGGAAGACATTCAAACATTTGTATTTAACTTGGGTGGGATTTTTGGTATTTAGGGGGTTTTTTGGTGTTCACTGATGGAGAGAAAAATGCAGAAATGATGGCAAAATGTATACACTAACTTCTCAGTAATTCAGGAAGTGAAATAATAAAGAAATAGATCATTGACATTCTCTAGCAGCAAATAAATATGACTCGATATATACACTGACAGAAAAATACTCAATTAATTAATTACTTAATACTCAGTTCCCAAAAGCACAGTTTGCAAGGGAGTTTACTTAAAACCACCTAATCTGGAGCATCAGAAGTGATGCGGGAACACTGTTAGTCTACAGTACACTCACTGCTTGAACATATCAAAACTTCATGTAGCTGTAGTGCTACTGGGACCGGAGCTGTAGCAGGAAAGAACCCATCAAGAGTTGCCACAATCTGGCTGAGAAGCACCATGGAATCCCAGAATGGTTTGTGTTGGAAGGGATCTGTAAAGGCCACCTAGTCCTAGCCTCCTGCAATCAGCCGGCACATCTTCAACTAGATCTGGGTGCTCAGAGCCCCATCCAGCATGGGTTTGAATGTTTCCAGGGATGTCCACCCACAGCTCTCAGGAGTGGGCTAAATCCTTAGGGACATAGCCCCCAGCCACATTCTGCATTATTTGTATGAGCAGTAACCAAACTTGTTTGAAACCAGCTCTAGTGAACAGCAAATATTGCTCTTTTACAGTAGTATGCCATATTTCTTTATTGAAAGTATTCCAGATTCAGTCATATGAACCCATAAGGAGTTTTCAAAACATATTTTGAATTAATTAGCCAATAAATTGCATGTAATTAGAGCCTGGATAACTCCTGGTCAGCAATGCACACTATGGATGAAACCTGACTTCACTTATCAAACTCCTTGTTTAACTGAACAGTGTCCAGTGAGAATGTGACATCAGACATTGCCAAGCACAGTACAGAGAACTCTTCTCTGTAAAGAAAGAGCTTTTCAGAGATCAGAAAGCAGCCATCGATTCTCCCTTACTCCACTGCAACATCAAAAATGTCAGTGAATTCCCACTTCAATGAGCTCGGAATGTCTACATTAGAATCTGAAATCCCACTGCCATTAATTTATAACAGTCAGCTCTTCAAATTACTGTATTCCAATGGAATCTGTACCAGTTATACATAAAATCTTGACCATGTTTCCCCTGAAAATTCTGTTTGAAGCCATTTCACTGAGAGGGGAAAGACCAGGCCCCATGAAGGCTCAATCCCACTGTCTGGTCACCACGAACTAGGTTATTTCACAGATTTTCAGAAAAACAGATGCTCCTTCTAATAGCTTTTCTATTGGCCCTGAATTAGATTCCCCTGCAGTGACATCTCAAGAGTTAAACAAAGAGTTTAAATTTTATTTCTGCCTATTAGATTTTTATAAATAAACTGCTGAACAATTAAACAAGATACAAATTTTTAGAATAGAAATATAGAGTCTAAGAACATTCATGTGGATAGGTGCTCAAGAACATATACAACGCCTTTCATATAAAGATGAATTCAGGATAGCACTACAAAGTAGTTAAAAAATAAATTAAATAGGTGCTACCATAGAATTACTAAAGAAATATCTGAAAAAAGACAGACTCATCTTCTCAGCTTCCACTCCCTGATAAAATTACAGCCTAAGATTTGGAACAAACTTTTATAAATACAAATAATCAAAGTAAAAAGTGGCCTCAGTATGAGTAGTCTGGAAATTGCAAGAGCTTGAATGCCTGTGGGCATGGCTGACATCACTGTATTCACCTAGGAACAAAACTGACAATTACTGTATGTCTGCCAATTTATTAATGTAATTATTTCTATAGAAATAAAGATTTTTTTCTTCTTCATAGTAACAATTCAGTGTTTCAAAACAGGCAGATCAATGCATTACAAATACCACTACTGTTAGAATACATATACTAAAATCACAGGAGGTAGAGTTAGATCCCCATTAAAAATTACTTGAGAAAACACAGACTATTTTTAAAAATTAGTAGAATATGTCATTCATGAAAACTTACTTTTCAGAATAACTCATTCCTAGCTGCTTTAAGGGATGTGTTTTTTAAGCATGATAAAGAATGTATGATAAAAACATGTTCTCTTTCAGTTTTCAACATAATTTTGCAATAAGCAGAGAAGAAAGCTCCCAAGTGGCAAGGATTTCTGACAAACTGGAAAAAAGCAACATTTTAGATTATTCAAATTACCAAAGTTATCATGAATTTGACCGCATCTTTTACCTTATGATTACATTTGAAAATTCATTCAACTAACTATGGTTTAAAAATATGCCTACACTAATGAAATAATGTGAAGCTTTTTTACACTTTCAATAATTGGCATTTTTGAATGGCAAAGTATTACTCTTTTTGCAACAACTTACTGCAAAATACAGGCACCTTAGAAACTGATATATAATGCAACCAGGGTATTTAGGATATTAAAAGTGTTTACCACTACCTAGTCATGCTACGTATTTCCCTTCTTTTCAAGAAATACTTAGTTTGAAGCCGTGCCTGAGGTGCGTGCAAATTATGTTTCAGTATCTAATTCCATTTTCATAGTATGTTTTCTTTTACAGTTACAAAAACAATAGTGTGCCAAGATTTTTAATCATTACATCTGTAAAGATCTAAGCAGACATTGTATCTTCAATAATGTATTCTTGCTATTGCACATATGCTCATATGACAGTGACACCCATACTCAATTTCAACTATTTACACATGCTAAAATCACATATCTGCATATAATGTTGTAAAAGAAAAAATACAGCCTTTCTTGACCAACATACATCGCTCCAAAATTTATGCCAAAAAAAATTTCATGGAATCACGAGTACCAGGATGGAAGGAACCTCAAGGATTATCTGTTGACACCATGCTGTGTGGTGCAGTCAATACTGCAGGGAAGAGATGCCATCCAGGAGGACCTGGACAGGCTTGAGAGGTGGGTCTGTGCAAAGCAAGGGCAAGGTCTTGTATCTGGGTCATTGCAATCCCAGACACAGCTTACAGGTTGGGCAGAGAACAAACTGAGAGCAGCCCTGCCGAGAAGGACTTGGGGGTGCTGTGGGTGAGAGGCTGGACATGCCCAGCCATGGCACTCACAGCCCAGAGAGCCAAACGTGTCCTGGGCTGCATCCAGAGCCCCGTGGGCAGCAGGGCAGGGAGGGGATTCTGCCCCTCTGCTCTGCTGAGACCCACCTGGAGCACTGCAGCCAGAGCTGGGGTCCCTGCACAGGAGGGACAGGGACCTGCTGGAACGAGCACAGAGGAGAGACACAAAGATGGTCACAGAACTGGAGCAACTCGCCTATGAATACAGGCTGAGAATTAGGGTTATTCAGCCTGGAGAAGGGAAGGTTGTCTCACAACCATCTTCCAGTGTCTGAAGGTGCCTACAGGGAAGCTGGAGAGAGACTCTTCATCAGGAGGTGTAGTGATAGGACAAGGGAAAATGGATGAAAATTGGAAGAGGGTAGATTTAGATTACATATCTTAAGAAATTCTTTATTGTATGGGTGGTAAGGCACTGGCACAGGTTGCCACAGAGAACCTGCAGATGCCCCATCCCTGGGAGTGTTCAAGGCCAGGCTCGATGGAGGGCTGAGCAACTCAGTCTAGAAGGTGTCCCTGCCCATGGCAGAAGGGCTTGAGATTAGATGATCTTTAAGGTTCCTTCCAACCCAAACAGTTCTGTGACTATGATTTTACGGTCCAACCTTTCTGAGAGAAAGCATAGTGTAGACAAGATGATTCAGCACCTTGTCCAGCCAAATTTTAAGTGTTGAATGTTGGGAGACATTATTATTATTATTATCTCTCTTTTCTGGAGACATTATTTCAATGGCAGATTATTCTAATTGTACAAAAATTTTCAATTGTGTCCAACTGGAATCTCATCAGGACGAACTTGCGGCCATGACATCTTGTCTTTTCCATGCGACTCCTTGTAAGAAAGGGAGTCACCATCTCCTTTGCAGCCCTCTAAATATTAGAACTTGTATTATCTGATTTTATGAAGAAAGCCTGCCATTCAGGCTTTCTGATTCAAATACCACTGAAGGCAAAATAAGCCTTATTTTTCTTCAGTAGATTTTGGACTAGGCATAAAGTCCAAATAGAAAAATTATAGAAAGCATTTATTATTGTAATTGATATAACTGCACTTTAGATGCATCAATATGCTCTCACAGCATTGGTTAAAATACAAAATAAAATATTCTAAAAAAACTCTTCCCCGAACTCAGACTGTTATAGTTCAAGCTGAGCCCTAGGTATATTTACGTAGTTTACCATCTATTAACTTTAAATAGTTTTCTCATTTTGGTCATGACACAAAAGCCCACACTGATGCACAACAGTATCTACAGTAGCAGAAGCATATTCCTATAACAAGTGGTGAAATTATCATACACGTGCATTTCCAAAAGAGTTGTTCCTTCTTTTTTTTTTTAAAGAGTCTTTGATGGTTCAGTGATATATCACAAATACAGTATTTTCCAAGCAATGAGTAGGAGCTATATTTCCACTGAATTTTCTTTAGCATTGATGAGCTTAGACGTCATCAAATATTTTGCTCCGAGACATTGACAGGTATCTTCCACCAGGCTGGTACCTGCAGAATCAATTTTAAAAGTGAAAAAGTGTCACAGGAAATAGAAAAAATAAAGACTCATGAAATCATCTAACTCTCATTGCAATCTTACTCCTTAACTCCAGTGGATTACAGGCTTTGAGGTTTTACTGAATTAATTTCCATGAGATTTGAAAAACAGTCATTAAATTAAACCTCATGTGACCAAGAGAAACAGTTATATGAATACTGGGAGTCTTAAAGAATGATCCTTCCTAAAACAAAGGAAGAAGTTGGATGTTTTGGTTGAACTGGACTTTGAAAAAAAAAAAAATCCCAACCACACCAACAAACAAACCAAAACCCAAAACACAATAAACCCAAACAAACAACAGCACCCGTGAAGTAGCTGTGGGTGCTTAATAGTACATCTCATGGGGTGTTCTTAGAAGAAATACAGTATCAAATTTAATGAAAACAAAAGCCTGTATGTTTAGTGGGAAAAGAGAAACTTCACAAATTGTTGGTCAAATATATTTTAGAGACACTTTGAAAGCACAAATAAGGTCCAACATAAGCACAATGCAGTTCCTTGCTGTAGTATTTAGTAAAACCTGAATGAACACAAAGCCATAATCTAGTGTCCTAACTGCCCTTACTGTCCAAGAATGTTCTATGAATGTTCTGTCCAAGAATGTTCTATCAACTGCAGGAGCTTTAGTTTTGAAAACCAATGTTACATAAGCTACTTCTAAATTAATTTGAAGTCCATATGCAATGACTCTTGATTTACTACCTCCATGAAATGAAAGGAAGGTTACTAGGCAAAGCTCAACTAAGCTTTGAAGCTCCCGGTTTTCTTTTTGAAGAAGTTTAGAATGTTCCACTTTGCAAAGCATGCATAGATGCCTAGAGACTTCTGACACTGTGCTTGAGAAGTACTTGATCCAGAATAATTACATATGCATACTTCTGTTTTTAGCAGACAATCCCTTTCACACTGCATAGAAGCCAACTGCTGACATAAATTCTAGGCTAGAAATTCTAGCTCCTCTTTAAACTCTTGTGCTTAAAAGCCCCAAATTTTCAAATATGGTGACATGAGACTAAACCAGCTGTCTAAATTAACCTGTGAAAGCTGGCAGTGCCATTTAACAGCATGTTAAATGTTTTGCATGTTTCTGAGTTGGCATTTGTTTATTGACATTATAGATGTAAGTCCACTGAAACAAGTACTTTTTGTGACTTTTTGATTGGGCAAGCTAGTTTTAGCTGAAAAACAGCAAACGATAAGTTTTTATATGTGTTTTAAATTATTTGTCATTTAGTAGTTCTAAACCATAACCACGCCCCCCCCCAAGAAAAAGCAACCATATAATATATTGCTTGTTTCTTAAATATGAGCAGAGCTAAGCAGTTACATAAGGTACTGTATAACTGAAGAAATCTGGTGTTGCAGTCACAGCCACAGAATCACAAAAATCTCTACTACAGACAGAGATACACAGTGCAGTCTGGTACTCCCTGTTCAGATTTTAGTTTACTTTAGTAGTTACAAGATCTGATACCCAGCTGTATTCCTGCAGCAGATCCTGTAATATTCAGTTTTCTTTCCTGCAGCCTTTTCAAAATGGATTTCATACTGGGAAATCAAGTGAGCTTTCTCCAGTTTTGTAGGAAATTAGGGAAATTAAGGAAAACCTTATATTGTACATCTGTCTGTTGAGGCATACACCTAGACCAGGTAGCTTGGTGTGCCCTGTATGGCAGGAAATGGGAGCCCCAGGCAAGGTGCCATGAACAGCTAACAAAGGGCACAAGGACCTTTGGCCCAGCCACTCGGAGACTGTGCAGGAGCCAAGGGCTCAGCTGGAAGAGCCTGGATTGTGGTGCACATGGGCTGTGAGGGCGTAAAAGCTCAGGGATTCTTTTATTTGGGGTTCCTCCCTGGAGGCACCAATTTGAGCTGTTATGCTGTCACTGCACCAAGATTAAAGCAACCAGATTACCTGGGACTCTGCTCTGGGAAACCTGCAGTTGAGCTGGAAAGAGAAACTTTTCTGACTCTTGAGTGAGAGTGAGGTGAGTAGTGAGTGAAAGGGCATCTCTGGGGTCACTAGAGCTGCCTCTGGTAAAGGAGCTTTAGTGCCAGCAGTGAAAGTCTGCAGTGGCACAAGTGTGACCCCCAGACTGCCCCCAGAATGGTCACACCGGGATGTTTCCTTAACATGCAGGTCATTCACCAGTTTTATATGCAGCATTTTTCAAGTTATGCCATACATAACGTTATATCCAGCTCAAATCTCACTCTGACATTTCTAAAAAACCTGGAAAAACTTCAGGTTTTAAGAGATTTCAAAATTATTTCCTTATCATAGGGGAAAAGGAAGAAAGGAAAAAAGATGAAATTATAACCTTCACTTACAAGACTCTTATTATGAAACTATTTGGTACAGCTATCGTAGGTCAGAAAACAGAAGATATCAGAAACTTTTAACTGGAAATTACAGAGAATATTCCTCACCTTCCTGAGTCCGATTCAAGGGGGTCATCATTAACAGAGTCTGCATTGAAATCCAAAGGTTCTGCATCCTGGAGGAGTTCTATTCTGTCTCTTTCAGTCCTACCATTTGAACGGGTATACTTTGATAGTGCTGCATAAGTAAAAGGAATGAAAGACACTTATTTGCTTTATGAACAGCCTGGAGTGTATGGAGACATCAAATTTAAAAAAACCCCATAAGAATAACAAAGCAATCTCATCCAAGCAAAAGTGCAATAATTTAGAGTAGATTTAATATTAAACCAAACTTGCTCAAATTTGTAGTATTTTGATTTTGTATTTCTGTATCTCCACAGAAATGCAACTACAACTTTCTCCCCTCAAATAGGTTGAGATCTACCTTGCAAAGAATCAAAGAAAATGAGAAACTAGAGGTAAGCATTACTTTTAAGTCACCCATTTATCCTCCCAGCTTCATGCATTAACTAAGCTGTTTGGAGGAGGTTTTTGTTTGCTTTTGTTTGTTTTTTAAAAAAAAATCAATCTCATGAATTAATGAAATACAGTTGTTTTGTAGTTCACTCTGTGACCTTCACTACGTCAGAACCTATGGCTTGTTTCAGAGTTGGAATGCTACATAATCACATGATGAACATTAAAATGTAATTTTAGTTAGTCTACCACTATCTGGGTTTGCAGCTTTGTACAGAGGAGGGGGAAATCTACCAGTATTTTCTTAAAAGCATATTCAAAGCTTCCCTCCTCCTCCCCCTTTTTCTCCTTTTTCTTCAGCTCCATTTTACTTGTTAGCTTACAAGAGCACAAAAAATATAGAAAAACCCATTCACATTCTGACAAACCTTTTGGAAGTTTAAAGCAATCCAAAATGTATTTTGCTAATAGACACTAATAAATGAAAGTATATATACTTATGTGATGTTACATTTGTTAGTCATCTGATTGCTTCATTATTCCAGTCTGAGATAGTTCACTTGCAAGCAGAAGAGGTAAATTTTAAGATTTACAACACCCAACCTCAAGATGTATCATGAAGTTTCTTTGTTGACAACTGCTACTCTAATGGCAAACATTATATATCCCATAAGACCAAGTAATTGGTCTGAAGAGTAGTCAGAATCTCTGATCCCAACTAGCTGGAAATGGAAAGAAATACAGTACTCTTTTGAGTGCCTTAAATGGCAAGATGGCACTGAGCCACAGAAGTGAACATTATCAGCACAGCATCTAAGACAAAAAGGAAAATATTTGAAACTACTCTCACAGCCAGTGCTGCAAAGACAATATACTGAAACAAAACAAAACGAACTTCCCCTCCAACCCACAAAGCTTACGTCTATTGGCACTGGTCTCTGAGAAGCTGGATTCTTTCTGGTCTGTGTGGACAGCTCTGCTTCTGGTGGAATCATCTCTATTTCCATACCGCTCCTTCCATTCCTGGAAAAAAGACCATGAAGAAAAATATAAGTTAGCAGGAAAAAGCAACGTAACTGTTCAGTATCTTAATACAGGAAGATTTTTTTGTTTCATTTTAAACTCAAAATGTGTTCCTTCACTAAACCACTTATCGTAACTGTTCTTAAGTAAAAGACTTTTAGAAAACAAATTGCATCTCAAACCTGCTCTCAAAGTTTAGCCAACTGCTCTAAGTTATGGCAAGAACTACTGCTTTTATTGATCACTACTTCCATCTAGTGGCAAAATGGAAAAAAATGAGATTCACATAACACAGAAAAATTAGTAGCTTGGTGTCAGGTCATTTCAGTGTATATTAAATGCATCATACACTTGCTATTTTGCTTCCTAACAATTTCAAGTTTTAAAATTATGAGATGAAGGGAAAGGATCAAAAGAAAGGTCTATGCAGTACTGTCTGTCATCTAGGATTAAATTATACCTGAGCTTGGAAAATGAAGAGGTTTTAGTCCCAGTACTATCTTGCATGCATCCTTTTTCTCATCCATCTTTTATTGTGATTTTCTATACTAGAATTTGTTATAAACTAGTGAAAAACTAAAAGCTTCACAAATCTTTCAATACAATATGCACAGAAAACATGACTTGAATCAAACATTCTGTTTGTTATTCACTGGACACTATTAATTCTGTCTTAAATGTAATTCCCGCCTCTGACAAAACATAAAACAGAACCTGTGCCAATGACTTTCAAATGAGCACACAAAAAACAAGTTTGGGAGGAGCCCATATTTCAGTATGAGAACCCTGCAACTGCAGTTATTTCAAGCAGAGCAGTATCAGTATAAGAGACTGGTAATAAGCCATTTCAGATTATTCTATATCCTAGAAATCAGGAGCCTTTTTAATACTTGTTTTACCTACTGGCATACACCACAGCACACTGAATAACAATAGTGTCCAAGTAGTGCCATTAAAATTGTCCTCTAACCTTCTATAATTACCCCCCCCGTCAAGACTATTCCACAAGATTAAACTGATTCCGTCAGTTATTTGGGAGTATTTTTTTTGTGAAATAAATTTTGTGAAACTGAATTAAATCTCAATGGTATTCCTATCAGATATTGCAGTATAATACTACAATTAGCTAAACAAATCTCATACCCTTCTTCTGTTTTCACCTTCTTCCTGCCTCTGTCGTTTCCTTTTCTCTAAAAAGAAAAAAAACAAACCTTTGAAATAATTAGTGATTTTTTAAAATAAGCAACGAAAATCTGAAGTTAACTAATGAATATTCTTATTGAAATACATGACACTTACAATTAAACAAAAACAAAACAAAAAGCTGCTTGTCAATCATTATGGAGTTTCCTATCAAAATTATTTTGTCATGATGGTATTTTGGATCATAGCATAACATTTGGATACCAGCTGGCAAAGCAAAAAAAAAAACCAACCAAGTAACCAACCAACCAAAAAAAAAAAAAACAAAACCCAAACCAAAAACCAACCAAAAAACCAACCAAAAACCAACCAACCAACCAAAAAAAATCCAAAAACCCCAAGATCTTCATGAAGTTCTGTGACGCTCAACCTGTGACCCAAATACTTTGTCTATATCTGTTATAAAGTTAGAAGTATAACCTTACAGTATGAATGTCATCATAACCTCTTATTTAAGCAAATGAAACTTTGATCTTTCTCGAAAAAAAGAAATACTACTACTCTAAGTAAACCCAGGTTTTGTTTTTCATCAACTATGGGTATAAAAGTATTCCATAATATAACACTGTATCCAGAAATTTTAATTTCTAAACATTTACTCAAAAATTACAATGTCTTTTAGCAACTTTTAAGAAACATTTTCAATAAAAAACAATGTAAAATAAAAAGCTTTCCAAACCAGCAGATAATTCCAGTTCTACATTATAAATGTGCTTTCTCTAATAAAACACAGCTAGTTGACATAGCAAAAAAGACTGAAGGAAATGACTGAATTTGTGCAGCTCAATAAACACACTTATAAAAGAAAAATTAGTTTGTTGATGATAAAGACAATTTAGATGTTAACCATCCTTTATGACAAATTACATAAGAACCTGCTAAGGTATTATTTGATTAGTAACACACTGCAAAATATTCAGAAATATGTAAAATTCAGATACTGGATGAATAACACTGGTACTTCATTTAAGATGTCAATGAAGTCCATCATACATAGTGACCACAGCACTGTAAGTTTATTGCAGCTTGTGCTGTGGCCTTCCTCAGGACACCTTTAAAATACTGACAGACACTATGCTTTTTTTTTCTGCAACATTTCAGACAAATGTAATCCAAAAATACATTATATGATGAAGAAAAGGCTGAGCTATTTAATGCCTTCCTTGCATCAGTCTTTAAGACTGAGACCAGCTGTTGTCTGGGTATCAGGCTCCCTGAGCAGGAAGGCAGAGATGGGGAACAGAATAAGATCCCCAAAATCCAAGGGGATATGATCAGTGATTGCTACATTGCTTGGACAGACACAGGTCTGTAGGGCCACATGGGATCGACCCAAAAGCACAGAGGAAGCTGGTGGGAATGCTCACCAAACCACTTTCCTCTAAACAATTAATTAGGTCACAACAACTCTGTGCATTGCTAAAGGCTTGGGGCAGAGCAGTTGGAAAGCAGCCTGTTGGAAAAGGACCTAGGAGTGCTGGTTGACAACACTGAACATGAGCCAGGGTGTGCCCAGGTGGCCAAGAAAGCCAATGGCACCTGGCTTGTGTGTGTGGCCAGCAGGAGCAGGGCAGTGACTACCCCTCCGTGCTGGGCACCGGTGAGGCCGCACCTCCAATCTGGTGTCCAGTTCTGGGCCCTTCAATTCAGGAAAGACACTGACGTGCTGGGGCGACTCCAGAGAAGGGCAACGGAGCTGGGGAATGGTGTGGAGCATGAGTCTGATGAGGAAGAGCTGAAGGAGATGGGGGTGTTTAGCCTGGAGAATAGGAGGCTCAGGGGAGACCTTATCACTCCACAACTCCCAGAAAGGAGGGTGTAGTGAGGTAGGCATTGGTCTCCCCTTCCAAGTAACAAACAACAAGACAAGAGGAAACGTCCTGAGGCTGTGCTAGGGAAGTTTGGATATTAGGAAAAAATTCTTCACCAAAAGGATTGTCAGTCCACTGCCCAGGGAAGTCTGGAGTCACCATAGCTGGAGATATTTAAAAGATGTGCACATGTGGCATTTCCAGACATGGTGCAGTGGTGAACTTGTCAATGCTGGGTTAAGGGTTGGTCTCTATCTTAGAGGTCTTACCCAGCCTTGATGATTCCATGGTAGTATGATTTTACAGAGAGACTATGACAGAGGACCTAATTTACCTCTTCTGATTAGCTCTTTTCCTTCATCAATCAAATCAGAGGTCATTTCGCTATCACCCATGAACTGCTGGAATCCCAAAAGATTCAAACAACGAGTTCCTAAACTGGTAAAAGAAGAAGCCATTTCCTTTGTTAATTTACAATTAGTGGTTTAGACACATTTCAGAACAAAATGTGAAACAAACTATTCAGAACTGTATGAACAATCCAAGTAAAAAGTAAAAACACAGAAGACAGACTATTATACCAGCTGAGGAAACAGAAAATTCAGAACCCAGAACAATAACTGGTGACCCAGAATAGGAGGGTGACCTAGGTGAACCAGAACAGCAACACAGCCCTAAATACAATTGAACGTGATGGAATAACCCTATTCAAACAGAGAAATTAAATGCATGTAGTCTGAGAGTAGTGCAAATGACTTGCTTAAAAATGCTTTTAACATTAAATGCTTGCTTTAAACGTCCTCAGATATAACAGAATTTGTACCTATAATATGTCATCAGCTTTTCTTTGCCAGAAGGCAATTACTAGAAAAATTCTGCTTATTATTATTTCTGTGTTTTTGAAAAAGTAAAAACATAGGAAATCCACTGTCACCTCAGGAGTTCACTCAGGAGAATGTGTACTGCATACTTTTAAGCTGTAGGGATGCTGGCTGCCCTTTTGGATAGCCACTGGCAGCAGTCAGACAGCAAGCTTGCTCCACCATTTTTAAGCCAGTCCTGCAACTACATAGCATGAAACCACTTTCATCTTTTCAACTTCACATCACAAAATACAACTTCTGTTTTTGTACTGTTTGCCTTCTTCCAAACTGAAGTATTGATATATTTTTTCTTTATACTACCTTAGGACTGCTGGATTAAACACAGGAGAGTTAGGTTTCCTCAACAGATTCTAATTCAACCTTTGTTTTTGCAGGTATCTTAATTAGCAGAGGTCATTAAAGCAATCCTCTCTCCTCTAATTTCTATTCTTCCTTTTCACTATGGCATTCAAGGATGATCATCATGGACAAGAGGTCACACAAATTTCTCTCTTCTCCCTTCTCGTCATTGGCTTTCCTGTTTGTTGTTTTGTTTTGTTTTTTTAGCTCCACCACCACTTTCCTCACCTAACCCAAAGGTAAGCAGGGAAAACTCACAACTAGATACTTGCTGTCTTACTATCTATAGATACACATAAAATGTTAATGGACATCCAAGGTATTTTACTACATTGTACTTGACTAAAAACAGAGAGATTGCTTCTAGTAATGCAAAACTGAAGATATTAACATAAACGTTGTTCAGCATGAACAGACTAAAAGTATCTCATCCCTTACAGTGTACAAAACCAGACATTTTAAAATTATAAAGCAAGAATGTAACAGTGTTTTCTGCAATTACTCTTCCAGCTTCCAACAAACTGTGACTTAAGGAAACAAGATCAAATTACTTAAACCAGTATGCATTACCAGAAGTCTGGTAATACATCAGAAACTTGATGTGAGTATTTGATATAAGTCTGTTAAAAAGTTCAATATCTAAAATTACTGCTAGTGTTTAATTTATTAGAAAACTTCACTGAAAACAGCTTTCTCATGGTAATTTTAATCCCAAAAGCAGAATCTAAATGTCCCCAGGCTCCAAAGTTTGAACAGATCACCCTTTAAAATCTAGGAATGAAGTTTAAATTAACTCAGTTATGAGTTAACACAACCTATATTTTTAAAATGTACACATTTCACCTACATAAATAGCAATCTATGGATTTAGGTTTTGCATTTTTATTGGAATGACACTGCTGGAAAAGGAGCACTGAATCTCTTCCTGAATTAGATGAAACTAATTTTATTAATGTAAAGAAGCATGGAGGATCTATCTTACAAATCACTTACCTGAAGTATGTAGCAATACAGAGAATGACAACAAGCATTGGGTAATATATATAGAATCCATCTGCAATGAAGGACAGCACTCTCATGGATCCCATTATCTAAAAAAAAAAATCCACAAGAACAAGCTCTAAGTAGCTATATTCTACATAAACCCATGAAGATTGTGCCCTCTCAGATAAATACACAATCCTTTACAGTAACTTTAACAAGGCCATATTATCACAGATCTTGAGAATAAGCAGATGTAAAAGCCACCTCCTGCACTCTGAGGTTTCTAAAATGCTAGATTCTGTAGTCTCACCTACTCTAGAAAAAGGGCAAATCTGGCAGACTTTTTTCATCTGCTGTGAAAAGTCTCTAGACAACACAAAGAATCTGGTTATGAACAACAAAAGACATGAGATGTAGCCTGCCACAGAAACCAACTCTTCAATAAAACCAAACTCACTGGTTTACAGTAGAAGTTAGGATTGCTTCCGATCTATAGGGATGCCCTACATCCTAAAGCCAGTGCAAGCTAAAACAGGAGCTGATATTACGAAATGGAGAACACCCTGAACTCTAAAGTATAATACTTTACTTTCTTAAGATAAAGAGGCAAAAAACCCAAAAAAACTATTGATGACTTCTAAAAATTATTAACAAACTCCTTGCCTACAACCAAGTATTTTTATCCTGTTGAAAGATTTGAATATCTGAATTTTACTATAAGATGCATTTAAAAATACCCTGCCTATTCTCCAAACCGTATCAAAAGCTCAAACCCACATTTTCTTACTTACAGATGTATAAGCAGTTGGCTGAGTTTTTTTGTGAGAGATTGTTGCATCCATATGGGTCAAGCCCAGAAAGTTCAAGCACAATGGTGGAGTAAGACGGCAAAATAACCTGCACAAATGCAAGAGGCAACAGCCTTTAAAAGAGTTTCTTACATTACCGCGAAGATCATAACTGGATCTATCATAGTAACTGGATCTATCCTAGAATAATGATGTAGAGCTCATTAGGAATTACACCCATAAATTACAAATTAAAGAATGCAAATGGATGTTTTATGGACATTTTCAATTCAGTATTTGATAGAACATCTGCAAAACATAAACAATATACTCACATGCCACTGAAAAGGAGACTGTATGCATCTGTCTGATGATGTGAAGCTAAGTAATAATAGTTAAATACACGGATCCTGAAGACAGTAGAGTAAACACAGATACTCAGGAAAAAGATGGTAAGAAAACAGGCCATCTACGGGAAAAAAAAAGTGTTGTAAAGTTGTTAAAATGTTGAACTCTATTAAAGATTTTAATGTGTTCAGCAGAGAGCCTGTCATATACAGAGACCACCTCCTGCATTAATTTTTAATTTTGAGATGTGGTAATACCATCTGAGATGTGAGAGTACCAGCCCTGAGAAGAGGTTTTGGGAGTTTTTCAGAACAATTTAAACTGGAAATGACAATTATAACATTCTACACATAAGCCAACCCAGTTGACCCTACAAACATTCTACTACTTCTTGTTAATGTAAGTAACATTATTGCAATTGCCTCAATAATTACTAAGACTGATCTGGCATTTCTTCCCACCAAAAAAAAGGCATAAACCGAGCATTTTCAAATCAGCCTTTCCTAAGTATACTGGAATTTTTCAGCTCTGTATCTTTACTGATAAATTTGTGCACACATATACTAGCCATATCCGTGGCCGGATTCCTGGTCATCCACAAACTCCTGTTTAGGAAACTGAGGTTACACACATGGCTGATGAGAAAGTTTAATTAACACCTATGCTCCAAGGTAGTGTTTCAGAAATTACTCTACCCATGATACTGGGTCATGCCTTCACCTGGTATTGGAGAGTTTTAACAAGTGGCAAAAGGCAGACTTCCTCCACAGAAACAAAGTTTGTTACCATATATTTAGAGACCTTCTAAAGTTGACAGATTATTTACAGATTCATTTTTAAATCTAATTTATCTACTGCTGTTACAACGACCATTGATCTGGAAATACTTTTTTCAAGTGATTACCTCCAACTTACCTCTATGTATATATAATTATATGTCTTTTCTGCCAGCTGTATGAAAACTGCAAATAGCGACAGAACCGGTTTTGTGCTGAAAAATGTGCACTCTGACCACACAACAATTACAGAAAACGTGGCCAACACAACTGCAAGCACTCTGTAAAACCATGGTCGGAGACGGCATTCCCAGTACCACTCTGGAAAAAACAAACACACATACATATCTGGAACAGGCTAATGAAAGTTACACAAGCAAAAACAGAACTCCATCACAAAAGGCTTCAAAGTTTGCTGTTGCTTTATTGCTACCGAATCTGTAAATAAAATGGAGGCTTATGGCCAAGAGCATAAATTAGTATCTGATAGTATCCATTACATAAATGCATTAATATTGCAGACATGCATCACTCTGCTGCAGCTGAACATAAAACACTTGGCTCTTTTTACAGAATGGTATCAGTTCTGCCTTAACATATTCAAAATCTGCACAACAGCACTTACCAACCGTTGGTGTGTAGAAATACTGAATAATTTTATTTTCTGGTTCCTGGGAATGAAAGGTATGAACAAACTGTCGAGTTGCACTGCTTTCATTTTTTGCCACATCTTCCAGGTAAAATGCTTGCTCTAGAAGAATTTGCCACTGGACCTGTGTACGACGATGTCTCTGCACTGAATAGATTACCTACAATAAATTGCAAGAAATTTGGGTTACAAGGTACCTGTTTCAAAAACGGCAGAAAATCCTTTCAAAATCCCTTGAAAATGTGTGCATTGCAGAACTGCAAAGACTGTATCTTCAAAAAAGCAGGTAGTTAATTCTCTGAATACATAAAGCATGGAGGTACTACACACGATTACTGAGTTTTGCAGCTCTTTCATCACAAACCATCTGTAGCAGTTAAATCCTACTTTTCCCAACCTACCACTTTATTTTTGCATCTCAGTAAATATCAAGCTTTTACTATAATTTCATTTTCAGAATGCACTGTCAATTGACCACTACAAGGTTTATTCACAGACAGCTATAACGCTATCAAGATACAACACAAGAAGAACACTTTTTACACATCCAGAACTTTGATAGTTTGGGATGTTAAATGTCTGTGCTTTCTTCCACCAAGAGAAGTTTCTGTTAAGTAGCTTAAACCCACTATACTCAACAATCCAGATGAAGTGCATTCAAAAATCTTTGACCAGCACTTACTGCATTAGCGTAAGTGATGCATTCTCCCATCTATTAATATACCTGCTTGTGAAGTTTGGCCAAACTTTTTTCACTGGGATAACTGTTCTGTCTTTCATCAAAATCTTCATAATCATCCATGTTCCTACCCATTCTTTCCTGGTACTCAGTAGGGCACTGGAAGGAAAAGGGAAAATTAACTGGGTGACAAAAGCAAGCAGCCTTTGTTAATTATTTGTAAAACTTCAGGGCATTTCATGCAACTGAAAAGCTCATTCTAAGCATATATTTTTCTCTCTTTCTACAACACTATGTCAAAATACATTAGATAATTACATACATCATAAGAAAGTATTTCACAAAGAATTTCAACTCAGTCTCAACAGAAACTCAGAAGATGTTAACTAGAGATTTTATATTAAGAGCAAAAGAAAGTAATATACAAGTATTCTGTATGTGCAGGAAGCACCTCATCCTAACTGAATAATTATTGAAGATAAGCAGTAAGGTTGAAGATAAGCAATTGGTTACCTTTTTCAGTATTGTGTCAACACATTTCCTCAAGGGGTGGTTATATTTTATACTCTCACTTACTTTACGGACTTCCTGTTGAGAGAAAAAAGAACAGAGTAGTTTAACTATGCTAAGTTAAAAACGTCAATTAATAGATTTTTCATAAACCATAAATTTTAACTGGTCAAATAGAGTTGCAGCTCTCCCAACTGGAAAAGACCATCAAAGCCATCAAAAAAGCTATCAAAGCTTAAAAAAAATACAGCTTCCTAAAAGCCATAGCTTTACTAAGTATCTCCTTAAAAGTAAGCAAAGTATTTGTAAAGAACACTCAAGCATTTTTTTAAAGAAAGAACAGCAGTGTGCAACGCAATTATACAAAAGCGTGGAGGATTGGTTTCTATGCATGAAGGCTGAAATGGAAAAGACTTCCTTGTATAAGTTATAGAGGAAAAGGAGATAAAGAGTAAGTCCCACTGACTGACTCAGGGTACTGACCACATCTTCAGGAAGTCTGTTCCAGTGTGAGACCATCCACCACCCTTGTAGTAAGGAACTGCTTCCAGTCTGGATGCAGCTCTGAATCACCCCCATGCATCCTGTCACTGGCTACCAGGGAAAAGAAATCAGCATCTCCCTCTGCAGGCATCTGAACAATGCTCTTAGCAATTTGCTTCAACTTTTGGTCAGCTCTGAAATGGTCAGACAGCTGCACCAGATGACCGCTGTTGGTCCCTTTCACTGGAAATATTCTATCTGTTTTAAGTGCTGTCCTGGTGAAGGAGGTTGTCATTGCTCATTTTCAAGGAAGTCTTATAGTTATGTCCCACTTAGACGTAAGTTAGTTTTTAACTGTTCTAGCAGTTTCTTCAAAATACTATTACATAAAGATTCTATTACTAATTTGTACTGACACATAACACAAATTTCCTCCCTACCCTACAACAGTTCACATACATTATTCCAAGCCATGGTATCCCAGCAAAAGAACCAGTAATAGCTCTTCAAAGGGCAAGATTTCCATTCTGTTTTTGAACTACATTAGAGCCTACTGCTCACTGACATTTAACAATAGAGTCTAAAAAGAAACTTGGAAAAAAAAATTATCTATATATTCTCTTCTCAAAAAGCATGTAAGCATGGCACCACAATTTAGAAACTCTTCTCAAGATTCCAGAAATACAGATCAGAGCATAAAAGTGGTACACAATTTGAACACTAGTGAAACATCTGTACACTGACTGTTCAAGCACACTCTGAAGTGCTTTTTGTTAGTGACTAGTACTACTCCAAAAGGGTCAATAAAAGAATAGACTCAACAAATAATGTTATCAAGTTGCTATGATTTTTAAATTCTGTTTTGACTTTTGCACAGGATTGAGTGTTATCAAGTGGCACATTACGATGACTTTCTTAATTTACAGAATTTTAACAGTAAGCTCATGGTACAAGTGTCCAACACCAATGAAATCAGACACAACTAACAGCAGCCTTTACCTTTTTCTACAAGGAAAGCTAGCTACTTACCTCCATAATATCCTCTAAATTCTCCTCTGCATCCGCTTTTTCAGTCATCAGTTTGGCAGCTTTGAAGTAAGTCTTCATGAGTAGATAACCTCTCTTGGCTCCATTCCAGTGAGAACGAGGGATTTCCACCAAACCATAACCCAAAAGCAACACAAGAAGGAACAGACCCCATGTATTTGCAGCAGCTATTCCGATAGTCTGAAGCTGGTTCCTAAGGAAACAAAACAGTACAAAAACCCCAAACAAACAACATCCTCCTATCCTGCCTGCAAGAAACTAGCCTTGAAGTATGAACATGTACCAGTACGGCTATCAAGTTTACAGGAACAGACTGGTTCATCTACATTTTTGCCTGGAGCCAGTCTGCTGCTTGGCCATATTTAAAGCTGCCACAGTTTTCCTGTATCTCTCATGTTCTGCCCACTATGAAGGGAAGATAAGAATTTATTTGTTTGTTCTCAAAGAAACTAAAGCAATATGCTCCCTTAAGAAACAACATGAACTTATCAAACTTACTTTGACAGTGAGGTCAAAATAGCATAATGGCAGCCACTGTAAAAAACAGCCTCAGAACCCCGGATTTGTATTCAGAATTATTGTGTTCAGAAATTTGTGTTCAGATTTCTGTTCCATCTGGTATGGAAGACTATAAGCAATTCATAGATGTCAATAATTTTAACTTTCCTTTTCATCTTTAAAGTCTACAGCACTCAGATGCACTACACAGGAAATACTGATTTTTGGAAATACGTTCTGAAAACACTGAAAGTTACTAACTTTGCAAATGTGTTTGTATGGAGAAAAAAGCACCATTGTAAATTTAAGAGGATTCCTCTGCTGTACATACCAAAATCAGAAAACAAAACCCCAAATCTCTATAAATATTCAAAAAAGCCCCTTTCATATAAAAAGTTAACATAACTTTCTAACTGCCTAGCAAAATATTATAATTAAAACTAGTTTTTTCAGAAAGACCTATTTCATCCACAGAAGAAACTATCCATGACAATTCTATAAGAATTCATGGAAGTTTTTACAACATTATTCTTACCATTGTAAATTGAAGTTTGGGTTTACAGCCACATATATTAGAAACGCTCCAAAAATTAGCAAGTAAGTGCCATAATAGATGGCATTCTCAATCAAAGCAGTTTTAATCTTTCCAGTGATGGAGAAACCTCCTGATCTAGCATATGACTGCATGAAAGGTAGCAGAATCCTAGGAGAAAAGGAAACAAAACAAAACCACATAAGTCAATCAAAAGGAAAAAAAAACCAAAAACAAACCCAAACAAAAACCCCACCAACTCCCACCAAAAAAAATCTCTCAAACACACAAACCACCAACCCCCCCCAAAAAAGCACTTTAGCAGTGTCAGGTTACTGAGGCAGGGGTGTTAAAAGTTTATGACTCCAAAGCTTCTAAGAAATTAGCTACTTAGATGTTTTTATTCTAGATGTACCTGTCTGATGGCAAACCTTAAACAAGCTGCAGATAAAAACAATATAGTTAGCTTTGCCATGAGAAAATCTATAATAAGAATGAACTACCAACCCTGATATCCTTGAGTAAGTTACAAAAATAATTATTTGACCACAGGTTGATCAGAAACCACACAAAGCATAGACAAACCAAAACCCCACAGATAAATCTTTTTTCTGTATCTATATCTAAAGCTTTATGCAATACAGCCAATAAGACCAACAGATTTACAATATTACTCAAAAATCACCCAAATTATTCATGAAATTATTTCAGTATCTGGTTGTCTAAAACCAATTTTTTTTTTCAGACAATCTATCCATAAACACCTACATGTGTAAATTGCTTAGTTTCAACTACAAAAGTGAACCAAGGGTAAATGGCTGCCACCTGAAATTTGCTTCCACAGAAGCAAGAAATAAAAGAATGTGACTAAATTAGTTCAGTAATTATTACAGAAATTTCACTACTAGAAACTAACATACAATTTAACAGCTCTTTGCCATAGTGATACACATCTTTAAAGAATGCCATGACTGTTAAGATGGTCTACTTAAAAACTATATCATAGTCTTTGCCATATTCTTTTGCCTTACTTACCATGTTAAAAACTGAGACGTCCAATATACAACACGCCAGAAAATTGGCATGATTCCATCAGGAATATAACTCCAGGGTTTGAAACATTTTTGCTTGCTGTTACAATGTAAAGAAGACTATAGTTAGTAGCAGAGCCATAAGTATAAAAAGCATCTTCTATAAATTCCTATTTAGAAAAGCCTTTGTAAAGAACATAGAAGTAATATAATACTATTAGATTATCAACCATCTCCCAAATAAATAAACTGAATAATCACTTGGAAATATTTATCATTTTCCTAACCACGTATAATGTATTTGTACAGCACATCTTTCTTAGAGAAAAAAAAAACCCAGAAGCCTGAAGAGGACTATTCAATAAAGCATTTTAAGGTAACAGTTTTTGGTTTTCAGTGGTAATTATTTAATTCACAAAAAGAACACTTGTTTAGACAGAGAAGCATTAAACTTTGGTTGGTGCAGCAGGTTTTTAAAAAATAGCTGGGCACATCATCATCTAGAGCACTTAGTCATACAAAGAACGTATTAGTTGTTTCTTCTGCCACCCAGCTGTATCAAGTCAGTTTTATATAAATTTTGACTCAGTAAGCCAATACTCTTCTCGCAGGTAATGTTCACTATAGAAGACCAGAAAAGTCATATGAACCCTTTCAGGAAGAAAAAAAAAAAGAAAAAAAAAAAAGAAAAGAAAAAGAAAAAAACCAAAAAGAACAAAGGAAAAAGTGTCCATCTGCACTAAGGCAGTTTGTTTGTTTTCTACACACCTGTCTGGGTAATGAAGCAAGGCTGAGTCAAGGGGCAATAAAATCAGCTTAGATAGGATTACCTAATGAGAAATAATTGGTGTTTTCCAGAGTCCAACTAGTTAAGCCTGAGTTGTAAGTTTTTATGTGCACAGACTTAGTATTTTCAAAACAATCAAGTCAAGATAGAATGACAGGTAGTATGACTGAAGGTTTCAGCACCTCTCCTATGAAAGGTGCTGAAACCTTTATGAGAGCCTGAGAGAATAAGGGTTGTTCACCCTGGAGAAGGTGCCAGGACACCTTACAGCACCTTCCAGTACCTAAAGGGGGTTTACAAAAAGGAAGAAAATGGACTTTTTGTACGGGCAAAGTGACAGGAAAAAGGGCAATGGTTTTCATCTGAAAGAGGGCAGGTTTAAAGACTAGGAAGAAATTCTTTACTGTGTGAGGCACTGGCAAGGTTACCCAGAGAAGTTGTGATGCCCTATCTGTGGATGATACAACTGTCCCTGAAAAAGGCCCTTGGGATTTTGTGCCCTGAGAC
>JAODKT010001744.1:10938601-10971245 GCA_027576195.1 Cossypha heuglini
CGCGGGGCGCGCAGCGGTGCGCGCGGGTCTCCCAGCGCCATGTACAGGTAGGGGGGTACCGGGACGCGGGAACACCGGGGTGCGGGGATGCGCCGGGACGCGGGCGCGCGAGTACCGCTGCTGGGCTGCGCGGGCGCCTCGTGGCGCCGGGGCTGCGCGGGAGCGCTCGCGGGCCCCCTCGGGTCCCCCGGCTGCGCGGGGGCGGCTGAGGGGCTGTGCCTGGGAACCGCGGGACCGGTGCGGAGAGCGGGAAGGGGCTCCTGGCCGTGAGAGCGGTGCGGGATCGCCCGTGTGTCTGCGGTCCTGGGGGAGCGGGGGGCTCGGCCCTTGGGGCTGGCGGGCGTGCGCGGATCCGCGGGCCGGCTCTCCCGCCCGCAGCGGGGAGAGCTTCCCCCGCCTGCCCGGGCATCCGGCCCCGCCGTGCGAGGGTCCCGCCCGGTGCTGCCGCGGCTCTGTCTGGGTTTGGTGGTGTTGCGAGGCTGCCCTATGTCGCCGCCTCCATTGGCTCCGCTCGCCGGTCCCTCGCCCGCCCCATCCGGGAGCGGGGCGCGCTCAGTCCCTGGCGGGCTCTTCCCCGAAGTCTGCCAGACCGAGCACACGCCTGCGCTCTGGGCGCTGCTTGTGCTCCCCGCGCCCGCAGATCCCACCCGTAGTCTCCCTGCGTGTGGCTGGAATGCTTCAAGGATCCCCATCCTGTGTTTGGTGTCAGTCTGGCAGTACCCTCAGAGCCTCTGGTTTTTGCTGTGCCTGCAGAAAGCACCTCCAGGAGATCCCATCCTCTAGCACTAATATTTCCACCAGCTTGGAATGGGACCCTGGCAAGACCTCGGAGCCTCTCTCGGGGATGGGAGTGTCGGTCCTTAAGAAAGACAAGCTGGGTAATGAAAATACACCACAGGACCTGCTGATGTCGTCGTCCTACCTTCCTCCAAAACGGCAGAAGGTGAAGGATAACGAAAAGGACTTTGTTATCGTGCGCCGGCCATGGCTGCTCCGAGAGGCAGAGTCAGGTACTGTCACCCTGGTCCAGGTTCTGCCTCAGTAGAGATGGAGAGTGGGCATCACAAGTTCGCCCTGCTTTGTTCTTTACTTCTTTTGCTCTAACCCAGCAGAATGGCACTTTTAGATGTAGTGGCTTTCAGGCTTGGGGTGATAAATCTTCTTTTATGTATGCCTTTAACAGGGGTGGTGTGTCTGGCTCTAGAATTGACCTATGAAAAGCATGGTTCTCTGCTGCCTAACCCCATGATCACCTGTGTGTGTGTGTGTGTGTGTGTGCTGGGCGGTTGTGCTGCATGTCCCTGTGCCTGTTTGCTCTTGTGTGTCTGACATAGGTGGCACTTTGGCCCAGCAGGGCTGTGTTGTGGATCAGTGTTTTAAGGTCGCTCAAAGAATCAGCAACAAAAGTAGCTTTATATAAAAGCAAAAGTGTGACAAAGTTTGTTGGCAGTGTTCATTCTAGTTATTAGATGGCTAAAGCACACAGAGAAAGAGCAAACTAAAACCAATCAGTCTAAAACTAAAGTCAATTGAAAAGTTATCTGTTTGGAGGCAGGAGGAGAAGGGTAGGTAAGGAGTGCAGGCTGAGATGTGCCAGTGGGGCTGTGTCCCAGCTCCCGATGCAAATGAGCAGTGTGAGGGACCGTGCCAGAGAGCTAAGAGCTACAGGGAAAGCATATCAAAGGGTGGAAGGCTGCTGTGCTGGAATGAGAAAGAGCAGGGCTCTAGAACTCTTGAAAGGGGTGTTTCTTTCCCTGATGTCAAAATATGGATTTTAGTCTGGATGAGTATGGGATGCAAAATAAATAAGGAGCTCTCTCCAGGCATTATGCAGTCACACAGAGGGTAGGAATGCCTTCAGACAGTCCTGTTTTTGTATAAGATGGAGTGCTGGGTCAAAGGCAGCTGTTACTGAGCTCCACCACCCAGAAATCTCCCATGTGAATCATGACACCTTCTAGAGCCCTGAGAGAAGCTGATTGTACCACACTGTTTCACATAATTCTTGGAGTGGTGATACCATGCATGTTTTAAGAAGCAATTTGTAGTACCTGATTTTTTCTGTGTATCACACAGAAGCATGGCTTATCTTGAGCTCTCTTCTGGGACCCATGCATGTGTAGGAGGAGTGGGCATTTCAGCAGAGGGGAGGAAGAACCCCAGAGAATCATACAAGTGTTAGATTACAAAGGCAGTAGCTAAGGCTCTCTTGTTCCCCAAGTGAGTATGTGAGTAGTGTCAATGGCTTTACTATGTATCCAAGGTTGGTATTATAGGAACCTATGCATTTACCAGACGTGCCTAGGCAAGGATGGAAAAATGTCTTCCTGCAGTGGTGAGCTGCAAGGGAGATGAATAGTGGGGCTGACATCTGAAGTATAACCTACAGAGAAACCGTAGAGGGGCTTTTAACAACCAAACCAAACAAGGCATCTGACCAGCAGGCAAAAATGAACCAGCCTTAACTAGAACATGTTTTACTCTTTCCCTAAAGGTATTTCTTTGGATGCACTTCCAGATGAACTGCTTTTGGCAATCTTTGCCTGTTTGCCCTTAAAGGATTTGCTGAAAGTTTCTATGATTTGCAAGAGATGGCATCGACTTTCGTGAGTATTACATCTCGTCATTTAGTACTAAGGCAAATCTTTGTTTCCATGGACTGTTAAATGGTCTGGTTCTCATCTTATTTACATATGTATATATATATGATTCAATTTAGGCCATATGTGGGTATGTATAACCAAAAGATACCTCACATGTTTCAACATTATTGTAGTCTATTAAATAGCTTTCCCTTCTCTCGGTCTGTTTTTGACACTGAAAACTTTCTGTGGTTGTACTTACAACATTGACCTGTTACCCATTTGAGCTCGCTAACAAGTAAAACTCTGTGCCCCAGGTTTGATGAATCTCTCTGGCAGACTCTTGATTTGACTGGTGGGAATCTGCTGCCAGGAGTGCTTGGACAGTTGCTGCCTGCAGGTGTTACTGTGTTCCGCTGCCCGAGATCTTGCATTGGGGATCCATTGTTTAAAACAAGCAAGTAAGGCTTTTTCTGCGTGTTCTGGACCCTAAAACTGTGTCTCAGATATTCACAGTCTGTGTGTTCTTGGTTTTAAGATAATAGCAACCAGCAGCAATGTTTGTGCTGTCCCTGGAGTGTGGAAGAACTAATCAGTGGTTAAGCCTGTGTTGAAACAGGAGGGCCTGCACTCGCCTGTCAGTTATTTAAAACGAAGTTGATGTGATTTATTTTTAAATACCAGGCACCATAGTGCCCTTGCAGTTTGTATCTTGTAGAGCAAAGAATTATCATAATCTCCAGCATTTTTATGTGGTACACGCAAAAAAATCATTTAACTCTAGCAGGATAGGCTTTCAGGTGTTACAAGGAATTAGTGGAAGTATTTTTTTGCATGTTTTGCATGCTTTTAGTGCATGGGTTATATTTGTGTTATGGAGCAGATTTTAATGCAATTTTAGTAACCTTTCGTTTTTGGTTTTTTTTTTTTTTTTTAGTCTTCTTAAAATTCAGCACCTGGATTTGTCAAACTGCACAGTGTCTGCTGCAGATCTCCACAGTATTCTTTGTCTATGTGAAAAGCTGCAGAACCTCAGTTTAGAGGGTTTAGTGCTTTCTGACAACATCATCAAGTGAGTGACATGTTTGGGAATATTCAGTAAATACCTTCTGTTTGGTGGCATCGTTTTGTGCAGGCTAATGGAAGAATGCAGGGGAAAGTTGTTCATTATGGGAGTCTTTTGAAGTGGCCAATTATCGGTGCCATTTTTTTTTTTTTCTCCCAATTCTCCAGAGTAGCAGGAGGTTGGAAAAGCTGGTCATCTCTAGGGTTTCTGTCCATATTCCCGTAGCTAAGATGTACAGCAGAGCTACTTTTATTTTATATTTTTGTGCTCCCAAGAGACCTTCATGTGTGGTGTGCAGGTTCTTTTCTATTCCAGGGGCTCTCAGTAGTTCTCCCACCAGGTGCCCATTGTGCTTCTGCAGTGTTGGCCATTTTTTTGTTGAACTTCTGAAGTCCTGGAAGATTACAGATTCTGTCAAACAGAAGTATTTTTTGGTTCAACTGCAAAGACACTAATGGGTGTGCAGTCAACCTGTTCAGTCACACCAGGGGATTGTGGAGGTGTCATGGACCATAGGTCAGATGGCAGAGACTCTGGTGTCCTGCTTTCTAATGCCTTCCTCACTCCAGGGAGGGGGAAGCAGAATACAAGCAAACCAGTGTAGTTTAGCTTTTCATACCATCAGTAGTAACAGTTAAATCTGTCTGAAAATTGGGTACTAATCAAGCACTACTGATCAAATTCTATTGCCTTCTGAACAAATGTACATACTGAATATAAGCATTTTCCCAGGTTTTGCTAACTGCATGTATGTTCTAGTCTTGCAAACAAATGCATTCAGGGGATGCTATTTGGACATAGATTTTGTCCTGGAATAACCTCCACCTTGCAGTGGGGTGATATCAGAAATAGGATGTTTTGCTTTGTCTTTTGTAGAGGTGTAGTCATCTCTGATAAGTTGTGGTGTATGTTTATTGGCATACAACAGGAGAACGTGAAAATAAACCATTTCCTTGTGGACTTAGTAGTTTATAAATGTGCAGACTTGTCAGCAGCATCAAGTAAATGGACAGGTATCCCTTTTAATGTTGTGCCTTGATGTAGCAAGTACAGAGTTGAGACCCTTACTGACTCAGGTTGATTAAAGCTGCGGTACATCATGTTTTATGAACAATTCCTCGTCCAGGAAATTAGGTCTTAAAAATAGTTATATCCTATCAAAGCAAGCAATGTTCCAATGTTTAAATTTTATCAGGTTTTTCTTTTTTTTTCTCTCTCTACAGGAGCATTGCTAGAAATCCCAATTTGATACGACTAAATCTCTGCGGGTGCTCAGGGTTTTCTGCTGAAGCCTTGGAGCTGATGTTGAGCAGCTGTTCTATGTAAGACAAAACCAGGTTTTGCTATTCCTGAAAGAAAGGATTTATCTTTTTCCTTAGGCATCCCAGTTATTCTTGTATCTAATACTTTTTTAATGTAATTTTTTCATGTGCCTGGTTTTGTTCCTAGATGCCTAACAGTTGATTATTAGCTGAATAGTCAGATAATTTCTTTCCATCAAGCTATTTCTTCTTTAATAGCAAAGATTTACTTCAGTAGTTTTTCATGAGTTTTCTGAACCATCTTTTTGGGTGGGTAAACCCCATTTATGTTCCTTTGATATCATGTAAATTTGATTTTATTTATGAAAATAGTATGTGATTCTTACAAAGACAAAGTGTGTGTTTTGAAACTGGAAAGTGGAGTTCCAGAGCCCCTTTGCCATCAGAGTACAGCATGAGTGGTCGAGAACACTGTGCCTTTCCGTGGTAGAATAATCCTTCAGCAATGTTCTAGTTTATGAGGGGCTGTGTTCAGATTGACAGCTCCAGTGATTAAGCCATCTGCTGGCAGAACGTCATTGAACTGGGCCCCAGTGAATTCGGGATTTATCTCCCAATCTTTCTGCTGACTTCCTGTGACCCGCAGGACAACATACATAATCATTCCTTCTGCAAAGCATGTTTTTTTAATCAAATTGTGAGTTACTGGGTCTGATTACGCAGATCACGAGCTCTTTAGGGGATGGCAGTCTGTGCAGTGCACAGTGAATAACAGATGGCAAACCTGATCCTGGGAATGCTAGTGGCAATATAACTGTTTTTTCATTTTATGTAGAGAGTGCCAGCTAAATGCTGTAGTTGTGTATTCACTATATCCTTGTCCCTTGGTCACTGCTACAACACCTGGACACAGAACAATACTTTGTCCCAGCCCTATGGTGACAGGCTATAGGTAATCAAGCACGCAAGGAGAGTTGAGCTCACAGCATGACCAGTGTTTATATAAAACTATGAATTATTTTATGCTAATTAGGATTAATTGCTTATCTGACCGATGCTAATAATGGATGGTGGTTTTTCCTCTCAATGTGACCATCTGTTCAGTTGTAACAGATTCAGGTCACAAATTGGATGAAAAGACAGTGTCTCCTTGTGGCAGTTCCTGGAGAGAGCCTTCACTTCCTAAGATATTACCAAATCATTTCAGTTAAAAGTGGCTTTGGGAAGTCACTTTAAACCTTTTCCCAGACCAGGAAGATACCCAGACCAGGGTCTAAAATTAGCATTGTCCAGGTGAATGAGGATGTTCTCTGATTGGATCTTGAAAATTTCCAAAGGCAGATTTGGGTGGGTAACCTGCTCCATTCATTAGAGCTTCGTTATTGTCCTACTAGAATCCCTAGTCATGAATACAGTAAGTTGGCAGTAGGCATGTTACAAGTATTTCCCTTAAAAGTGTCAACTGTACTGGAAAATACCAAAACTTGAACTGTGTTTCAGCCATTCTTGTTAACAACTCTGTTTTTAGGCTGGAGGAGCTGAACTTGTCCTGGTGTGAATTCACAGCCTCTCACGTCAAAGCAGCAGTCAGTCACGTTACTTCAAAGGTCACACAGTTAAATTTAAGTGGATACAGAGAGAATCTACAAATAGCAGGTAAACAGCAGTGTTACAAACCTTTATCCCACTGTGGGATGAAGCAGCAGGCTTTACATTTTCTTCTGGTTGGCATTCACTCTTTGTATACAAGAATCACGTACGAACAGTAACTTTTATGTTTTGTATAGTTTTAAGTTATTACTGTCAGAGACTCCTACTATGAAGGGTGAGATGATTTTTCTTCTGAATTTAGGAAAAGTCAAGTGAGAACTCATTTCTTCAGCTGAAAGGAACAGCCTTTACTTGTGAAGTAGGTCCTGGAAGCAGGACTTTGTGTGCTATGAATTAGCTCCAGGAACAGTATCTGGAAAGCTTTCTTAAGGCCTCTGCTGTTGTGTCTGCTGAAAGCATCTTCTAAAAGAAAACAGTCATAGTAAGTGCTTGAGTTTCAGACTGACATCCAGATACCAGTTAATTTGGAAGGCAAATAATCCCAGGAATCAACATTTAACAATTTACTTGCTAATAGTTCTAGAAAGAAAAGTTTTATTAAGTTGGAAGGTTATAGAAAATGCAGGTAAGTCAAGATTTGGGGGAGGTTACATCAAAATGAACAAAAGCATAGCTAAAGGGTGAAAGTCCTTTTGTAGTAAAGAGAATTTAATTTTTGCAATGAGTGAATATGACAGTATGGCACTGGATAACATGCAGGTTGTGACCTCTCATTTCTGTTTAAATATCACACAGATCCCTTCATGCGTTCTCTTCGTGGCAAATCTTGTCTCAGCCCCAAACCCATAAACAAATATGCTACATAATCTTCTCCATATCGGGAATTTGAACCTTGGGCCTTCTAATTGAGCCATTAGAAACCGTGTGCTGATACTTTTCCTGAGTAACTTTAGTCTGGTTCAGTGCAATTTATCAGGGATAAGACTTGAATAGTACATTAAACATCATAATTAAGGCATTGTTTTGTTTAGTTTCTGCACATGAATTCTGAAATACCAAAATTCTCTTGCATGTTGTTGAGCACCTTGCAATGGCTTTTAGGTGATACGTGAACTACAGATGATTCAGTGCTACTTGCAGACAATGAAAAGAAAGTAAAAAAAATTACAGTTTAAATCAGAAAAACCGTAACTTTTTGTCATAAGGAAAGAACTTGGGAGGTGCCTAAAGGATTTGGTGCTCTGAAAGGATATTTGATGCGTGGAAAATTTTTGTTACTTTTTTACTACATGTAAGTATTTCACACAGCTCACCATTACTATGTTTCAGTAAATTTCACAAAAATACCATTGGAATTACTGTCTTCCTAAGTTGATGATTTATGCAACTAACTTCTAGGCATAATTTGCTGAATGAAATGTATCTGTTTTGCTGAGGGTTAAAAGAAATCCATATAAGTATCTTCATAGGCAGACTGTATGCTCTAAGTCTTAGGCATATATATTTTAGTTTAAAAGTTGTGCTTCAGTTGTGGAAAAAGGCTTTCTGTTTAGTAGAAAAGATATAAATGAACATGTGTGGACATAAGTAGGTTGTGTAAAGCATATCCATCGTGTTACTGAAAGAGGGACTGACTCTGTGTGACTTCTTTTCAGATGTGAAAATGCTGGTGGAGAGATGTCCTTTGCTTGTCCATTTAGATCTCAGGTAAGAAGAACTGTGTGGCCAGTTCTTAAATCATTGTGGTTCAGGGGATTAGCACTGAGGCAAGGTTGTGCAGCACTGCACATCCAGAAAATACTACTCAGGCTAAACTTACAATAGATTTAATATCTGGCATGACCTAATCTGGAGCTGGTAAGTAATTGAAGATGTCTTTGTTACCCCAGCAAAAATGTCAGATACCTACAGGATTTGTTAACTAACAAGATATGGTAATTGATAGGTATAGTGGAAGGAAGCATTTTGATGCCTACAGTTTATTAGCCTAGCATCCTAGAGAGGGTTTAAGTCATCTCTAATACGAGTGTGTTACTTGGTCATGTGGCTGTAAAAAAAAGGTATTTTGGTTTTGACCTAGTCAGTTACACTATTTTGAAATCTCTGAAGAACTTGCCTATTCATGGTATAAGTTCTGCTGCAGAGTATCTGTGTGAAGAGAAGCTTCTGCTTCACCTCCCCTTCACTTGCCCCACACATACATGAGACATTGATTGCTTCCAAATGAAGAAACACTTCGGTGGTAGAAAATACAGATATTCAATAAATTCCTCTGCCTGAATTTTCAATATAGCAAATTTACTGCTGCTGTATACTTAAACCTTCATTAATGTGTTCTCTGTACAGTGACAGCATGATGTTAAAGCCTGAGTGCTTCCAGTATTTTAAACAACTTGTGTTCCTACAACACCTGTGTCTTAGCCGATGTTATCAGATATCACCTGCTGCCTTAGTGTAAGTAATCTCTAATTAGCTTTGGTTTGCTGTTCATGCAGAGGGTAAGTTAATTTGAATTCACTTTATTTTAGGTTTACAATTGCAAGTACTGTTTCAAAAAACTTAATGGTATGAGGAATTGGGAATAAAACTAAGATAAAATAACCTGTCTGCTAGAACCTGTAGCCTTTGAGAATCCAGACTGGAACGAAAGCCGAGATAATCTTTCATTAGTGTCAGTCTATACTTACAGCAATGGCTGCTCCATGCATTCCTTGTGTCTTCTGTTAGTGGCATTATACCAGTGGTACTCATTGCTGGCATGGGAGGGTGCAGTCCTGCCAGTGACCAGTACTGATGTCTGAGTGTGCAGCAAGGTTTGAAAAACCTGGCAGAGTACACAGTACTGGCTAGACTAGTAAGCTGTGTGTGTTTGCTTTTGTGTGTGCCTTTATCAGTTATTGATTGTGACTGAAACATAGCATAGAGTGACTTGTTGGTGAGGTCATCCTGCCTTTTATTAGTATAGAAGCTTTCAATCACAATACTTTCAGGAAAGATGTCAACACGAAGGATATGGCCAACAATAAGAAAAAAGGTTGAGAGGAAGAGGACTATTGAAAATGAGGATCTGAAGAACCTTTGCTGTGGCAGCATGTGTCTCAGCTTTTTGAGTTTGTCCAGTGCCTGCTGGATAAGATACACAGGTCAGATGATGACTGGGAAAATGTAAAGCAATCAAGAAGCTGGGTCTGGCTACTTACCCAGCAAAATTTGTATTGCTACAAATTGGAGACTGATTGGTAGTACTGGGGGGCTTGTGTCCTCTGAGCCACATCCTGGATCTTCATGTTGGCAATATCCTTCACTTGTTCTAGATTTTTAAGTCCAAGGATATGAAAGAAGAATCAGTTTGTTTTCAGTCTGTGAGAGAAATTAGCAAAGAAGTAATTTACTCAGCTAGTTTCGTGAAGTACCAGTGCTGAGTACTAGTTTCATTTAAATACGTGCTTAAGTAGTTTACCCTCTTCTAAAAAATGAGTAGGAATGGAGTTATCTAGCTTGGATACAGGTGAAAAACCTGAAAAAATGTTTCCAGTTTCATGATTATTTCATATTTTTGTCTTTTTAGAGAGCTTGGTGAAATTCGAACACTGAAGACTCTTCAGGTATTTGGAATAGTGACTGATAGCTCCCTGCAGCTCCTCGAGGAAGCACTGCCTGACATGAAGATCAATGGTTCACACTTCACCAGCATTGCAAGGCCAACTGTTGGCAATAAAAAGAGCCATGAGATTTGGGGCATCAAATGCAGATTGACACTGAGAAATCCTAGTTTCTTGTGATCATGTACAATGCACCGGATGCCATGGACACACTGTGCATTGAAGCTCCTTAGGAAAAAAAAGTGCTGGAGCACCTTTTGTCATAGTACTGTTACTGCCTAACTTGGTCTTACACCCTAATGTTGTTTCATAATATTTTATATCCATTTTTTGTATGTAAAGCCTTTAGAAATTTGATGATCTGTGAGCAATTACAGAATATTTCTTTCAGTCTTTCTTTTTTAGAGGGGATCTTTAAAAAAATATTATGAAACAAACCACTGTAATTAAGTAATACCAGCCTCTAGCATTTGTCTGCAGCTTCTGGAACAGCTTGCAGAGGTGCCATATATCTTTATAAGGTTGATTAAGGAATTTGCAGAATTCAAAATGAATTCTTCTGTATTAAATCTATTCAACTACATAACTGAAGAAAAGGTACAGTAGGATGACTGAAATAAACTTGAAAACAGTAAATTGGGGATATCTACACAGAAGCAGCTAAGCAGCATAAAGGAGCTATAGTAAAGTTTTTATTTAGGAGGGCACAAAGGAAACTTCTGTCTTTAGTAGCCTTGTTAGACAAATACAGTCTGAAAAGCCCATTCAGAATTATTTCATGTTGTGGTTCTAGGTTTTCTGATTACACATTACAGAAACTTAATGTAGCTTCTGTGAGCGTGATCATAGATATGATCTTTCAACTGCAGCTGATAGATTGGTAGAAGTTTTGCACGAGGAGGGCTCAAAGAGTTCTAGATATGACCAAAAACCAGAACCTGGGACTGCTGTGTAAGGGAGAGATGCTTTGGTGCTATCAAGAGACATTAATTTCTCTTTTATATTAGTTTGTAGTAGCACTTCACTTCTTGTATTTGTATCACTAACCACTATTGTCTAGTGTTGATTTTTTTTTTTTTTTTTTTTTTTAAAGTCATGGGAGAAGCTGAGTAACTGTCCATAAAGGATAAAAAAAGCCAAATAAAGGATAGGGACAGGTAATGACTTTAAATGAACCTTTCATTTGCATCTGTTATCAGGGTCCTCATGCATAAACCTAGAATGTTCCAGCAGGTGTTTAAGCTGATTATTCCTAGGGCAAAACTTGGACCCTCTATAGGGCATAAACATGCTGCTGTTTTCCCCATGAATGCAATAAGCAAGCAGCTGAATTTATTCATGGATGTTTTTAAGAGCAGCCAGCATATTACTGTAGGCCTTTGCATAGATATAGCTTTTCCCATTGCAGTCTTGAGACAGAGCATTCAGGAATGAATATCTGATAGTGGAGAAAAGATTAATTACTGTGGAAAGACTGTATGAGTACTAGAATTTGATATTCAACTTGACTTTGTAGAACATAGTAAATAAAGCATTATCTTGGTAATCTAAGTTGGTTTGTTTTTTATTAAATTTAACAGTTTAAGTAACAGTGTTAATAGTGGGCTTATATCCATTACAAAGGAGTTAACGGGCAACATACCTTGTGAGAGTTGGAGGAATGATAGGAGGTTGGAGGATACAGAATATTCTACTGCCTCAGTTTGCTGCCTTAGAAGCGTATCTTAAATTCAAGAAGAAAAAGTACATCTTTGTAGCACAGCATTACTGTAAATTTTTCTCCTTATGCACAATGTAATTTCATGCATCTTCTCTTGCATCTAATAGAGCTCTTAGAAATTGCTAGATTGTACAAAATGACTGATGGATGGGGGAATGCTTTTCCTAATTTGGCACCAACTTTGTGTCATTGGTCAAAAAGAAATGTCTCACAGTACGGTGTCATTGATGGTGGTTTAAAGGACAGCGTGTTATCATAAATACTTTCAGCATTTATTAGAGTATGCTTTAAAACCTGTGCAGACTTGGAACAGCAGTAGGCCTTTTAACTACAAGGAGTAATTTCACATACCAGGTTTAGTGTTCGAGAGGGATCAGCATCACTGTTGCCTTTCTAATGGCTGCTGGCAGCTGTAGCAGACATATGATGAAAGCCCTCTGGATAAGGTGCTCAACTGCCTCTATGCCAAGGGAAATAATAAGTAGCCCTAAGCACTCTATAACAGAACCTGCTACATTGCTTAAGTCTCTGTACTACATGTAACTGCAGGAAGACTCACAAACCATTAAAAACAACCTGAAACAGTAAGTGAGAAGAAACTGAGCACATGAAACACTTTTGAAGGTTGAAATAAGGCACAGGACAGCTTCATTTATCAATTAACCTTTTAATTTTTATTACATAATGTATAAACACCACTTGGAAAAAAAAAAAGCAAAGAATAACAGGTCTAGTTGAGCAGAACACAGTGTAGACTTGCACTAAATGAAAATACCATGGACTTGACTCAGCAGGTAGAAGGGGTGCAAAAGTCACTGCCAGTCTGTGCAGATTAAATCAGTGTTAAACCAAGACTCAGTCCTCTCCTGGAATATTGTCTACTAAGTTGTCTGTACTGCAATCCTTCATCATAAAGGATCCTTAAAAAGGGTCCTACACTTCTTTAAGGAAGAACTTACTTTTTTTACTTACTATTAATTATACATTTCTGAATCATCCTAGTCAATTTAAGCATTCACCAGTAAATGCTTCAACAGAATTGCAATTTAAATACAGACAAAACCAGTAGAGGCCACTCATGAGTAGGTCAGGCTTCCATTTTGCTAAATTAGGAATTTGACTCTGAAAATTTACTAAGTCCTAATCTAGATTGTACTCTGGGACTGTAGGGCCTGAAAACATTGCCTTTTAATCTTGACATTCATAATAAGGAATGACACGCATGTTTAAGAGGTATGGTTACTGATCAGACTAACCAGTCTCCATTAAAACATTACAGCACACAAATGTCTAAATAAGCAGGGGAAAGAAATTCTGCCTAGATTTGCTGTGCACGTGTTCAATATCTAAATCTGATCTAAGAGTGGTAGAGTCCTAGGAAACAATAAATTAGTGTTAATCGCATTGGTGGGCTTGGGTATTTTTTGAATCCTAGCAACATACTGACTGACTAGTGTAGTTGACAGAGGCACATAATAAACAATCCCTAACTGGTTACAGATGGATTGAGAATAACTTAGAACACTCTAATCTGTGTGCACACAACTTTTGGAAAGATTAGTCTTTCATGTCTTTACCTTTAGACAAACTTTGCACATTACTTTAGACAGTAAAACCTTTATTCCAATAGTTCCTGAACTTACCAATTTTTGAAAGCTTATTTGGCAACTTTGACTTTCCCCTCTGGGTGCACAATCACAACAACCTGAAAGTGTAAATAACCCTGCAGCACACTTAGAAGGTGAAATGTACACAATGACAGCTTATTCAGACATCTGCATCAATTTCACATTTTTCTAGAACTGAATGGTCTGGTCAGATCAATATCCTCTAAATTATATTTTCAGTTCTATTCACTCTCAAGTGTAGAAGGAAAAAGCCCTTTGTCCATTTCCTCCACTAATAAAGAACAGTTTACATTTTGCAAGTGGCAATAAACACAGTGATTGATTGGCCACACTTCTGTTAGATCTGAGAACATCTGTTACAGAAGTCTCTTCATTCAAAAGCCATTTGAAGAAAACTCACTCTTGGAAACCAATCTGTAGTAGGCAAAACATACTATTTTCAAGTCATGTAGCAGAAGAGTTCCTGCTGTAGGAATATTTGTTTAGTCAAATTCTGCCTCACCTATGCCATTATAAACACAGATTTCAAAAGGCAGTCACAGTTCACAGTTTCTCTAAAAGATTTCAAAGGTTACTTGCTCTTCTTTAATCAGAGGGTTTTTTTTTTCTTTCTATTATCTATTATTGATTACCTAACATAAGCAGAGACATGAAATTAATTTGTTGTCATTTACATATTACTAGAATTCAGCATAGAATTGGAAATTTAAATTTTCTGGAGAAGGTAAAAACATGCTGGGAAAACTGGAAGACACAGGCATTAGCTTGTGCTCCAAATCGTACTAGCCAGCATCTCTCGTTCTTCTTTAAATGTAAGAAATTCAAAACCTAAAATTCCAAACCATTCAACTTAATATGGTCAGATCTATTTCTTAATGATAGCCAATTACATACACTAGTGTCTCTGATCATCTGCTTTCCAGTTAATCCATTCAGTGAAGGAATTTATCCTACTACAACATGATTTCTATGATTTGTATATTCCTCATGAAGGGGTGAAGAAAACCTTTGGGTTTCAAGTCCCTATCTAGCCAAACAAAAAGGTAAAAGCTACCTCATTCAAGATGCATTAAACCAGACTTACACTCTTGATGTAAGCCTACAAAGTAGAAAAAATACTGGAAGAACAAAAAAAAACTGCCACAAGTTGTATGAAACTACAAAGTTGTACAATTTTTTAAAAGCATACAAAAGATTTGTATTTTAATTTCTTTTACATCAACATCATGGTTTACCAAAATCTATATATCCTTGCATCAAATTGCTAGTTTGACAGTCAACTTCTCTACAAAAGTGTATGTATGAAGTAGTTAATTTCATCAGTCCCAGACTGTTACTAAAAAACTGTACATTTGAATATTTAATGCTACTGACTTAATACTTGAACCCATTTACCTGTGTTTACAAAGCTTTCATGTTTGCCTTACAGGTTAAAATGTCAATTTTCACGGAAGTTAGAGGTAACACTTCAGACATATTTTACACTAGATGCAAAAAGAGCTTAAATATCAGGCTAATGATTCCCCAACCCAAAGGAATGAAAAGCATTTCAAGCTTCCTCCAAATGCTCTTGCATCTGAAAAGGCCAACTTCCAATATAATGCAGCATTGTGATATCCCCATGGTTTCCCTCTATGGATCCATAAATGTTTCAGCAAAAGACATCAGGGTCCTTCATTCTTCCAGCAGAACAGTGCACAGTGAATCCTCTGTGTCAATCAATATTGAAGCTATTGCCCCATCATTGAACTCAAAAGATGTTCCTCCATCCACAACCATACAAGCATCCCAACAACGGGAACGGACACAGACCCTGCAAAACACCAACAAGGAAGATATCACGAAACAGCTCAAAAATGTAAGTATTTCACACAAGCACTTAACAATAAAACTGGTTCTGGGACATTCTTTTGCTTGGGCCAGTAAATGCTTAAGTTCCAGTTAGCATGGTGTGAAGCCTGGGACCCCTCAAGTTATCAGTGCTTTGTATGGACTTAGCAAAGAGTCCAGAGAGGACTGAAGGAGTTGGCCAATGGAGCCCATTGCTCCCAGAGTCTGAGCAATATAACACTTGGTGTTGAAAGCTGAAGCTTAGGTGTAATTTTTAAAGAAAGCTACAGATGATCCCATTTAACTGCTATTTACTTACTCTTAACAGAAAAGTTTACAATTAATTTAAGATTCTAATATGTGGTCTTATTATATGAAATATATATTTCCAAACAGCAATGCTTAAGATTAAAATATTTGAACATGAATGTAATTTATTTTGTTACGTTAATCACTCAGAGAGAGGAAAAGTAATTACAAACACAAAGCTCAAGGTCAGGATGCTTGCCAGGCAGCTTCAAGAACTGCAGCATATTAATGTCAGTATTGGAGTCTGACTATACCATATTTAATAAGTTAAAATCTTATCTTATAAAATTTAAGGTCTCTCTTTTAGAGCTGGACAAGACAGAATAAAGAATTTGGCTGAGAGCTCCTTTAGACATTTGCTGTGATACAAAAGGTTGAATTTACATTTAATTACAATTGAAATACTGTATTGCTTTCAATAGTTTCTATGTTATTGTTCAGTTCAGTTGTTCAGTTATTCTGATCATATAACGAATGGCTGCACATGTTTATATTTGCTTGTGGCAAGCTCCACATATCATAAAATCATTTAGATTGGGAAAGATATGCAAGATCATTGAGTTCAACCATTAAACAAACACTACCAAACCCACCAATACGTCTGCAGGTGCCACGCCTACATGTCTTTAAATACCTTCAGGGATGATGATTCCACTACTTCCATGGGCAGCATGTCCCATTGCTTTACAACCTTTTCCATGTTTCCCAATGTTCAATCTAAACCTCCACTGGCACAACTGCCCTAAGTTAAAATGATGAATTAGCAAATAATTCAATTTGGAAATGTGTTTAGTCCAACCTTCTGCTCAAAGCAGGCCTTACTTAAATGATGTGTAAGGTTGCTTAAGACCTTGCCCAGGCAAGTTTTGAGTATCTCCAAGAACAGTGATAAGACAATCTATAGAGAAAATCTGGTCAACTGCTGGACTATTCTCACTGTGAAAATTTTTTCTCTTTAATCAGAATCTTACATCCTATAAAATTATGGCTATTGCATTACTCTGCTCTGAAACGGGTTTAACTCAAGTCTCCTCTGAAACCACACTTTGGTAGCTGAAGACAGCAATTGGATTCCCCCTTAGTCTTGTCTCCTCCAGGCTAAAGGGAAGCACTGTTTGAGTCTTTCCTTAAAAATCACTTGTTCTGGTCCCCTTATACTCCCAGTGACCCTTTCCTGAATTCACTCTAGTTCGTCAATGTCTGTGTCTCATACTGAGAAATGGCACATATCCAAAACTGCGCACAGTGAGATTCTTTTATTCTGTAAGATTGTCCAGGCATCAAACATTAAAAAGCCATAACACTACTAGGAAACATTTTCATCCTGCTGTTACAAGAACAATACTCAAGTCATTCAAAGCACAAACTGGATGTTGAAACACTTCAAGGCAAAGTCCTGGATTGCTCATACTTTTGACAGATACACAGAATGAAGTAACTCTTTGCTATTGCAGCCAACACTTACTTTGAAGAGAAGCCACGCTGACGGCTACTTGAGAAAACTCTGTTTACAATAGGCTCTCGAACACTGAAAAACATCTTTGGTTCCTCTGGACTGTAGAGCAGAGATTCATTGTAATCATTTGTTACTGTAAGCAGAGGAGTCAGACATTAGTTTTCCCAGACAAAATGAATTACTTTCAGGAACACACATTCCTCCAGGGAAGACTGGCTTCTCTATCAAGAGGGAACATCAAGACTTGATGTTCAAGATGTTTAATAGTCTTTACATGCAAAAAAAAAATTACTTTTAGGGAAGATTCCTTTCAGTTCTACTGCATGATGAACATTCAACAGCTCTCTTCTGATGATTAAATACTAACTGTTTGAAATTTTAGGAGAACTGAAATTCTCCTGAAGAGGATATACAGAAGTCTAAATAAGTGCTTTTATTTCAAGTAAGACATTGTTCGCCAACTGTGCCTAATTAATGTAAGACAGACTATTACTGCAAGAGTGCTAAAACACTGAAAGCTGAGTGGTACAGAATACAAACAAAATGAACTGGCCAAAGATACTTTAAAAAAAAATCTTGCCTTTTTCACTAACCTTTCTGTACCAGTTCCGTGTTCAATGGCATATTCAAACTTCCGTGCTCTTTTGCTGTTAAGCCAAGAGAAAGAGCCCCAGTTAGATAGATGTATCTTTATATAAACTTGGTTACTAATGCCACATTGTTCACTCACCTATCTTAAGGATCTCTTCAATAGCTTGATGTGCAACCTTGTTAATATTATAGGACCTAGACAGAGAAGAAGTCTTGTTTGCTAAGCCGTACAACTTAGCACAAAAACAGAGCAAAACCAAAAAATCTTCCACACTGATGAAAAACTAAATTCAACATTTGGGGATGGAATAGAATGTTATTAAGTGTGAGCTGATTAAGAGTTTATTTTTAAAAAAAGTCTTAAATCAACTCTTGCTTTTACATCTACCTGTAGCCTTGTAAACCTTAAAAATCCATTAAGTGTGGTTTTCAGGAAAGAAGAGCATGAGATATAGTCTCCTTGTCAATAATCCCCCTGCCTTAAAACCCCAATAACTGCAGAATTATGTCTGCATTAAAAAACAGAAGCATGACAGTTGCAGAGATTGTGTTCTTACCCTGTCTATCCAATCCTTGCTAATCGATTTATTCTCTGGATTCTCATGTATGAACCCAACATATTACCTCTTTATTTATATCTAAGATGTGGTCTTAAATCTCACAAGAACTGGTATAGATAGAAAAGAAACAGATCAGACACTTCTGCATCTGACACATTTGGATGAACAAGTCAGTATAGCCTCAGTCTGAACTAAGGCAAAACTCCAAAAAAAAAGTCTCCCTCCTCTGCCCACACTCAAAAGGGAATAGGTGCTAACCACAGCCACTGTGCAACAGTGCTGTGAAGATCTCACATGCCTGTGACTCAATAAATTTTAAAATCCTCAGTCCAGCACTTCTGTCACGGCAGTAAAATGCCTCAGACTGCAATACAGATCCACTGCACCCCTATCTGACACAGAGCTGCTGAGCATGGCTGTCCAAGGCTCTCTCTCTTACACTTACTGCCTACCTGCAAGCCTGAGCAGATGCTATCAACATATCCTTTTACACAAGTTTTGGCAGCTGGAAAGCACCTGGACATTTGAATGTCTCTCAGTCCCAGCAAGTCTGAAATTCGAGGAGAGACAACAGGCTAAGGGAGATCACTCCACTGAGGCTTGGCCTTAGTTTAGAGAAGTCCGGCAACCAGCAACACATACTCATTACAGCAAAGGAGAGGGGAAATCCTGGAGCTTGGTCCCTGGTTCTGGGTATGCTCAGCACAGAGTGTATAAGCAAATGAAATGCATAAGAACAGCACTGAATTAAGACTGTACTTTCCCAAGGTACTGAACACTAGGAAAGTTTCCCTAGCAGTCTGCCAGTTTCATACTTGGCAGGCTCCAGGACTAAGCTATGCTGCCTGAATACAAAATTCTGAATTACAATGAAGAGCAAAACCCAGTAACCATGGTTACAGCATGAATACTCATTTTTGAATTTCATTAAAAGCTTCTGTTTTAGTTCATCTTAGTCTGCCACATAAATCAAGTGCCTATTGTACAACTTAAAATTATGAGCACAAACACGTCTTTTGCATCTCAAAACTAAATTGATTCGACTTACATGCAGTACTGCATGTTTAAACTGAAGTTTAAATAATTTATCCCTCTAATTAAGCTAGCACTGTTCTCTGCAGATATGGCCATCTTTATTTGAGAGACTGTTTTGGCAAAGAGATTGTCCCCTATCAATTAAATATGAAAGAAACAAAAGGCTTGAAAGAGGAATGGACAGTAGATGTGCCAGAGAACACTTAACACTGCTTCCAAATACATTCCAATTCTTCTTAGAGCTTAGATTTTTATAAGTTTACTGGGCTACACCATCTAAGCATTTAAATTTTAGCCAACAGGAGTAGTTCATAGATCACCCCAGTATAGTCTCTGAAAGTCACAGCAGAATCCCTTTCCGCCACCACTCCCAACCATTCATCTTCACGTGTGACCTGCCACATCTTTCACTGAAATTACACCTAAGACAAACTTCTGTCCCAGTGCCACAGCTCCTCACCCTTTCAAGACTTCTCTCCATACCCACAACTAATGAGTGCCCTGCTCTTCTCATAGACCTGGAACAGCTCTGAGCCATCCTGACAGTGACAATGTTAGACTCACGCACCCATAGCTCAACAGAGCTTCCGTAAGGACAAAATGCAGAGGACAAATAGGTTCATCTAGCTTATCTGAAATGGTATTTTCTGTCAAAGCAGCAACATGTACTCACCACGCTTTTGATCCTGTTCCAGTACACACATTAAGCCCTGAACTCTTCTGTTTCTCCCAAGGACCATCATCAACTGATATTTCATAATAGGAGGCCCTATGAAGCGAGAATTTAAAACTGGGTTTGCAGGACTTAAAGTTCTCCCTGAATAAGACAGAACACACAGCCTTATCAGGCACATAACAATTTAGAGGGCTACTTTCAAATCTGGATCACAATTTCACAGGCTTTGTACAGTGTTTCCCATTTGACAGCTACTTCTGATTCACTATTTTATAGCAATTTCTATAATGGACTAAAATGATTTGTAGCATGAACTTTTAGGCACTTCTTGTGCAGTCACTTCTCATGTTAATTTATGCACAAAACAACCTCTGTAGTTCATCTGTAGGGCTTGCTGGACTTACAAATAAAACTATAAATAATTACCTTCCTTGCATAACTGTAGTACAAAAACTGTGTTTATGCTATAATTGGGTCTCATTAAATTATGTCAAAGGACACTAAACATTTCAACACCAGTAAGTAATAGCATGACTGAACCTGAATTCTTGATCACTTCAGTAATTAAAAATGCAGTGATTCTTCATGAATAGCTTTACACAATCAGAAGCCTTACACTTCTCTCTAAATTATTCCTAAAATTCAAAAGTACTAGCTCTTGATGTACAATCATCCCCTGCACATTACTGTTCATGTGTCAGGGGATTCCTAGTGTTAGGCCTAAAAATCAAAATTTCTCTCTACAAGCCTCAGAATATCCAAGAGTATATTTATGAACTTAACTTGTTGATATTCATAGTGCCCAATTCAAACAGTGTGATACAGGCTTCAGATTAATAGATGTCATCTCACAAATGCCACATTCACTGTTTTATGCATGACTGAGTTTCACCTTTCTTAGTAAACAGAACTTACTGAGCTATTATTTCAGTCTGGATCCACTAGAAACACAGCTCTTGGCTGTTTGGTCTAACAGTTTATATTGTCAGTAACTAAGGTATGTTGTGTAATCAGTCTTGAGAAGATGGGGAGATTAGAGAACTGAAGTAGATTAAGAACACAGGTGCACAGCTTGATTCAGTTTAATGTAATTTTTGCAAGCTGGGTATGACAAGTTTTCTTGGGTTTTTTTCTTCAATTTACTTGTTTTCATCACTGACATGCAAAATAAGTCCTTAAAAGAAGCATCAAAAATCACTTTGTCTAAATAAATAGCAGACCTGTGTATTTGAAACAGAAGATTCATCTTTATGACATTTAAGTCTTCAAGTCTAAGGTCCTATTTACACCCTGCTTTTTTCTAGAGGTTTGTTTCTAGAGGTATTGTGTTCCTCAGTGGTACTCAAATACAATGGAACCAAGAGCAGAATGTACATGTGACACTCATAGCATTGGAAAACAACTTTGTGTTCCTATATCACTGCACATTAAATAAACTACTTAGAATCTTGATAAAATTAGGTTTGATTTAGTAGAAAGCAGGATTTGTATCTCTTTGAGGTTAATTCCTTCTCCCAGTCTGAGGCTGAAGTTCAGACAAAAAAAAAAGTACTCATAGAACATTTATATTGTTTACACCAGCAATCAGTGTCCCAGGCACTGTACAAACACACACTATTGAACTCTGAAGTGGCTTTTCTGTTGCTGTTTTTGTTTGGGGCTTTTTTAAAAGATAATCAATAAATTGAAAACAGATATAAAATACAAGTAAAAGTCTGGTCAAATCCTGACTCATGTCTTTTACCACAGCCCCAGTCATACTCCCCTTCTTATTGCTTGGCTGCCAAAAATGCATTGATCTTGAGGACAGAAAGGACAGTTAAATGTATCGTGGATAAGGCAGTACCATGATTTGATACAAACACATTTCTTCACTGAAGGAAATAACTCTTTTCCATCAATAACAATGTTTCCACCAAAAGCAGGCTGATACCTTTGCATCTAATGACAGAAAGGCAGAAAAAGGAGTCCTAGTAAAAGCTATTTCTGCTTGCTCATGCTAAAAGCTTATGTAAAGATGTGTAAGAAGATATGCAGGAGAGGAGGCAGTTTAAGGACAGATATTTAAATCATCAGCAAAATGGAAAGAAAAAAGGCAGGAAAAATGAAAGAATAACCAGAGAGGAGCAGAAAACCAGAAATTAACATTATTGCACTTACATCTTTGAAAATACACTTTGTAATCAGCAATAATACTATCAGTGTTAAATATTTATAGACTAGAATTGAAATTTGACAGTAAAATCTCATCACTGAGTGTCCATTGTCATATAAATAAATTAAGTCAACTATGCCTTGCTGTAACAACAAACAGTCAAACATACCTGGATGAAAGAGACTCCCCAATAAAGACTTCATTGAGTGCTCTCACTGGTAGAAGATGTGGACCAGAAATATCAGACCCTGCAGATATCAAATATAATAATGGATTTAAAACAAAAATTTTCAAAAAACATTCACAATTCACTGGAGGACAGATTCTGCTGCCTGAATTTGTTTTCTATACCTAATGCTCCATTTTCTTCAAAGGCTTATTTTTTCACTGATTTACTCTGTGGCCAGTCACTGCTCTTTACTGGAGACAAAAAATATTTAAACCAAGGTCAGCAATGACACTAAAGTTCGGACATTTTTCTCTGAAAAGTCACAGGCAACCAGGCAGAAGGAAGTCTTCTCTTCTGTCAGTCACACACTCTTCCAGCCAAGTTAAATTTACTGGCAGTGACTTAACAGACATTTCTGATGAAGTTCAAAGAAGCAGACTTCATACCACAAGGTAATTAAAGTGAATTGACAAATTGTTCACGTTGACGAGGACTTCTTAGTGGGCAAAGGCAGTACTGGACACAGGTTAGGCACAAAACCATGCATCTTTCAACCCATCATAAAGAAAAGAGCTGAAGGTGTTCAAGAATTATCTACAGACAGATTCTCAGTTCTAATGTCTTATTTGCTTGCCGGTAGTCCAAGACCAGCTTTTACAACTCTCTATTAACCTAACTTAAAGTTAGCATGTATACACAAACACACAAACATGCTCAAGTAGTTATAGTAACTCTAAGAGACAGCAATTTGTAAAAGATCAGGTATTTTGACCGCAGGTATTTCAAATACTAGAACTTTTACAAATCTATATCTTCTATTCCAAGTTATCATAGCAAAGTGATTACATTCTTGCTGGATTTTAACCTACTTTGATCCTGGAATCTTTCATTTATGTGAGCCCTGCTGTGTTGCTCTTGGCTTAGCTGTTGTTCATGTAAATCCACAGGGGTTGTGTTAATCCCAGTTCCTTCAAGATACAGTCGGATTCTTTGCCGCCACTGCCATCTAAGAGAGGAGAAAGAAGTCAGTATGAAATATTCATTACAAAATTAGATAGGATCTGAGAGTCCCCACTCTCAAAGCAGACCACGTTAAGATTAGGAGCTAAATATATTCAAATTCATATTTCAAGTTTTATAGCTTCCACTGTAACTTCTAAATTTAGGAAGCTATTAATACTTAATTGTAAATACTTTACATTTACCAGTTTGCTATCTAATGTTATTTTGCATGTGTAAAATAAAAGGACACTGGCCAAAAGCAACCTATAAAAATTGTATGTAACAAACTCTGCTTTTTAGGCATGTGATTCTAATATGTAAATGAATGACTGATGCGAGAATTTGAGCATAAAGAAATCTCAAGAATTTATACCGAAATACATGCCGTATTTTTAACATCTTTTACTTGTATTTGTACATGTCCAGAAAAACAGGTCCATGCATCCCTTTATATATAAGGCCCCAAGTATCCTCTCATTTTAACAATCCCTCCAGGCCTATGAATTCAGGGTGCTTAAGAGGAATTCATTTGAAGCAATGGAAGGATATAAAAGCCATGTTACAACATCTGGGTTTTTTTTTCCCCAGAGATATCAATTCCCTTTCCTCTTACAGCCTAAGATATTTCATAAAACAAAATAGCGATAGTTTTGCCTAAGAAAGCAAATCACAGGAGTGTTATGGCACATCTTTTCCCTGATCATATCCAGGGAAATATCCAGGTGATATCCAGGTGACAGTAACCAGCTTTTTCTAAAATTCCAAGAGTTATGCTTTATATGACTACACTGCTAGTTTTTCCTCTTGTCATCTTTACAGAGTCTCATCTACATACTCTATCTGCCCTTAAATTCCAAGTATGATTTTAGGTGGTCAGACAGAAAGCATGCAGTGAGTATCCCCATACTAGCCCCCTTACAATGCTCACGTCTAGAACATGTCACAAAATTAGAAAATAGGACTGTACTCCTATTAATGCCAAGACTACCAAGAAAAAATACATGGGAAATCTGATATGGTTTGTCCTTTATAAATCAATAATGTTGGCTGTCTCATGGATTACAAGGTCCATGTTAACACAGACTGTTGCACTGACTGATAGGGATAAGAAAAAAAACAATTGCCCTTTTCCAGTTTCTGGCAACTCACCATCCACTACAACTCCAAGATATGAGAAGCCCTTCCAGACAAGGATTTCGTTACTCACCTATTCCAAAGTTTGCTTAGGGCCAAACAAATCTAAGAACTCTCAAATGAAACACCTGCTCACATTCTTGCTTAAGAATAAAGTTCTTATTGTTTCAGAAAAATAATTAGAGAAATCCTTTCTGTTTCACTCTGGTGAGGTTTCAGCTCCATAACGAGGCATGTCAACAACAAAAATGTAACTTTGTTTCCAACAAAACATCAAAATTGCCAAATGTCAAGGGAGGTTATCTGAATAAGCACTGTAAGTTTTACTTAAGCAAATTAAAATGATGGAGACTAAAAAGCTTCTGTTTTCTAAATCTTAGAATACATGAGTTGAAAGTACCTGTTCCTTTAGCAATACATATTGAAAGTCCTGGCAACTGTATTCATTTAATTCAGAACTTTTCTACAGCTCAAATACAGTTGCACTTCAAGTCACAAATTTAATATGTTAGAAGTATAAACAAAAATCAATTGCTAGACACTTTTACATGAATGACTGATTTCTGTTTGATGGTTTTTCATCACAAAAATATTCTGGACAGTTATTCTACTACAGAACAATGTATCTTCTTAACTAGTTATTAAAACCTCTTCCCTAGTCCGTCCTCTAAAATTCAGCTTGTTTCTTTTTAATTCGAGTGGGATTTTTCTATTTTAATATCTAACACTGAAAATATCAAGCTATATTCAGAATAAAGAAATGTTTTGCTTTACAGTAATCTGTTGGCAAAATTTAAGACACTTAATCACCAAAACCATAGATGCAACACACTAACCATTTCCGAACTGTATGTATTTCATTAGTTTCTATTCTTATGGCCATCTAAAACCACACGTTTTTGAGTCCTTGTCCTAGGGTGACTTTATGATGCTTGTATCCCCAGTCATCTGTTCTGTTCATGCTGGATATTAAGTTCTGCACCTTTGGGACAGGTTCTGAGAGTGAAAGGGGAGAAGAAGTTCTGCACAGTTTGTCTGCAGAAGCTGCACTTGCTCCCCTGCATTCCTTCTCACTGGGCTGTCTGCAGCATGGACAGACAGCAGGAGAGAGTCTCCTTGGCTTTTTGTTAGTTTTTAGCTAGCTGAGGCACAGAAGTTCCTTGGACTGTGCTTCTTCTTTTTCTTGGCAGTGATCAGTCCAGCTCTGGACTGAAAATCCAGAGAACACCAGGAGCTCACACCTGTGGCCCACTGGGGCTGGGATGTGAAATTTTCCAGCAGGAGGGACTGAAAGAGACTGAGCAAGCCAAGCTACAGCCTATGACAAGGACAGACTTTCTGAATTTGCCATCTCTTCAGAACAACAAGAGGTTTTATTGCTTAATATTACTATTTTTTTCATGTTTCTGAGTACTTCGCTTGTTAAAGAAACAGTTTTTCCCACTTTTCTCAAAGGAGATTTTCCTCCCAAACCAGTTGGGGGAAAAGCAGTTTGAATTTGCTTTCTAGAGGAGACCACATCAAAAGTTTCTTCCAAAATTTGCCCTAAACCAGGACAATCCTGAAGTACATAAACCAATTCTTTCAAGAATGCAGTTCCTCATTTGCTAAGTCAGAAGTCAGAAGTGAATATCAATCACTGCAGGTCATACCAGAAGACTTTCTGCTGGAACTGGCAGTCAATTTTATCATTTGTATTCCAGTCTCACTCTTGACCACAAACTCATTTTTCAACATTATAAACGTCTACACAGAATTCACAATTTGAACCATTAAGATTTTACTAAGTTTCACCTGTTCCTTAGGAATTGCACATGATTAAGTGTTTTCCAACCCAGCTGTGTTTTTGAAAATGAAATATCAGTGAATCCTACCTGAACTCACCACGATAAAGCTTCTGTAGTGCTTCAGGGAATGAATGTGTGTATTTCACAGGCAAGCACAGGTGACCTTCTGATCTGGTAGCAAAAAATGACAACAAAAACGACAGTATTACTGTTCAGATTTGGTACCTTTGAAAAACATAACAAAACAAATCTCTCTCTGTGTTACATCTAGTAAACCTGCTCTACTATCTCTACTATTCTTGCACAGTACCACATCAGCAAGAACACACTGCTCTCAGCTCCTAGAGTCCGTGTGTCTGAGACAGGATATTTCTCCCACATTTCCCCTAAAAACTGTCTCTCCAGCTAATAATCCTGCAGGAGTATGTATACACTAATATAGCTCCTGTCACCATTCTAGGCAAGCAATTAAAGCTTAAAAAACCTGGCAGGTGAGGTTACAAAAAAAAACTTCCTCCACTTACACAAAAGTTAGCAACATGAACAGTTAAACAACATGCCTAAGATCAAAAGAATCTCATGTCAAAACCAGAGGATGAACACTGCTCCCTTCAATGAGTAGTATGTGACAATTTAAGGCACTTGTTATTTGAACCCTACTGGTCAGACTTGATAATGCAGAATAGCTACTCAGAGCATTTGAAAAGTTTTGGAAGATAACGTATTAAAGGAATTAAACCTTTTGATTGCCACTTTATATACTAGGAATAAAGCAATTGTCAATATCAAAAGCAGAAATCTAAATCTGGACTTCTGAGCAGGCAGAGCCCTGGAAAATTCTGAGTTTCACTTGCCATCCATTCAAAGGCTATACCAACCAAGCAGTCCTAGCACACTGCATCCACTGAGCTGTAAGATTGATGTGGGCAGGTGGGTGCAGCTCATGCAGAGTTTATAACAGGACAGCTAAGTGCCAACAATTGGCTCAGGAGACTGATTTTCTGAGCTATCTCATGGTTTACATTAAGAAACCACAGCAAACTTCTTCATCTGACGCTCTACTGGATTTACCTTCTCCACAAAGAAATTAAGTTTCTGTGTGTTCAGGCACCACACTTAGCTGCTTCTACCAAGTATTTCTTCCTAAGTTCTATACTGCCATCGCTAGCCTCAAACTTCTGGTTAGCAATACAAGTTAACTAGCTGCAAGTGCTGTTACACTAGTGTGTGAGAACATTTGTGGCAGTGTAACACAGTCATGTTCGTCCAATACTACTTAATGTCCTCTCAGATGGGACAGGATAACTCTCTGTGGAAACTTTTCTAAAAAAACAACGGATTCCCTTGGTATCAACAATGTTTATGCTGCCAAATGCTACAGGTATGCCTCATGTACCATGAAGATGCACAGTGTGTCTAACATTAAATAAAGCATTGCTTTCCCAAATATGTTTTTACCTTTCAGGATCCGTATTTATTCCGATGACTGGTTTAAATTTATCAAAGACCTTACTGGCTGCCAACAACATTGTACCATCACCTACAGAAAATAAAAATCAAAAGTGAGTTTCACTTCACATTCCAGTACCCCAAATAGAATGTACTCCAGCATTAGTATTATGTTCATTTATAACAACAACAAATCAGGCAAGCTGGACAAAAATTACAATGGAACAAAACTACTGACACCTTATCAAATAAGAGTAGTGACAACTACTCTTAAGAGTAGTAACAACCAAATTTGAGATGGAAAACATGAAAAACATGACTGGAAAAAGTACAACTTATCTGGCAGCTATACATGCCCAGGCAATTGAACATGGCAGAAGCAAGCTTTAAAAGAGAGTTACGGAAATTTCTGTACGTTTATCAGCAGGTAAGAGAAATTCTTTAACAAAAGTAAATTTAGAAAGTATTGCTAAACAAAGCCACAGGAGACAGGAAACAAAACCAAATGTTACTGTGAATCACATAAAAACAATGACTTTAGCTTCACCCCAGTTGTCCTCCTAAAAGGCAATTTAAAGGTCTTATGTCTTATTTGGCCCCAAATAGGCACACTTGGAAAAGAAGTATTAGGTAAGTAGAAATATTTATAGAAATCTTTAAATGTACTGGTTTCTTCAGATATTGGTAATTTTTCCTGTCTGTTAAACAGAAAGAAAACTATAACCTCATTCAGTCTTTGCATGAAGATATAAGCTCTGAACAGCATGAAGACATAAGCTCTGAAAACCTCAGATGATGTATCACTTCCCAGCTGCTTGCCCCAACCATTAAAAATTTTGCCAACAGACAAACCGGCACTTCAGGGAAGTTTTTTGAAATCTACAAGAGTCTAATTGGATGTTCCAGGAATAAACCTTTCTACCCATTCGTCATGGTGATCAGTACCTAAGGGCAAACTGGACTAGTGGGAAGAGAGAAAGCTGTGGTCAAGCCCTTTTGCCACAGATGAGTGAACACTGTCAGAGCCCAGCAACACAATGCTGTATTTACAGCATATCCCAAAAAATAACACGGAATGAACTGCTGCAATCCAGTATTAAAAAAAAGACAATCAGGTTAATTGCTCTTTTGGTTCATCTGGGAAACACTGATCAGTGGCACAAGATGCTCAGAAGCTGCAGACTTTTACCTGTGCCATCCAACTTGATACGCCAGTCACTGGATTAAGTGTGAAAGCAAGAAAGACAGTTTGAGCAAGGGAACCATGAGGTAGTATGTTAGTCTACACCTCACATCCCAAAAAACAATGAGTAGGTTTCAGGGCTACAAAAAATTACACGACATCAAGCATTTTATCCTCTTTAGTTGAAAACTATAGTAAATGCCACAGTTTATATTGCTTCACACAAGAAAGACTTTTCTAGTGGCCGTGCAACGGGATTCACTTCCATGGGCTACAATTTTAGATACTAGAGGTAGACAAGATGGTGATAACCACTGCTTTTTGTCAGATTTTCTGACAATTAGATTAGCAATTTGTTTTCACAATATGCTTATTTCCAGTTGCTTCAAACACTGCAAAGTATTTTTGAGAAACATATCTATGAAAATATACTGAAACAAATACTTCTCTTCCATAAAGTCATACCTCCTGCTGATATAACAGCATCTGCCCACCGAACTGTCTCTTCATTATACTCTCGACGCTTAACAAGACGAACTTCTATCTTTTCGTTCCTGTAAAGTTCAGAAAAAGTCTCAATTCTCTCCTGTATTGTTCCTTGTCACAGTCTTCCAAAAAGTTGTCATGCAACTAAGGAATAATTAGAATCATATGTGGCTTAAAAGCCTTTGACACACAAATCCTGTACTACTTGCAAGATGATAATAGAACATGCTAGTCAGCTGAACTGAGCCAGTTTACATGACAGTTCTTTCACGACTGACTGTTCATCTGCACCTCTCTCTTTTCAGTACTCCCATTTTATTAGCATTTGTAACATGAGGCTTCCTTTTGTTTCACACAATCCACGGGTATTTGCACTGTTTGAAATCCTCAGCATCCATACATCCTTACCGTAAGCTGTCTACAACATGCTCCACGTTTTTTGTATGAATGCGATGCCGTTCCAGCAGACCAGCATAGTTAGACCCCTTCAAGGCAAGCTGTAAGACACAAATGGTTTTTGTAGAAGCATACAGTAAGTGCTCTTGAGCAGTGCAAAGAGAAGTCATTTATTTTCTCTCAGCAGAGATACATTTTTATAAGCCTTCCATTAATTGAATTTCTATATACACAGCAGTCAGGTTATATTGACTAGTTCATTAAGTTCATTTAATGAATCAAATGGCCACAGCAGTCAAGAACCACAGACTATACAAATATGCAAACAAGCATACTCTAATGACTTCCATGCAACTTCAGACACTCTGCTCCTCCTGAATCTGCCAATCAATTCAAACTCTACAGGAATCCATACACTATACTATACTAACTCTAGTTAGTTACACTAACTATACCTCTGCCACGTGCTGAGGCACCCAGTTAGGTAAAAATTGTGCTGCAGACAAGATAGACAACAGAAAAAGCAACAGGAATGACAATTATGAAAACAGAGCCTGAAATACCTACAGCATTACCCTTCAAATTGTATTTGAGCTAAAATGGAAGACTGCCAAGTGCTGACAAAGGTGACATTTTCTCTGCATCAAAAAAAGCTTAAGGACAATCTAACTACTACCTTTGATACTGTCCCTGGATTATATGCCATGTTTTTCAAACAAGTTGATAACAATAACAAGTCATGTGCAGGTGCATTCTAGTGTCATTTTTTATGGAAACTGGAGAATTTGAATACTTAATCTCAACACACTCTTCAGACCATGGAAACATTCTGCAGTTTATATGGATACACTCATAAGAAGGCAGGTGAGATTACTGACTTGTTGCAGATTAGTTCTGCACCAAGTTTTTGTGCCAGTAATTCAGTCACCATTCGTTCTTTATCTTATTTAGTGAGGGGGGCCCTCATCTGGGGCTGATACTGCCAAATATGTGTGTGCATGAAGATAAAGAAAGTGAAAGAAAGAGGGTGCAAAGGATGTTAAGCAAAAGGAGTCTATAAATACATTCATAGTGAAAGTGATCCTGCTTCAAGCAGCAGGCTCCTGATGCTCCTTCTAGCCTGAATTAATCTACAATTATACTGTCACTGCTTCCTTTTCCCTGAACAGTTAAAACCAATTTATCAGCAGAGAAATAGAACTTCTAGAGTTTGTGTAGAGGAATTCATCTGTGCCAGAAGCTCTAAACAGGCACTTCCAGCAATTTATTCAAGTGCCTTTATTCAAAGTTTTAGACGATTCCAAGAGAAAGTGGTGCCAGACAAGCTTGCCTAATCCCATTTTCATACATTTCTCCACTCCACTCTCTTCTAGAGGGAAGGGGGAGAGGATTGTCAGGATATGACAACTGACATCAACCACAATCTAATACTCAGGAATTAAATCTTTATTCGTCTGACACCCATTCATGTCAAGAAATCCAGCCATGAGCTAAGCAGGTAAGATAACTCAGCACCAAAAAAGTTACAGAAAAAAATGTAACTGGCTGCTCTGGAACTGTATTGCTGTTCCACTCAGTGTATGGATCTGGCAATTAACTCGCAGGAACAAAATCTTCCGGTGGTCTTATAGCTGGGATCAGGAAACAACTTCCAACAGAGATTCACAGGCTGCTTGGATGCATCCACAGCACTAAAAGAAGACAGTGGGAGTAGCTGCCTGCCAGCTATGCATGATCACACACAGACACAGGCATATGGATGATCAGAAAACATCCAGATCAATATTGCAGGTTATTTTTCAAAGGTTGCTCACATTGGTTTACTGGGATACAGGGTGTTATGTGCCATTAATTACCTCACACACTTAAACCCTTTGTTTCTGTTCCTGAGCTACAATGCCTGTGCACCCCAGACACCTCTTGATCCTGCAGAGTCCATGGTGTTGCACTGGAAACTTGAAAGATGCCCCTGTGGGCTCTGGGGAGGGAAAGATTACACAAGGCTATGCTAGTTACAGCACTGCCCCTTGCTGAATCTGCTGTCACCCTCCCATCACCCACTTGGAGGGGAAAGGAAAAGGTACAAAGGAAAAAAGGAGATATTTGCCTCCCACAGACATCTGCTGCTGAGCACCATTGGTCAAATTTTGCTAGAAGAATTTTCAATTGCATGTTTGAAGCACAAATTGATCTTGCTTTACCATATGAACAACAAATGCACAACCAATTAATTTTCAAAAAACACCATTACTAAAATCAGTCCTCCAGAAGTATCTGCTGCAAATGAAACAAGCATCTGACAAGCTGAATGCTGCAGCAGCACACTTTCTTCAGTCTGCTGTTAGTTCCACACAAAACAGAAACCACAAACTCCATCTTGATATTTTATGTACCTCATTTATTTGGCTAATTTGTCAGCATGCTATCTTTCAACCTGATGGAAGAGAGCTTTTGTCTCAGAACAGTAACAATGTAATAATTCTGTGTATGTTCATTTGCAGGTTTTTGAGCCACCAACATCAATCGCAAGTCAAAAGCTAACAATTCCCTGGCATCACCAGGAAGCAGAGATATGGGTAATACCATTGTATAGAACAGTCTGTTCTGTAACTTACATTTGCCATAGCTGAGTTAAATTATTTCATCAACAGCTTCAGAAAACAGAAGAGGTTGCTCAGCAAATAACTATCAGTATTCTGACAACTGGATGAACCATTTCAGCAGCACTGTAGAACACGCATGGAATATGTAGATCTCCTCCTTGAATTTAACTCTAGAACAAGTAAGTACACACTACTAAGCAAGAAAAAAGTTAGGGCCTTGAGTTTAATTGGCTCTGCTACCTCTATGGAGTTAATCAATTGTCCTGATTTGCAAAAGGCTTCAGAGATTACAACAGTCTGTTCATATCCGGCCTTTACCTCTCTGTGTTCAGATATTAATAACTTGCAAGTTCATTCATCCAAGAACTCACAAAGGGGAAGCCTGACTGAGCCTAACCACAGTCAAGTATAT
>JAODKT010001744.1:10973926-10984665 GCA_027576195.1 Cossypha heuglini
GTGCTTCTGCAATAAATAACCTTTTTAGCAACTATTAGCTGCTTGCTTTTTTAGAAAATTACCCAATGTAGTTGGTGCCTAGAGCACTGGAGGTCGTAACCTCACACCTATCAATAAACTCACTGACAAAAGGTCCCTTTCCAGCTTTCCTTCAGGTACTAGAAGGTGCTATAAGCTCTCTTCAGAGCCTTCTCTTCTTGATGCTGAACAGCTCAACCTGTCTTGTCCTCATAGGAGAGGTGCTCCAGCCCCATGATCATCTTTGTGCCCATCCCTACACTTGTCCAGTAAGATTAAATGGAACTTTCCAGATGTACTTTGGCCTTATATGAACGCAGATATATTCTCATTACTAGGCTTATGCTTAATTTACAGCACTAATCTTTGTGCAGCCATAAACTGGACCAGGGTGGAATTAATGCCCCGGTGTACCAATCACTTGTTTTATGACTATTGGTCATTCAGGAGTTAAACTAAATGTCTGACTAGAAAGAAGAAAAAAAACCAAAAGCCTAACAACAACAAAAAGCATAGATCTAGAAACAATTACTCTCTCAAATTTCCACAATGAACTTGCCCACACATGCACCCCAGCTGGAAAACAAGAACAGATCACTGCTTTACAACCTACCTAATTTCTACAGAAAGAACCACCAAACAATACAAATGGATTTAGAGATCAACAGCTGAATAGAAAAAAATTTAATTCTAAAGACAAATTTGTCTAAAGACAAATATACGATGGTCACTAACATAACAATCTATCTCTAAGCAGAGTACTGTGCTTTAAGTCCTGTATTTTCAGAAATTGTCTCTTGAGATTCAACCATGTGTCCCAAGTACAGCCAAAGTTAGTGTTCAGTTTTATTCTGCTTTAAATGAAACAAGATTTTGACAGAATTAAGGAAAAAATATTTTTCTTAATACATTAAGTTTGGAACTAGAAACAGCTTTGAATATAGGACGTTTCAAGTCATACACTTCTCTTAGCTTTCCTGACTAAACTTGACTTTTGTTCAAAACTTCCTAAATTATCAAAGTCAAAGACTGTCAATCTACAGGCATGTAATTATACTATGTTCTAGTGTTAATTAGTTAAGACAAAGCTTGATTTGTCATGCTAAAAACAAACGCAGTTTTCCTTACAGGTCAGGCACACACCAAACTTCTGGATTTCTTAGGAGCTCAAATGAAATATTAAGCTTTTCTACTTCAAAATGTAAAAAAAATTTGCATACAAGTACATGGGATTAAAGCATGGTTCAACTTCAGAATCTTAGATAATAAAACACCACCAAAATAAATAAACAAACTGAGCAGCTAGCCTCAGCAGAACTTGCCCAACAGAAATCTGTACCTTGAAGACACATTTCACGTGCCTCGCAGAAAGCCTGAACCACAACTCTGAATGGTTAGTGTTTTTACCAGCCACCAGCTGGAACGGATGCGGGAGCTGAATTTGATGGTTGTACACAACAGACATTCAGGTTTGAACATGACATAACTTTCACAGTAAACACAGGACAGCACCCCTACCCTTGATTTCTAGCAGAAAACAAGTATCATTTGTGAGCTTCAACTGCTGTATTCACATGAGCGACAAGCAAGTTTGCTGTCAACACCAAGACGTGTGGTGCAGCTGATATGCTGGAGGGTGGAGGTGTCATCCACGGGACCTGGACAGGCTTGAGGGGTGTGTCTGCACAAACCTTATAAAATCCAACAAGGCCAAATGCAAGGGGCTGCACCTGGGCTGGAGCAATCTCAATACTGGCTGTGGGATGAAGTGATTAAGAGCATCCATGGAGAAGGACTGGATGAATGAACAACCGGACATGGCTCAGCAATGTGAGCTCACAATCCAGAATGACACCCCAGGCTGCATCCAGAGCCCCATAGGCAGCAGGGCAGGGAGGGGATTCTGCCCCTCTGCTCTGCTAAGATCCACCCGGAGCACTGCATCATGCTCTGGACAGGACGGGCATGGACCCACTGGAATGAGTCCAGAGGAGAGACACAGGGACGATCAGAGGGCTGGAGAACCTCTCCTGTGAAGACAGGCTGAGAGGCATCTTTATTATCCCTCCATTCACAGAAGTTGCCTGACTTCTTAAAAGGGGAAATGTGGTCTAATGTTCTTGCATTAGAACTAGTAAATGCATGATTAGATTTCATATGGTTTGGCTATAGATAAAGACTCAAGACAGTAAGGCAACCATATTTAGACAAAAAAAAAAACCAAAAAAACCCTAGTCAAATTTATTTCTTAAAAAATTCCAGGCTTATGGAATAACAATGTTTTATAAGTCACTGGTTTAATGTGGCATGTTCACCCTGAGTGGCTGGATGCCACACCAGAGCTGATCTTATCACACCCCTTCACAACAAGATAGGGAAAATATAAGGAAAGGCTCACAAATTGAGATAAAGAAAGGGAGAGATTACTCAACACTTACCATCACAGACTAAACAGATTCAGCTTTGCAAAATGAACTGAATTTATTATGAATCAAAAATCAGGAGAATGGGAAGTAAAACAAATCTTAAAAACACCTTCCCTCCACCTGTCCCAGCTCTCCCACTTCTCCCCTCAACAGAACAGGGACATGAGCATGGGGAACACAGTCAGTTCATCTCAAGTTGTTTTGGACACCACTCAAGTAGAAGGAGCTCCTTCCCCTGCTCCAGCCTGGGGGCTCTCCTATGGGAGATAATTTTTCCTAAACTTTTCCAGCGTCTTTTCCATGGACTTTAGTTCTCTACAAACTGTTTCAGTCTGGGTCTTCCACAGGGTGCAGTCCCTCAGGAGCAGCTGCTCCATTGTGGGTTCCCAGTGGGGTCACAAGTCCTGCCAGCAATCCTGCTCCAGGCTGGGCTGCTCTCTCCACAGCCCACAGGTCCTGCCAGGAGCCTGCTCCAGCACGGGCTTCCCGTGGGGTCACAGCCTCCTTTGGGCACCCACCTGCTCTGTGTGGGCTCCTCCAGGGGCTGCAGGGGAATCTCTGCTCTGGCAGCTGGAGCAGCTCCTGCCCCTCCTCCTTCACTGACCCGGTCTGCAGAGCTGCTCTGCTCACACATTCTCACTCTTCTCCTCTGAGAGCAATTACATTTGTACAGTAATATTGTTTCCCCTCTTAAATATATTTACCAACTGAGATGACACTACAACCTCTAAATGGCTTGACCTGTGTCAGTGAGGGTCCATCTTGGATCAATCCAGCATCACCTGTCAGACATGGGGGAAGCTTCTGACAGCTTCTTACAGAAGCCACACCTGTAGTCCTCCCCCCTACCAAAACCTGGCCACACAGACCCAATACACTCAACAACAGGGCTGGTTTCAGTAGAATTGTGTTCGCGGTACCAGTGGATTAACCCATTTTGGGACACCCAGCTCCTTCAAGGGCCGGCAGTCCAGCTCATTCAGACTTGCACAAGTGCTCTGAAACCCTCTCTAACCCTCTGTGAACCTTACAACCAGTCTCAGTTGCAGCTGCAGGTCCTGAGTGAACTTAAAATGCACTGATAATTGAATAGCTAAAAAATCCAATCCACAAAGGCAATGCATTGTTTACAGAAAAGCTTTAATAATGAGTATTTGCTTTAACTAAAGCATCAGAGAAACCAACCAGGCTCCTGAAACAAATTCCTACTGTGGATCAGAAGTATCAAGGTTCAGATTTAAGTTTTCTGTAAGGCCTTGAATATGAATCAAGTTTTCCAATACAAACTACTGTTGAGTTGCAAGTCATAGCATCAAATCCAATTCCTCCTCCCTTCCCAGTCTGGATCATTACATAGTATACAGGCCTCCAGCCACCTGTTTTTAAAAAAATATGCCAAGTTAACCAATGCAGTAAGACAATAGTTACCACACAAGTAAGGCAAGAAGCAGTTACCTGATGTGCACTACTGACTGATTTACCAACTTGCTGTCAATTGCTCAGTATTTTTCCCAATATTGTTCGTGGCTATTTGCTACGTTTCCACCAGTTTGCTGCATCACCCTCATACTGCAGAAGTCCAGTGAGCTACATTAGCTAGGAATATTTTTTCTTTATATTTTCCTCACTTTTTTCTTCAGTAATTTAGACCCCTCACTTTCATTACACAGCCACGGCAGGCCTTTAAATGCTGCTGTAATGTATCTTCTGTAGAATAATGACTGTGAAATACAGATATTACAGATTTTGTATACCATTACTTCTGCAATAGCAGATTTCACTTGCAAGATTATGCTCCTGAAATTTTACAGGAATGCTGCTTTAGGGCGAGAGTTTGATGCATACATGAACAAAAGTTAAAATGTCATGAACTGTTTTCTAACTGTTCATCCACCACATTAAAGCATTATTGCCATTTTAACCACATCTGAAGAATACACATAGTGGTTTGCAATTCAAACGGTAATGCAGACCAAATTGGTGTGTTAGCTATAAACACTGGTAACTGCTTTATGCACTGAAAGATTTATAGAAAACCTGTGCAATCCGGGCAATTCAACTATACTCATTAATTCAGCACAACAAAAACATGATGCTGTAAATCACAACTAATGAAGTACTTTAAAACAGCATTAAAGTCACTTCGAAGAAGCAGCCTTCTTCAGCTGTATAAGGCATCATATGCTCTGTTGATATAGTTCCAGAAGTTTAATTTAGGTGAATTACACTGAAATGCCATACTTTTCTACCTATTTGCTATATGTGACTGAGTATACTCGAACGGTGTACTGGAAAAACAAATCTTACGGAAAAAATAATTACTACATTGCATTTAATTGTTTCCATCATTTTCCAGACCCCTCTTAGAACAACAACATCGGAGGAACTTTTTAATAAAGCAGATGCAAGTAAAGTGACTTGACACTGATGCAAACATATCAAATTTCAAAGGTAAAGATAAACAAATGCACACACCGTGTTTGTGTAACTTGAAAAGCATTTACACCCATCTCAGTTTCCAGTGGATTAGTTCAAAAATTTTATTTCTGAAAAAAAAAAAAAAAATGGTGTCTTTAGCTTTATATAATCCTGGAATATAACATTTATCTGGAATTCTGTATGCTTCAATTCACTAAACTGAGTTAGTACTTCTCCCTCTTTTCAGGATAAGGTAGAGAATAGTACAGTCCTAACAGTTTTAAAACACTTCTATGTGGTCCGTCAAAGAACATCTACTGAAAAAATTCACATGACAAGGTAAGAAGAGATGGGTAGTCTGAATTCAAAAGAACAGTGAAAAATTCCACAGGATCACCTCATTCATTAAGGAAGTTTCTATTGAAAGATACTACCTTCAAAGAGACCCTGTACATCTGTATCCACAAGAGGACACAGGGTTAAATGCCCTAATACTTACTGATTTTCAGAGAAGCAACTTTTTTTAGTTGTCTACTGAATTACCAGACTTCATTTTAAAATTAGAATTCAGCTGAACTTTTAAGTTTGCCTATTGCTTTTCCATTCTGCTGCCTTCCTTGCATTTGCAAAAATCCCAGTGTTCTGAAAATATTTGAGCAGCACTTCCTAAACAACTGTTCAAGAGGATCACAGGCATCAGTATTGAAGCACAGTCTTCTAAACCACACCTCTAAGAACAAAATACCTGGCTATTTTCCAAAATCATATCTTCAGGTGGTGGTATGAGAGTTACAAGCCTGGAACATTAGGAAAGTACCTAGGAAAAGTAATTCAAAAGTGATACTAAAATGGTATCTTTTACCACTTAATGTAAAAAGCAGCAAAGAATTTTTCTGTAATTAAAAACAAAAATCAACCACCTATCAACTTAAAGGTAAAACAGTACATTTCCCACAAGAGGGAACTTTCTAAGAGACATGAAAACTTTACTGCACAGTCTAGCAATAACTGGTGCAGTACACATCTACATTAGGAGCTGGAGGTTGGGAGGATAGAGCTCTGTTACACACAACCCCCCACACGCCATCCACAGTTCTGTGGGGCTGTTTTGGTGCACAATATAGGAGCCCCACCTGAAGCTCACCTACCTGCTGGGCAACACTCCTCCCTTCCTTCCTGGCCAGCCCTGCTCAGGATGCTGCTGCTGCCCCATGCACCGCCCGTGCGAGTTCACAGTGGCCTCATTCAGGGGAGGCGATATCCTGACAACACGTTACCTCTTCCCTAAGCAGACACCAGTTTTCTATAAAGCTGTAGGAACTTCACATAACTGAGATGACCTAGCAATTAGTTGCAGTGGTCCAAAAGAGCCAAAACTTGTTCCAAACGTCCAGCTTATGCTCCCTCCCTGCTCCAAAGGCACATCAACCAACCACAACAGAATATCAAATCTAGTCCACACTGAACAACTTCCTTCCAATCAAGACCAAGACAAACGTAACTTTTCATATGATAAGACATTTTCAGAGATAATTAGAACTGTGTACGAAATGTTTGGACAGGTAAATTGTTCATCTTCCCTAAGTACCTTATAGCTGTGACAAGTCAGCAACTTATCACATCTGCACTATCAAACAAAACAAAAACCAGAAGTCAGGAAATGAGCTTTATCTATTACTGGGGCATTATATTATCTTAGTTTACATAAGGACAACAGCAGTGCTTCCTCCGCATGGATTTACTGAGAGTAGAAAAAAAAGAACATGAAATAGCCTTCAGTACTAGCTGACTGGATCATTCACTTTTGTAACTAGTCATATTTAGATGCTAATCCTAGTAAACCAGGCCACAAGAAATGCAAATTGCTGTCACTTATGGCAAGCAAACTATCAGGACTTGGGAGAAAGATTAGTATAACTTAAAGCTGGTAACTGCAAGTTTCAGAATTCCAACAGCCCCTTTAAATTTCAGAAAGGCAAAGAAAATATTTCTTGCATGATATAATGCACAAAATTTTCTGATGTAACACCTTTTTTTAAATTGCTGAGTCATTTTGGAGCATTTTTGTTTTGTGGTGTTAGAAATCCATTTTTATAGGCCTCTAATCTCCCTCCTGAACAAAAGATTCTGAAATCCTCCTCTGTACAACAGCATACATAGCACTTAATTACACTTTACAAACTAGGCCAGAATTAGACTACTAATTAAGATAGTCAGATGTGTTTATGTAGAGTAATAAACATATTTTAACAACTTATTTGTAAGCACGTAAGAGAATCTGCCACAAGATAGGTAAGAACAACTGCCTGGAGCAGGCATGTACAACATGCACGTAGAGAGGCGGTGGAAGATTTCATCTTCCACCGATTACAAAACACACTCTGTAGCATTTAGTTGATCTGTGAATGTAGCTCTTGCTCTCCATCTCTCCTCCATTAGTTTTGCTCTTCTGCTGTCTGGACTGCCTCTTTATCTCTCATATCTCTGTTTACACAGAGAAAGAATTGTGGAATTGTGACCATGCAGCTTTGACTTTGCAGTATTTTACAGCGTTTGTATAATAAGACTCACTTGATGTCTGAAAAAAAAGGTAATGGAAGGGTTTAAGCTACAGGTGCCCAGGGTCTGTATGGCTTATTAGAAATGTCAGACAGTCACCTTCACTACTGGTATTCTGCATCTTGGAGAATACTGTGATTTGTACGGTGTATCATAGATAATGATATATACTATGATTCATACCACATTTTAGTGCATATTGGTGTATGCCAACAATTCATCTTCAGCCTCATTAAACATGCAACAAATCTCATCTCATTAGGATGTGCGCCCAAAGACACCACTATTTCTGCACTGAGCCACTTACTGCATATTCAGCCTTAATACATAAACACACTGATTGAAACAGCTACGTTCAGGACTCTTCCTTAGTGATCAGGCAGAACTGATTAAGCTCACAATTTTCATTAATTATGCTATACTCATACCTGAAGCTTCAAAGTACAGACATCAGTTATTTTCTACAAACAGGCAACAAGCCCAAGTACGGCTGCCCAAATCTAAACCTCTATTTCAGACAGCCAGTGTCTGGACATCTGAAGGTCCATGACAGAGGATGACAGCACCACGCTCCTCCTTTGGTGCTGGCTCCCTCACACCACAAGTCTGCTCCAGGATCACCCAAGACAGAGCCCCTGCAACACCACCCCCAACACCAACACATCTGGGTCAGCCAGCAGCTCTGAGTAAGACAAACTTCTCCTATACTCTTTAGCTTTCACTTTGCCTGTATCCCAGCGTGAGGCTTTCACATGAACTCAACTCCCATCCTGCCTTCTGTGTGGGCCTTCAACACAACTGAGCTGCAATCCCAAAGACACTGTGTCTGGGCTCATTTCTGAGATCAGCTGCCTTGGAGCAGCTTCCTAAGTCTCCCCAGGAGAAACAGAGACCCAGGGAGCATGGACTGCAGCTAACACCAGGGAGCAAAATGCATCATGTTCCCAAGCTGCCCACAATGGCTCTGTGCAGAAGGACACTCCACAGCAATCACTCCGCTACAAAGTGACCTCTGTCCCCAACAGAGACCGTAGGAGTCTTCTGAATCTTCATATTCATCAACATATTCAGTGAGGCTGCCATTAACTCAGTCTGAGGAAAAAACAGATCTGAGACCAGAGTCACAGCAGAATGCAAATACAGAAATTTTTACAGGTCAGCTAAAAAATTTAAGAAATGGGCAGCAAGGATAATTCCTTTGCTCACTTATATTCTATTTCAAAAACTAAATTCTGCAAGACCTTTTCAAGGTGTTCTTGCACAAATCTTTGTATTCCTGCCCATACAGCAAGAGCTTAACTCAATATTGCTACACACATAGTTAGGCAAGTTGGGCTTTGTCTACCTGGCGACACCAAGTTTTATTGCTGCAATTTCTCACAAGGCAGTATTTTAAGGGTAAAGGTAGATCTTTCAAAAGCACCAGACCTAGAGCAGAAACTCTAGAACTGTCACAAATACCAAGAATTATTGTGTACCAGTAAATTTTTCCAAAAGGACAAATTCGAAGTTGTTTCTGCAACTATTACAACCACTGAGTTCACAGTTACTTTTTAAAAAATGCACATTCGGAGTGATACAGGTTACTAATCATGCAAAATGTGCATCCTCATGAGAAAAGAAACTGCAGCTACCACTGCATTCAGTCATGAGCACCTTAAGGGATGTGCAATGCTGCCCATTGATTCAGTGTCCCAGTCCCACCTGTACAGAAGCACTTAGGGAAAAGTAACCAAACAAACCCAGTCTGCTTTTCCTGGGTTTAGCTGTCCGCTGAGGACAACCTCTTTACTTAACAACAAGTTATAACAACTTCTCACAAAAATCTAAATGAAAAAAAAGGCCTTGCAGTTGAGCTGTGAGAGACCTTTCTGTATCTCTAACCACCCTATGAAAAGAAGTACTGGGACACCTCAGCAACAGGAACATACATGAGAATCAACACAGACTGACATTAAACTTGTTGAACTGTGGCTACAGAGCTATACAAAACATGTAAAAAATGTTTTGGCAGGAATTTGATAGGAGGTAGATGACTAACTGGAGCACACGGTCATTGCTGTAGATACCATAATTTTATCCCAATTCTTCACAAAGCAAGACTATGCAGCCATTTGTCCTTGCTACCTAAGTTAAGCACATGTACAAGTTTAATCCAAACCTTGCAAGCTAACAGAGATCTAAAATATTTCCAGCTGTAAGAGACGAAAGCCTTGACAGACTTGTCAGACACAAACTAATGTGTGGACAAATTAATGTAATGGACTTATTTGAAATAATGGCATAATAATATGAACTCATGACATGGACTTCAGAGACTGCTGGCAGCCAAAGCAACTCCTGCACGTACCATCTTTCAGCCCACCGGTGGGAGATGAACACTGGAGACAGCCACAGGGTAAAGGGAGAACTGGGTGAGCTCACTGAGCATGATGGACATGAAGACAACAAGGCACTGGGTATCAACTCTCCGAGATGCTTTCCTTAGTTCACTAACGGACCTTTATTTTAAAGGTTTCTTAGAGACTAAAGAAAAAGGCTTTTCTAAAAACTACAACAAGAAGGGTGGATCTGAGAGAGATTGGGCTGTTTGGACGGAGGAAAATACGTATGGATGGAGTGAGGATGTGAGGCAAGAAAACGGAGGAAATGCGAATCCCCACACAGAGGGGATTTGTCATTGTGCCTTCCTCAGCATGCACTTCTCTATTTTTTATACTAAACACAGCAAGAAAAAGGTTGCAGTTTGCTGAGGGCTGCTGGAATCTCTCCGAGAGTAAGACCCAAACACGCTTACTACACAAATCTCTCGGCAGCCGGCAAGCGATGAATGCCCAGCGGCGCGGCTCGTGCACCGCTGCAGGCGGCGCCGCTCGGCGGCTCCATCGGGACCGGGGGCCCGGGGAGGGAGGGCAGAGCCGTCGGCAGCACAGGCACAGCGCGGGGACAGCGGCCGCGACCCCGCTCATCTCCACGGCCGCCGGCTCCGCCCCACCAAGGCCCGGGGAAGCCCCAGGGACACTCGGACACAGCGGCCCGGCGGGGCCGGGCATCAACCTGGTCATCCCTCGCCGGAGCCGGGCATCACCCTGGGTAACCCACCCACCCCTGCTGCAGCCCTCGCGGCAGCGCCCTCGGTGGCCGGGACTGCCGGCCGCTCCCGCCGCTCACCAGCTGCTTCAGGTCCTCCTCGGAGAGCCCGGCGTAGCGGTACCGCTGCTGCTCGAACTCGTACCGCGTCGTCTTCACCACCACCGCCACCCGCGACGGCCGGAACCCGGCCCCCGCCGCCCCCGTCCAGCGCGGCGCGGCGCCCGC
>JAODKT010001744.1:10985325-11030064 GCA_027576195.1 Cossypha heuglini
AGAGGGTCCGCTGCCGGCTCGCCCCTGCTTGGCCCCGCCCCGACTCTGGGTGCCGCGCGGGACGGGGCGCGAGGCACGTAGGCGGTGGGCGGTGCGTGTGCTCGCGCCGTGCTCCCCGGGCCGCCGTGAGGGGCGCGGGACCGACCCCCGCCGTGAGGGGACAGTGACAGCGTCCCCAGTGCTCCCCAGTGTCCCGGCGCACAGCAGCTGTACCCCCAGTGCTTCCCGTGCCCAGCTGTGTTTCCTGTGCCCCTCAGTGCTCCCCTGTGTCCCGGGGGACAGCGACAATGCCACCAGTGCCCCACAAGTACTCTCTGTCCCAGGAGGCAGCGATAATGTTAAAGAGATAGAAGTTGCTTGGTCTTAGATCGTGTGTGTGGAAATCTCATACGTTGTTGCTCCTATTCTCGGCCTTTGTGATATCTTTACAGCACCAAAGAAAGGCAAATACGAACTGATAATAGTGTATCAGCAAAACTTAAGATAGCTTTCGGGAATATGCAGGAATTGTGAGACTAAGCAGTATTCTGAGAGTAAACAGTGCTTCTAAACTGCGTCCCCACGCGCCGCGGGACAGCGAGAGTCGCCCGTTCCTTGTGGCACAAGGCGCCGCCGGCGCAGGGCCTGTGGGGCCGGCCCCACGCAGGCTGCGGCGCTCGGGTGGGATCGCTGCGCTGGGGCCTGCCCTGCCTCCCTGGGAAACTGCCAGCGGCGGGGAAAACTTTCGGGAAATAATTCAGAAGGGTGGGAAAACAGCACACGCTGTGTTTTAGAAGGACTAAACAGTGCATCTGGTGGGGAGAGCTGGCGATACACGTAGCTTAAAAGCTCTTGTTGTTATCCATGCCTGTTCTGGCCTTGGTGACATCTGCCAGTGTCAGAAGGGCAGAAAGGACCTGGCCGCAGCGCTGCGAGACAGCGTCTGGCAAGTCCAGGTTAAAAAAAAATAATAAAATTGAATAATCGATCCTGACTCACTTTTTTAATATTGTCAGCTTACTTTTTTAATATTGTAAGCAAGCTGTCCAGAAATTCTGTGGGGGTTTGCATGATTAACTGCCACAGACGGTCCTTCTGCTCTGAAGGCTTCACTTAGACGCGCATTTCTCATTACTCACCTTGTTCCTGATCTTCGCTGGGGGAAGGGATTGAAGCAGCAGCTCCTGCCTGTCAATGCAGCACTCTTTCACAGTGCTTTGCCAAGAGTCTTAGGAAATGATCATAGCTGCCGCCATTAAGCTCTTCCCACAAGACAAAGGCTCTCTCCAGTCTTTGCTGGTTTGTAGGATGTCTACTGATAAGCTTAGCCTTGAAGGAAAATATCACAAAACAGATTACCAAGAGACCAATTAAACATAACTAATTCCCTTGCTAACCAGAAAAATGCCTCATTCTATATAACCATTATCTTTTAGATTGTACAAAGCAGTAGGTAATACAACATCCAAAAGCTATAAGAGATTTCAAAAATTTATTACTCTGTTCTGAATGGTATCTATTTTATAACTTATTTGACCATTTAGCTGCTCCTCTAAGACTTTGTGCTTTGTGTAATGTCTATTTATATTGAATAGTTTTGGTCTTTGAAAATCAAATCAGCTTCAACCACTAAGTTTGAATATGGAACAGTATTTTATTCTGAAGTCATGTAATTATCATGTTATGGTCTTTTGAATTAATTCCCACAGCAGGCTTATAAGCATAAAATATGAAATATGTATTTAAAAATGTAAATTCAAATCAGTAGATGATACCTTAAAGTTCTGGAAACAATGCTGGAGCATGGGGTATGAAGTGATTAATCCAAAGTTCCCAGAAGGAAGCCTGTTACAGACTAGCTCTTTGTCAGAGTACACAGATTGTCTGATACCCCATTGTCTTTGTGGAAACTAAACTTTGTATAACACATAAAATGGAGTTTGTGGAATGTTCTTACAGTTCGCATCTTACTTTATAAATGGACATACTTACAAAAATATTCATGAGACACTAACCCCTCCCTTACTACAATTCCTGATTTGAACATACACAGCTGATATACAGCAAGAAGACACAAATATCTGTCAAATGACCCTATTTTGAGATATATTCAGTTTGTGACATATGACATGTCTTCATATGCTGTTTTCAATGACTTTAAAAAATAGATCAGTGAATTAAGGGACAGATTATTTTATGCAAAATTAAACCAATAAATATAGGCATTTAAATCTGGTGTCCCACCATAATAACTTTTTGAATCCCTGGCTGACCAAAACCAACTTTGGTTTGGGCATAGGGTACTTAAAAATTTGTCAAGGAAACATGCCTCAGTACTGCCTGAAGTTTGAAAAATGCTTCAGAGAAATGCCAATTTTAGACACCAAGTTATAGTACATGATGTAAATTTCAAGATACAAATCCATAGAAAACCAGGCATCCTTAGCTGTGTATGCTTCAAGGTATACAGTGAACTTTAAAAAATACCTGTGTAATACACAAAATATTCTGTGTAACAAAGTGTCTGGAAAAATTTCTACATAAGCAATAAATTTTTCCCTAAAGTTCACTAGCTGCAAAACTGGCAATGTGCAACTATGCTAGCTGTTTTATATAAAATAATCTCCATATGTTATTTCCACCCAAAAAAGTGTACATGTTGCTTGTAGTGCAGTTACAATTTGGGGCAACTATTCATTTCTACTCCTTGAAGTCTGTGAATAATGTCTTCTTGTGATAGTTTAGTTAATAACCAGTATATAATTAACTTATCCAGTTATTTGCATAGTCTAGACTTACTCTATGTGACCCTCAGTGCTACTGATAAGGGAAAATGATGATGGTTTGTTTGTGTTTAAAATGGTGATGCTATCAGTGTTGGATGCATTCACAGGGCAGGAGGTAAACACACCATCACTGTAACATTTCATAAAATCAAGTCTTCGGATTTTGAGACCAGCTGGCTGCAGCTCTTAATTCTGATAATCCAGAGGAAAACTCCAGACTAATGCTTAGAGAACATGTCACTCATGCAACACATCAGAGTCTTACAAGGCAAGCAGATGAATGTATGAGCAGGTGTAGTCTGATAGAATTTCTGATTCCAGATCCCATCTGTGTGCTTGCACTTTGCTTGCAATGTATGTACCTCATCAGTGATTACTGATAGTTGAGTCATATAATTTGTTTCAGAAATTCCAGATTACAAAATCAAAGAAGACGCTTACAAAAAAGCATAGAAAGTGCAGCTATGCAAATTACTGATTTTTTTTCCACAAAACCAATGAGAGAAACAATCTTTCTTGTCCACACTTCCATTAGAACATATTTTAATTATCAGAGATTTACTTTTCTACTTTTCTTCCCAGTCTTTGCTTATGCAAAGCAAATTACACTGTCCCTCAAGTGATGTAATACAATTGACTTCACCATTTCAGAAGCAATTTGAATATGCTCAAACAGCTGCATACACTTGTACAAATAACTTTAGTGTTTGTGAAACACAAACTGTTCTGATTTGAAGTCCACTTTTTAGCTAGAGAACTGCTGTAAAACAGGCCATGCATGCTTTTTCTAAATTTTCCTGCCAGCATGCCCTCGTGGTAAGGCTTCTAAAACCCATCTAAGTGAAATGAGGATGCTCTTTCCCTCTCTGTCCATGTTGTACTGGCTGTCACTAGCAGTGAAAGTAAATGTGCTAGAAGATTTGCCTGCATTCATTTATTAATAGAGACATTATCTATCTCTTAATTTCATACAGTCTGCCAAAACTATTTCAGAGGTCACTAAAGAGCATGACATAAAAAACATGAGGGTTAAGATTTATTAAGAGATACAAATGCCTCCAGAATGTAAAGTAGGACATTCAGTCTATCCCCTACAAGTAGATTTTGCTAGAAATTAATAATCTTAGTAGAATATGTCATTATTATTAGAAATTGTTAATTTTCCCTCCTTGGGAGAATTACTACTGCATGAATAGACTAAGATCTTCCAGCTCTACATTATGTATATAAATGTCATTGGGGTTTGTCATACATAAATAAAAATTCATCTGCAAAAAAAAAATTAATGTTGTCTAGTTTCATATTTGGGTTATGTCTCTACACCTCTCTTCAAACTACAAGGACCCATCCTTCCATGGTCTGTTTCTCCTCTCTCCCAGAAAGTGCTGCAGCTTTTACAGAGGCAGAAATGACACCACTCAGTCCCACTAGCATCACAGAAAATACCAAGCTTACCCTGAAACTTCTTCCTCTAAGGGTGCCTTTCTATCATTTCTGTCACTCAGCAACTGCCAGTTTTCATGAAGAATTTAAATTGCCTTGGAGCATTCTAGTTCCTGTCCAATTTTTTGAAACTGAACAGTGGACTCAATGTGGGTCTGACAAATGGGTGTATGGAGTGCACAGCTGCTTACACATTGTTTCCTTAGGAAAGCAGGCTTGAGATTCTGCAGCATGGAATTGTAGAAGCTCTAACTGGGACACAAACAAGACTACTAGTTACACAGAAATTTAAGTGGTAAGAAAATTGTTTATTGTTGAGTCATGGAAATTGCTCTCCAGGTGTCAGAAAATGACAAACTACATCTTTAAAACCAAGGTAATACATTACATAATGCTGTACCTTCAGGCTTGAGGAACAGTGAATTTTAGTGCAATGAGACTAGAGAACACACATAATTAGGTTCTTAAGAGCAAAAATTTTTCCTCTATTGCCAAAGTGTTCAATGTCTTTAAAATAAACATCTCTTTTCCCCATCAGCTTTTGGGAGTGAAGCTTCGTGAGAGTGTGTGCACATGACTCTCTGTGTTTATACATATTCTTTTGTATACGTAAGGATCTTGGGAAGAGGCAGATCAAAAGAGTGTCTAGTTATAAACTTTGTTCTGTATGCTGTGGGAGCAAATTACAAAGTGTAAGTCCTATGTCTGAAAAAGTTCTGTTGTCCCTGCCCTGGAAACCTCCCTCATTTGCCAAGGATTTTACAGCTGTAGTAGAATTTAGACTGGTATCATGACACTCAGGTGCTTAAATCCTGTTTCAAAGGAAAGCTTTGATTATCAGCACAGACTTTGAAATCAAACTCTGCATTCAGTGAGTGCATAGCCAGCTGAACTCCAGGGCAAACTTATCACCATGACCTGTTGCTAAATACATAGGGCTGCTGTGTTTTATGACTGCCTGAGTTTTTATAGCATGGAGCTTTGTCCCTGAGGATGAGTTGCAGCAATGAAATATGAAGGTCAGTGATGTAAATATTGTTGTGGTCAGGAGTGAGGCTGATAACAAAGGACACAATGTACAGCTTGTTATGGAAAGAATATTTTTGTTATTGGCAGACTGGAGTCAAAGAGAATCCCCATGCTTTACTGTTTGACACAGGTGCTCTGTTGAGAAGCACTCCCTTTTTCATGAAGGCAAAAATCAAGTTCCACTTAAATTTACTGTCATCCAGATGCTAAATCATTGTCAGACGTGCTAATTTTGGTGGGCCATTTAGGATTCAGTGTAATCCAAATAACTATGTTGGCTTCATCTGGATGCTAATATGGGCAGTGCACTGAGAATTCAGGAATAAATTAGTATGGTTCCAACTTCGTACACATGTTCAAATGGGAAAACTAAATTGTAACGTGACTGTTCAGGTGTGTTGCAGCTTTTTAGATTGAGAAATCATTACAATTACCTTAATTAAAATGACTTGAGATATTTCAGAACATTATTTCAGCTCTGAGAATGACAATATGCAAGACATCAGGCAAGTGGCAGTGGAGAGATTGCAGACAAATTCGATCTTTGACAGAATGAAAACGTGGAACATAAGTGGTGTGTGTTACTGTGCATAGGCTTTTGAATGACCCTGCAAGTCTTCATTCACAGGTTTAGAACTGGAAGGTTTTTCGCACAAAAATGTTTAGGTAGAAGGCCGTAGTTTGTGGAATGACTTTTACAGAGCAACTGTGTCTTGGCCACTACTGGGATTATTGTGCACATGTGAGTGTGTAACATACTCATATGAATGATGCTGTTAGGAATAGCTATAGCTAAGGCAGAAGTAATCTCAGATAATATCACACATTTAAGGGATTTTTTTAAATGGAGATATCCTGTTGTACTGTGCATGCATTTATTTGTGTATATCAAATGGACAATTAATATACACAAGTGCAGGTGCTTGTTTTGTTCAGCTAGAAAGGTGTTCGTGAGCAAGCAGATACACCTTAAATTTTAAAGTTCATATGGCCCTTAGAACAGGCTTTTACTTCTTCATGGTGAATTCTTTTGATGCATAGAGCTGGAAGATGCAGATCATGGTTCTTTTCTCTCAAAGTTCTACAGCCATTGTACCACTTCAGGTATTTTCAAAATAAACAATAAATAAAATCACTTGTATGAAGGCTGGTTTCTATAGGCCTTGGTAATACTAAACTGCCATCCCAGGTTTTGTTTGTATGTACTTACAAATAGGATACTTAATTGTTACCACACAATTTTAAATAAATGTTTTCAGTGACACCTAGCTTAAAGCTTTCCAAACGTATCTTTTAAATAACAGATTAAAAGTAACAAATATCTGTTCACATATATTATTAGTTCATGCTTATGTGGTATTATCCATCAATATGATGAACAAGTACATATTCCCTATAAAATTCCTTACTCTAATAATGTATCTAAATATATTTAATTCTGAAATTGAAAGTCTTTGTAGCCATTTGTGACTATTGGAAGCCATGGTGTTATTCACAGTTCAGTGGAAAGCAGACTGCCTGGAATCCTCAACAGTGCATCTGAAGTTCTTTCTCAACAAATTAAACTTAAGTTGTCTCTAAAATTAATCTCTACTTAAAAATCATAAAGTAATATGCATCTGATTTCCTTCCTCCAGGGGCTGATGAGTCAGCTTAGACATTTTGCGAAGTTGAGTTCCCAACTGAGCTGCTGTAACCTCTGGCAGATATCATGAGCAGACAACAGACCGCCTGCGGCTCCGTCCAGAATGATCTGAAAAAGAATTTATTACAAAAATCTTGCTTATTTGAGCATATTCATGTTTTGAAACAATCCAGCATTTCATAATACCAAAGCAGTAGGTTAAAGTTTGGATATGATCAGTTCCTGGTTTAGGTAAATAGGTAACTAGATAACACAGGATTATTCACAAATATTTGAGCATGTGAATCATGAATGAAGCCTATGACCCTCCACGTCAGTAAAGACAAGCACAAAAAACACTAAGGAATCTGATATCTAGGTAGGGCAATGTACCCAGGATGCAAATTGTCTCACTCTATGGAGGGTACACTGTCTTAAGACTTTATTGCAGAGAAATCCAGCATCCCTTCAAACAGCTTATTGGTTATGAGAAAGTGATTTTGGTGCATAATCTCTGCGACTTTGACTCATCTGCAGAAAGTAGGTAGTAGAACTGACTAATAATATCAGACACATAATACCACTATCACAGTATTTGCTTAAAAATTGCTGCTACCATCTGGCTACCCCAAAATACTTACTAAGAGTTTTGGATCTCTTACAGGTGAAATAAAAGTTTGTGTTTGTCAGAATATTAAATCTGATTTTCCCCTTCTCTTTCCTGATATGGGAGCATTTAAAACAGAGTAGTTTTTTTCTCTGCTTTAGATATTTATTACTGGTGCCTGCTGAAAATAATACAGAAACTCCAACGAAGAAGTTAATTCTTAACTTTTCCTTTTTCCTCAGTTTTAATCACTATAATCCCTGACAATTGTTAAGAATTTAAATTAAATTGACAAGAAATGCCAAACAAAGATAGCAGTTTTTCAGTAGTTACTTTGGAGCTTCTGAAGAGTAGTTCCTTTAAGAACTTTAGAAGTACTTTCCTTCAAAATAGAAAGAAAGCTCTTGTAACATTTTAAATCTTGATAAACTCCAGCATAAGAGAGAGTCCTAATGAAGCTGAGATGGGAAGTACATGTATAGTGGACCAGAAAATGTGCCTAAAATAAAACAGCTTTCATTTCTGCAAATGCATTTGATTTTGCATTTCTGTGTTATGATACTGTTTGGCTGTCAGATTAACACACTACTGGTGTTTGGAGACTACTGGCTCTCAATACCAGTAGTCTCCAAATCTGTGCAATTCTTTGTGGATCCATATGGGATACACTTTTACTTCTTTGCACATGGTGATTTTTCTCATAAGGTCTATGGCTGGGTATGGAGAGACTTCTTGGGACTTATCTTAGTTCTAGATTCTTGAATTTTTAAATTCATTCTAATAGCTTCTAAGATAAATTCCAGAGAGGACAACTCAATCAAAAGGGACGATCCCTCAGTCAGGAATGAAGTTAGGAGAAGATTTCAGATTGGTGAGGTGGAGTATAAGGAGTAATGCATAAAACTTTTCTTTGCACAGTGACACTGCTGTACTTGTACCTCCCAAGTACTTTACTTGTTTGACTTTTGTCAGCCAAGAAGTTTACTGTTTAGTCTAAATTCACTTCCTCAGCTCACTTTATAGTCAGAGGGAAAAGATAAATACTTTCCACAGAGTTACTGATCCCATCCACTCTTAAAATCTATTTAAAGATGAATTGTTCTTTTTCTCTCCACTCAGATTTACAGCGCAATTTGTTGGTAAAAATATTCAGGCTGTAACTGGTGAAATATGATCTGATAAAAATATCAGGCACAGCAAATTCGTCTTCGTGGACTTTATGAAATTAATATCTCTACTTGAAAGTAAAGCAATTCAACTAGGAATTTAAATTATTGGAATACATGTTTATACTGAACTCATAAAATCATAGAAAGGTCTCTACTACCTTTTACATTATCTGTATATAGCATTAACATACTATAGAATAAGAATTTTCTGTAAAGAATGCTTACAAGTCGTGCACATATGCAGGATCACTTCAGTGTCCACAATTCATTTATTATGTATATAATTTTTGCTTTTTTCTTCAGTCTCAAGCACTAAAGACAATTATTATAAATATACTATGAAGGTAATTATCTAATTTCTCATGTCTTTTACAGTGTCTTGAAACACATAGAATCATCTAGGTCACCATGTGAGTTCAGTTTGCCAAGAAGGAAATTGCTATATTAAGAAAAGAAAACCACTTGGGGGGTTGAGAAAAAACAAATAGAATGGAATTAAATAAAATGCAGGCATATTTTTTAAATTCTCCTGTTTCTTGTAAAGAAACAGTCTCTGAAGGCTTGTATTTCTTAACGTTTATATACTCTTAAGGAGATGTAATCTCTGAAACTGAGTTACATTAATAAAAAGATGATTTATTCACATATACTCTACAATGAAAATGAAAGGAAGAAAATTAAGATTAAAACAAGAGCTCTTAAAAAAACCCTTAAGGCCTATTATTCCTTTATTTTTGTAAAAGGGATTTCCAGGCACAAGCATAGGAGAGATTGAGTGTATGAAGGTGGAGAGTGACTTGGATACCAGTAACTGAAAAGTGTGCAGATTAAAACATTGCAGCTCTGAGAAGAGATTAAGATAAGCAGGAAATGCTAGAAGCCATTAAAAAATCACTTGAAAGGAATTGTTAAAACTGCTGTTACGAACTGGAATAAACGAGACACAGATGCTTAAATTGAAAGGACAAGGCAAAAAAACACCTCACACATTTCAAAATCTGTTTGCTGGCTGTCATCTGAATATTTGTATCAAAAGTCATAAATATTTAACTTGTATATCTGTGTTCCTACACTAATTTCCAAGTTATCAGAAACTGTGTGCAGTTTTGGTTCACCTCAATATTAGAAGGATATAAAGGTATTGCATTCTATCAGGAGGAGGGTAACCAAGATGGTGAAGGGCCTTAAGGGGAAGATGTATAAGGAGCAGCTGAGGTCACTTAGCATTTTGTCCCTGGAGAAGAGGAGACTAAGGGGACATCTCATTGGGGTCTTCCTCATGAGGGGAAGAGGAGGGGCAGAAACTGATCTCTTCTCTGTGGTAACTGTGACAGCACTTGAGGGAATGGCCTGGAGTTGTGTCAGGAAAAGGTTTTTCACCCAGAGGGTGTTTGGGCACTAGAACAGGCTCCCCAAGGCAGTGGTCACAGCACCAAGCCTGATGAAGCTCAAGAAGCATTTGGACAATGCTCTCAGGTACGTGGTGTGACTCTTGGGGTGTGCTGTGCTGGGCCAGGAGCTGGACTCGATGATCCTTAAGGGTCCCTTCAAATTCAGAATATTCTACAATTCTATGATAAAGGGGAAAAAAATTGTTTCCTTAGGGAAACAGTACTTATAGATCTCACTGTTCATTACTTGAATCTTGATGAATAGTTGTTGAAAGGAATACTTACAAGGACAGTATGTTACCTAGCTGAAGAAGGAATCTAATCCTTTGAGCAACAACTCAGAATTGCCTGATGTAGTCCAGCTGTTGAAAAATCACACCTAATTGCCAGCTCCTGTATCCACTTTGACACAACCAGTGAATTTGCTCCTGAAGTATAACTTGTCTTTTGCTAAGACAGAAGAGCTTTTACAGCTCTTTCTGTCTTGATTGTTGCAAATGTGACCACAGCCTTGTTGTGAGTTGCATTAACAGAAACATTAAAGCATTAATATCTTGTATCTTCAGTGGCATTTTTCTGTATGAGGAACTTACATTTTTGTTATGGTGAAGAAAGCAAGCAAATCCGGTAAATGTTGTCCTGCAGATTTCCTAGCTGAGGTAGTTGTTACAGCCGATCAAGAATCATGTTTTGAATTAAGTTAACCATGACATAATAAATATCTTAGTAAACACATTGTGCTCCAGGCTTTTAGTAACAAGTTAGTCACTGATGTGAACAGACTCATCCTTCACTTACTCAAGGTAAAATCAGTATCTCAACATCTCTAGTCATTTCTGCTGAAATATACTGAAAAAACATTTAGGTAATTCTTGATAATATAAAATTTCTTAAACCTCAAGCTTTTGTCATGACTATGAATATGAGTAGATACTTGAGCTGGCATAATCTTACATTCTAACAGTAGTAAGTCAAAATACTAAAAAGAATTACCCTATTTCTACCTGAAAAAAAAAAAAATCCCATTTTTATTACTTTAAGCAAATACCCTGAAAGGATTACACATTTCCAGCAGAACTTCTGCTTACCAGATCCAGTGCTGCTCACTTCAGTTATTTCTTCTTCATCATCATCATCACTATCACAGTTTAATGGCTGAAAAGCTGTTTCTGACTCCGTGTCTACTTGATGAGCATCTGGCTCTTGCTCAGCAAAGCTTCGCAAGGCCACAAGGCGATGATGTATTGCTGCATAGAGGTATTCAGTGTCTTTTGAGCTTGCCTGCAGAACATAAAATGTATACGGTCCAAAACAACTGAGAAAAATCTGAATTTAAAACTTCGTCTAAAAATGATTAAAGAGTTGTATTTTGTTCTTTCTAATAAAAAAACAATCAGCCTAAGATTCACACTTAATAATTAACATCCAGTTAAACAGTTTATTTATATGGTCTGAACTTCATATGCAGATGTTGATTATTTTCTCTATAGTTACAAGAAACATAAACTTAAAAATTAATTCCTCTGAAAAACAGCTCAGTTTGTATGGAGCACTTGGTATTCTGGATGATTCCTGAGTTTGATTCTAGGAGTAAGAAAGCACTGACATTAACATATACAGTAGCCAGGTGGATGCTGCAGGGAAGGTTACCACCCTCTTCAGAACTGTGAAAGCAGCTTCCTGAAACCCTTACCACACCCATACAGCTCTCATATATCGTGATTTCCTCATACATGTCTAGTGCCAAAACAAATTTACAGAATGTAAATTGCACACTCTATGAAAACAGTGCAGCACACCTGGAAATCAGGACATTTATAATTCTCACGTGCAGTCCATCAGTCCAGCACAGTCATAGTTAAGTCAATTCCTGTTAGGAAGTGACAGACTTACAGTACTTGCATATACAATGATTGGTGCTTTGCTTATGTATTGTATGTGACACTTCCTGGAAATGATGATTTATTTTTCTTTCCCAGCAAGCTGAATCCTTCCTAGAAAGACCCACTGGGGAAACTGTAAGCATCCTTAAAACCATGTGTATGCTCTCACTTTCCAGCTTGGGACATACGTGCTATTTATTTGCAGATAAGTCCAGCACATTTTCATCTCCAATTCAGCCCTTGCTGCAGAAAATCAGGGTTCCCAGGACTATTGTTTTACACAAGGCAATATTGAAACTCTGTTTTTCTCAACTGAGAAATTGAGGTCCTACACTGGATGGATTTGTTGGAAGTGCTGTTTTGAGAACCACGGCAGAAATCTACCAGAGTAACTTACAATTGTAAACCGTAAATTGTAACTACCTGTGAAGAAATTGTCAAGTGTATTGCTTTGATTAAAAAAAAAGCCATTTCTGCATATTTCTGGAATGATATCCATTCCATTGGTGGTATGTGAACCAAAGCCTGGAAATGTCTGTCTTAAGGCCAGATCATATCATCACACCTGTTTTTTTTAAATATCATTCTAACACATTCCATAATAAAAGTCATGTAACATCTAAGCTGAGCATAGTCTGATAGAGCACAAAGGTCATTTGCCAAAACTAACCTTCAGCAACCCTTCCGAGTTCTAGATGAAGTGGCATTTTGGGTGAAGCTGTTGTCTCCTACTCACCTGAGTCAGAAATATTTGAACAGAATGGTCCTCTTGATCTGTTGCAGTGAAGCACAGGCTCTTTCTGTTTGCTCTTTTTATAACCATTTGTTCCCAGAGTTGGGTGTTGAGAATCAGTCTCAAACTACCTTGATTTCGCATAACTAAAATAAGAAGGTTAATATGATAAGATATGCTGCAGCTGTTTTCTTCAGCACTTGTATACAACTAATATTTTCAACAATTATTCTTTTTTATTTGGTATAAAAACCCTGATATAGTAAGATTTTAAATTTTTTTAATATCCCAATGTATTATTTTCTTTCAATATGTCTTGCACACAAAGGAAATAATCTGAAAACTGAAATTGCTGAAACTGTGCAATATAGTAAAAAAAAAGTGACAGCATAGTAAGAACAACATTCCAAAACAGTCTTGAAACAGTGCTACTGAAAAGGCAGAACAAAGAGCAAACTGTTAGAGTGGTGACTGAGCTGAAGACACAGTGTAGCAGAGAAGTACACAGAACCTAATAATATGTGTGAGCCCAGTTCCTCAGCCTGTAATACAGAGAACTTTTATCAGGTAAAAAGATTCTCAGCAACTTGATTGTTAAATGTAACCATCTTCTCAGATTTAGATGTTCTGAAATAAACTGACCAACAATAATACAAGTTACTTGGTGCTTTCTGTATGGGGTATTTAATTATTTAATTCATACTTAGCCTTGACTGCAACATTCCATGCTTATTGCTAGAAGTGTCATTAAGCCTCAGGGATCCCCTGCCTCTTTCAGTCCACGTTAAAGAAAGCTTATTAAATACAAAGAGCTTGCAGTTAATCTGAAAGAGAAAATCATTATGAAAATTTCCAGCCAATGCTGTTTTTATTTGCTCTAAAACTTAATGGTTGTAAAACTTTTGATATGGCTTTTAATACATCCATATGGATGTCTACAAAGGTAGATATATAGATATATAGATATATAGATATATATATCACCTTATTACTTAAAATTAAGTGGCTCCTAGATCTGTGCTAAACTCTTTTCTCATCATAGAAAACATACAGTTTGCATGCCAGTTTACTTTTTCAGTTATTTCATCTTTATTAACTCTTCGTCTGTGATATCCACTAGCATAGCTAAATTTGTTGCAAAAGTTGTACAACCTTATTTCCTCACGCATTACATTATGCAGCCCAGTATACAAGTACTGCTACTAGAAGAGTACTGCTCCCAAGACAGTAAAACTTTTGTGTTCTGCCAAGATAGAAGAATTAATCAAAGATAAAATAATGTTAAGATTTTTCAAATCGTAATTGCTATTTTCTGAGAAAATAATATTTTGAAGACAAAGAATAGCAAGATATGCCCTGGCAGGTTGGAAAGATAATTGCTATTTTAGCTGAACTATAAAACAAATTAACAACATACTGCTTTTTTTCCCCAAAAAAGTTTTTTCATAAACCCCATCTTTACTCAAATCACTTCCAATTCTAAGGTTTTGGTTACAGGTAGTATACTGTGTAGATGCTTATAAAATACCACAGAAATAGTCACTTACTAGAAGGGACAACAAAATGAACAAGCACAATATGGAAAAGAAAGTACCAACTTGCAGAAAAATGGTTTAGCTGAGGCATAGCTTAAAAAAGGTGAAAATTTAAAATATAACTTGAAGTAATTTTCAGATCGCTGCATCTGCAATAAATCTAGATGTTCTTTTCAGCAACAAAACTACTCACCATTAAGGTTTATGAAATACATACCTGCAATACATTGTGTTCTGCTTCTTCTCCAGTTATAACTTCAACTTTATCTAACAGGATTTTCTCCACTGGCTTGGAAATACAAGCAGCTGCTGATTCAATTAGTGTTGCATTCCTCAACAAAGCTCCTTCTGAAGAGAAAAAAATAAAAGAAGTTCTTTCTGTACAGGGAACATTTTGGGAATATTTTTAGGAAAACAAAACTAGTATACAGGATGTGACCTCATAATACCTGTCGTATCTGACATTGTTTAGTGTTATTAATACATTTTTTGGCCACAGGAACAAACATAAGAGGAAAAAGCAGGAATAAAAAATACCTCACTAAAAAGGCTCATACAGAGCTGTTTATAGTTGCAGAGGTTTGTCCCAAGGGACAAACAGAAACAAGGCCTAAATATTTAGGAGATGATTTTCCAAATTAACTGCATCTGATATATTGTTATGCTGAGTATACATATCCCAGTATTCAGAATAATAATACATACACAAGGAAAATTTAACAGGAGCACAGAAAGACAAGATTTGAAAGAAACGACATTGTTACAAAGCTCTGTATCTTTGCATAATCTATAGACATGTTCTGAAGGCTTTATTTTTGTAATTTTTACTTGTAACAATGCTTACACAAATCACAGGATCTAATACATCTGTCAGTAAAGAGGAGTGCAAAATTTGTCAAGAAGGTTCACAACAGGGCCTGTTGGGGACTGTCTCACAGCCTCGGTTTACATGGCTTAGTAGAAAATCTCACACCAGCGTCACAGACAAGCCCTGAAATCTGTCCGTATAGAACTTTCAGTCCCACAATTATGATTCAAAATAACAAAGTAATTTATATGAAAATTTGAAAAATGCAGCAGACACCCTAAAACTGTAATTCAACAATGTGGTTCATAAAGGTTGCTGCAGTTTTTTTCAAACAGTAAATTATAATCTGTACTAAATAATAATATTCTGTAATACCTTCTTGCAGATCATGCTTTCTGGAGTTAGTCTAGTTCATATGTCATAAACCAAAGCTGCTTTCTGAATATAGATTTTGGCACATAGTCTAAGTGTACTCATGACTGGATAGTTTGAGAATAGATGAAAATTATTGACCACCACTCATTAGATATCCTCTAAGATACAATGAAACATAATAATAAAGCTAATTGTGATTGTTAGCTGAGTATGCTTACTTGTTTGTGGCCCGACACGAGAGGATTCTGTGGACATGGATGTTATTTCTCCTTTGTGTAAATCAGCTTCATTACACAGCTTGGGATGCCTCTCAGGACTCTAAAAAAGCACAAGGGAAATAAGAATTCCTATTTTAAAAAATGGGTACATTACTTTATATCAAACAGAACACTGAATAATTCAATGCATGCTAGGCTGAGGATTAGCAGTTTCAGTAGCTTCACAGTAAAAACTAGCCCAGATGATACAATATCAGTCTCTAGAAAAAGTAATATTATTATCATAGAATCAGTACATCATTATTCCTCCGAGAAGAATGACCTCTTTGTGTGGATCCTGGACTAGTATTTAAATCCACTGAAGAACTTAGATGTTAACAAACCTTAACATCTGGTTTATTTTGAGTTCAACCCCATAGTTCCCAGAAGAGCAGACACCACAAAACATCATAGGACTTAAAAATTTCTATCACCTTCAGTTTGGCAGATAAATTTTCTTAGGCATAAATAAATGCTTGTGGCTCCTGACAATACTCGGTGGCTCAACTCATACCTTATAAATAAATCTAGGTCAGAAGTCATAGCCCAAATCTATGGTTGCCAAGCTTTTTACCTGGCAGATAAGCATACAGTTTTCATCCTACTTCAGTTGAAAACTGAATTGCAATTCAATTTTCAATGGTGCAGTCCTCAGCTTGGGAACCACTTTGTCCTAGAGTCCTTCAGGACTTAAGCTGCCTCACAAGCATGCACAATATGCTTTAACATGCATGGACACATGTTTTTCCCTCATACTTATTTTTTCTTCATACATATTCCCTCACACAATCACAGAATGGTTTGGGTTGAAGGAGACCTTAAAGATCATCTGGTTCCAACCTCTCTGCCATGGGAAGAGACACCTTTCCTTAGACCAGGTTGCTTGGAGCCCCATCCAGCTTGGCCTTGGATGGTCACCCTGGATGACCTCCAGGGATGGGGCATCCACAGCATTTCTACCAATGTTTTCCTGTGGTGTCACCACTCTCAAAGAGAAGAATTTCTTCCTGATATCAAACCTGAACCTACTTTCCTTCAGTTTGAAGCCATTTCCCCTAGACCTGTCACTCTGTGCTCCTGTAAAGTCTCTCTTCAGCCTTCTTGCAGGCTCCCTTCAGGTATCTGATCTCTTTACAGTTATGGTGGATGTTGCTAGAGCAGCAGGAACCACATTCTTTTATCTTATATTGTGGGTGTTCCACCTCACATGGAATAGATAAAAAACCTTTTTTCAAGTCAAAAAAAGAGAAAACCAGAAGTGCATATTGGTACACATTAGTAATTAAAGAACCCACGTAGAGTGGTGAAGATAAGAATTCCTACCCCTCCAGCAGCACATTCTTAGATATTTTTTCCTCAAGAGACATTGGAACCATATTTATTTACATCTTTAAAAGATGGAGGACCTAAAAAGAATCAGTATCTGAAAAAGTAATTATACTCTTAAGTACACTGACCTTGATAAAAAGTCTGCCAGCATATGTAGATCTGACCAAAACTCTTTCAACCATGTTTTCCCCAAACACAAAATCAGAATTGCTGCTGTTTTGTACAATTCTTTCTTTGAGCAACTGACTTCTGTCGGAACAAAATAACATAAGAATGTGATTTAGAACTATTTAAAGCACTTTAAAGATTCACCACACGGAACATTAAAGAAAAACAAGAAAGTAATCATGTAAGTAATCAGGTGAGTTCTTTAAGAGAATCTGAGAATATTCTCTATGGAACGTTTCAAAAAAGGAACAGAGTATAATACTGTATTTCCTTAAGATTACTGAGGATATTCCTTCAGACCAAAGAACAAGCAGCAAAACAACATGCTACCTCTCCTCAGGGAAGCATCTTACTCCAGAAATTATAAGGAGTTACTTTTGTTTCCCTCTTTCCTTCTGCTTCTCCAAAGGACTACCAACAACTAGCAGCTATCCTTTCAAGCTGGTGCAGCTCCAGTACTCTGCAGAATAATGTACACCCCAGTGCCTTACAGGCACTCCTAGGTCATCCTCCTTACATCTTAGAAGGGCAGGAAGGCAATGTACTCACATACACACAGAAATACTGAAAAAATGTACAGCTATGACAGCAGATGGCTTAAGATGATGTATAAGTAAAACAGGAGACAAAAGTGTTCCCATTTTTCAATTACTTGTTCCAAAGATATACTTAAAATGAGAAAAGAACTCAATACTTGCAATCCTTTGATACTGGCCAGCTATATTTTAAAGACTACATTCAAGAATATTCTATACAGGGAGAATTGTGATTTGACCTGCTAATTACATTGCCACTTTAAATTAACAGGGTTGATTTATTTTTTTTTTTTAAAGTCACTAGAGAAGCCCTTGTAAACTCCTTTATGTGGAAGTTGTTCCTGCTACTGGTTTGGTTTTGGTTTTGGTTTGTTTTTTTTTATTTTTTTTACAAAGGGTTATAGGTTGTTTATGCTTTCTGTCGAGCTTAAATCTTGCATGTCTTGCTGGCACAGGCAAAATCATGCAAGTTCTTTGAACTTTACTGTTCCAGAAGCATGACTTGGCAGGAAGGCAACCTGATACTGTGTCACAAACTGCATACTTCAGCACCACTTACTTCTGTTTCACAGTATTTATCACCCTTGGGAGGGCTTAACATAACATATCTCATGCAGGATATATAACAGGAATATTCCTGTTAATTAGCTGGGTTTGTTGGCAGAACTTTGATGATTGCCTCTAAAACAGTTTCTCTGTTCACAGCTACAGTGTGCCTGAAGGATGAAGCTCTTCAAGGATGAAGGGCTTATCAAGTACTCCCTTTCTCAGTCTTACACTTAATGAGAAAAATATTCCTTAGCATTCTCATGCTTGATGTGTTGCTAAGACTAGGACCAAAACAGAGAAATCAGAAAATACTTGTCTTTTCAGCCTTGAAAGCTTCTATGCATGTTTTGGGCCATGAACAGGGAATCTGAAGTGTGTTAATGAGCTTTTTATCCTGAAACACACCCCTCACAAAATTCACTGGAATGTAACTGATTTCCATACTGACATTTCAACTGCTGCTTCTAGGCTGCTCCAATAGCAGCTTAAGGACAGCACCCAGAAAGAGCTAAAACACCAAGAATCAGAGGCTTATTTCTAAGAAAAAATGTGGCAAATTGTTTTAATTATATTCAGACATGTAAGAAAACCTAACCAAAGTGCAAGATCTTTCTTTTAAGGGAAAGTTAACTGGAAGTGCCAACTTTAAAATGTAATTAAAACCTCAATAGCCTTATGTTGCTGCCTGGCAAGAACAAAATGTTCTCGCCAGGGATGCACTGTCAGGAATGCAAACTGTTCTTGCCCCAGGGATGGCATTATCACAGAGATACAAAACACAGTCACTGATATCAGGGAATGATCACTAACAAGGAACAATGGGAGGAGAAACATGGATAAGGGACTTGCATGGGATTATAAGAGGGTACTGGCCTTCTCAGAGTGTCCAAAAAAATGTGAGTAGCCACCAGTTCCAGTGCTGGCCTCTAACCCTTTCAGTTTTCTAAATAAATCCTTTTGCAAAGTTGACTTGTCATGACTGCAAGCCTGTATTTTCCCACTGTTGTATTTCTGTCACTTATGACACAAGCTCTCCAAGCTTTTAATCAGAATCAAGAAACTTGAATTTCTTCCTTTTCAGTTCATTATTATAGTCAGCCCAGGAAATGAAAATTAGTGGTTTCATGAAACATGGACAGCTGCAACAACTGCAGAGGGATAACAGGGTATTTTCACTCATCTCTCCACAGAATCATAAAATGGAGAGATGAAGTGGAAGAGGAGCAAAAGAGAGAGAGATGTCTGCAGGCAAAGCAATCCCTGCTGTTTCATCTCTCTGCATTTTATTTTATAAATAAATGTCAACAGTTATGCCTTGATTGAAAATTAAAAGCAAACCTAAAAAGTTGTTTTCTTAGCAATGAGGAGGTCTGGCTGCAATGTTCACTCCCTGTTCAGCACGTATGCACAGTTTAATAAAGTCTTTTGTTTATTATTGTTGAGAAAACAGCTATGCCAGAATGATTTTACCGAAGTATTTTACAGCATCAGTCACTTAATATGGATCAGAAGAATGGCATTTACATCCTCCTGCAATCTCACAAGAGCAGTAAGCACCTGGCTGATTTAAATTAGTTTTCAACTGTAAAAGGAGCCAACATTTACCATGATTGTGGCAGAACTAGTATTGTGATATACAGAATTCATGAGGTACAAATGCACCAAGCAGGGTGTTTGTGGGAAAAAAAGACAAGGGAAAGAAATACCATAAGTACCTTTAAGTTAACTTTTTGGCATTGAATTACTATGTTGCATTTCTCTACTTTACAAGAGAAAGTCACTAACCAATCTTTTCCTAGATATTGTACAGCTGACAGAAGGTAAATAAATTTAAGTATCGACAGCAAATAATTCAGCTTTTCTAATACATGCATTACCATCATTCAGATTCTGCAAAAAACCCAGTGTGCTGTGTGGCTACATGTTGTCCTCAGAGGGCATCACAACAGCATTAAATGGAATAGGAAGGGTTGATTCTTCCAAAATCATGGTGAGTATCTGTCCTCTAATTATGTTATTTTTGTTAATAAGGATTAAGAATCTAAGTTGTTTGTGCATCTAAAAATCCCTTGCCTCCTCAGAACCCTGGCACTGTGCATCCCAGTCTTTATCTGTGGTCCATCTGGCCCTGTAAAAGATGGGCACAGACTCCTTTGCAATTAACATATTCTATGCCCTTCTTGGGTATGAGGAGGAATTAGGCAACATTAGAAATCTATTATCTGTGGCCCTAGCAATTTTGAAAAGTCTCTCATCAAAAGTGATACCAGGTGTATTCTTGATGCTCACAACTTCCAGGAAAATAACCCTCATCAACATCAGCAAGCAGTATTAATACCACAAGACAACCACAGACCTAGGGTTCTCATGAGTCAGTCCTCAGCCTAATTTTGCACCAGGATGACTTCTCACTGCTGGCCTTGAACCCTTTCTGTTACCCAAGCAAAGCCCTGTGTGAAGTCAAATACATGACCAGAAGCCGATGTTTTCCCAGCATTGTATTCCTGTCACTTACGACACAAGCTTTCAAAGCTTTTAGTCGGAATCTGATTAATCTCCAAGAATGGGGCTCTTTCCATCACATACAGTGTCAAGAGGATGGGGAAACATCCCAGTCCAAGGACGTCAGCCTCCTCACAGAAATTCTGAAGTCTGTGCTGCAAAAAATGCTAGCCTATCACAGTCACCACAGAGAGCTTTTAGTGCCAGAAATTCTGCTTTGTGAGTGAAAGTAGAGCATCAATTGCAGCACTCACCTGGTCTTCCAAATCAGTCCTGTATTTTTTTATTTATGCCTCCTGTGTCCAATATGCTGACATATATTGGTAATTCCTCAAAAAATGAAATTTCCTGAGTCTCTCTGCCCCTTTTCTATTAGATGTAGCAGACATGCAGTCAGAAGAGAGATGGCAAACCAAAATAGTTTCCAGCTCGGTTGCTAGTTCACAGAGATTAACTGCAGTTAGGAGTCCATTTCTTATGGCATATGAAGCTTATGTCAGTAGACACAAATCTTGGCCCCACACACAAACACCAGTGAGCCCTACATGGGTGCAGATAGCAAGGGCTTAGTACCACGTTACACATAGATGATGAAAGGGCATGCCATCAGCCAAGTGACAAGATGATGTAGAAATGTAACAAAAAAAATAAATCTTACTGTGTTTTTTGAGAGATGGAAGGACTCATGGTAATAGATGACTCCACTGCTGCTTTGGAATTTACTGAATTCTCAGCTGATGAGTAAGAGCTGTCTTCAGATAGCTAGGAATTATAAAATCAAATGGATTAATCAGAGCTAGTGTATTTTCTGCTATTAACAGATCTGCTAGAATCCAGAGTCACTAAGGTTTATAGATAGACAGACAGATACACATACGATAATAGATGTGGAAGTTGGCAGAGCTTCCTCCAGCTGTGTACTAAGCCAGTGCCCTCAATTAAAATACTAAAATCTCACTTTCTAAATAAACAAAATCCAAAACACCCAAAGCTGATTTTCCCACAGAACCCTGATATCAGAAATGTAAGAGAGTCTGCACAGAAGAGATGATTTTTCAAACACAGTCAACATGAGTTTAACATTTCACATTGTGTCAGTGATATATCAATTCCACTGAAACTTACATGGGAACTTTCTTGAAAATCACACAGTGGTTTTTAATTGCTTTAAAACACCACTGGTATGTTTGGTGCTTGGTTTTGGTTGTTTTGGATGTTTTTGTTTCGTTGATTTTTTTCCTTAATTTGAGCTCCAGTAAAATTATTTTTCTTTTTACCTGAACACATGCTTCTTTCTTAGTCACTAGAGATACTACAGGAATTTCAGGACAGGTCAGGGCTTGTGGGGGCTGTAAAGTGGCAGGTCTAATGACATTCCACAATTGACTTGGTGACAAGGATCCTTGCAAAATACAAAGACAAAATATTTAAACATATACTTTTTCTTCACATCTAATTCATACCTATTTGTCTTGCCTCTAAATGGAAAGTTTAAAACCGTTTTAAAATAACATTTACTGTGTTTACTTGTTTCATATTCTGAAAAATTGTAATGGTTTCTAAAATACACAACTCTGAAGTGAATCCAATGTGTTATCAGGATAAAAAAGTAATGCGTTATATACATAAACATTATTATTTGTACTTATAAAATATATTTGTATTTATATATTTAGATATATCTTCATAGTTATATTTATTGCTTTTTAAAATATGACTTCTGCCATTTCAGATTTAATTCTGCATCTTCAGATGCCAAGAGGTTTCTTCATTGCCTTCTCCAGGAGCAGAGGTATTCAGTTAGAAATGTGAAATTTCACTATGGAAGGTTATATTCAGTCCACTTAGGATATAAGTAGTCAGAGCAGATGCTCAGACCAGAGTTTATAGGAAATTTACACTGTCAAACAAGTAAGTTATGACCTGCATAAAGATACCTGGCCAATCATTCAGTATGGAAAAGAGCTGTTCTTACTTTGTCTTCCATATCTCTAAAGGATGTCTTTGTCAAACTAGAGTGAATAAATATTACAATGACAGTTACCTTCTCTTGTGCTTTTGATGATTTGAGGATTTCTTTGAAGAAGAGCTGAGGTCATGAATATGTTATTCTTTACTACAGAAAAGGAATTTAAAATTGTATAATGAGTAAACACAAATTTTAACCATTAATTAATATTTCTGTAACCCCTCCCTGTTTTGGTAGTACCTGAGCAATATTCCAACATATCCATCTGAAAAAGATCTCCAAGATAACTGCTAATGTCTCAGTTTTTACAGGTGGGCATACCTTGGCACCAGAAGTATGGTGCCAAAAACATAGCCAGAAAACCTCTGCCTCACAGTGTTTTGGATATTAATGAATGTTTTAAATGCAAAATCTTTCCTCATCTTTTAGGTGTTCTAGTTTTGTAGAAACATTGAAATGTCATTGCTATCTGGTTGAGTTTTAGGCATTTTTAAGATGATTAAGTGAGGCCCAAATACATAGGAATAAATAAATAAAAGTACCCTGCCCTGTTCAGCTAAAAACTTCCTAGAATGATGGCAGTGCACATTTGATGCTTTCACTGTTTTAATAAAGATGTCAAACACCAGTGAGAAGGTGATGGCAACCATGCTGTACAAGGCTAGGAGGGGCAATGTGTGCCTACACTGATACCCACACAGCTGTGGAGCCAAGGACTTGTGGTAGTAACTCACTGTGTGAAAGTGCAGGATGTGGCTGGAGAAAGGGCCATATAGAGGTAGGGCAGCACTTTTCCAGGAGAACCATAAGCACAACACAGCAGGAATGAGGCCAAGATGTGGGCATGGACTGCAGGGGCATCAAGACCACTCAAAACCCCCAAAGCCTCTGACCCATTTCCAGAAAGTACAAACTGCACATCAGAACTGATTTGCTTAAAAAGAGAGAAACTCATCTCCAGGGTGGGGAAACTCTTCTACCTAAAGGTACACCCATGAAGCCCTCGTGTGTACCTCAGGACCCTGGATATGCCTTCAGCCAGAGCAATACTGATGCTAGAACCTGGACCAGTGAGCTCTTTTTCTTTTTTTCTCTCTTCTCCTTTTTAATCCTCTTTAATTCTCTATCTTCCCTTTCACCTTATCCCTTCATCTAAAACCTACCTCCATGTACCTATAATAGGAGATCAGGACTTATACCTGTTTTCATGCCAAGTGTGTCAGTTTTACCAGTAAAACTTTTTAAGGTTTTGCAGAACCTCTGACTTCTGTCATTCCTTTCCACCCACGACCCCTACAAATCTTGGGTGCTGCCTTCCCCTTAAGGGTGGGATGCCACACATGTACCATGTCCTGTAAAATGGCACAACTGATACACTACATACCATCACCACTTTTTCATTGCAAGAGTGTCTTTTGCTGCTATTAAAATGCTGTGAACTCTCAACATTGTTTAGAAATCCTGTACTGCAGTGTCTATCAAGGACCTGTCTCTGGTAAGAGACATAGATTAGGATTTGAAACTATTCCACCGTTCTTGTTAGTGGTAAGAGTGAGGATATTCCCTGGGTCCCTGGTTCCCAGGCTCCTGGGACAGAAAATTACATTTCTGTAAGAACCATCATTGTTATATTGCAAGCAAACTATTCACGTTATTACCGTAATTTAATTTTGGTTTTTTACGTATAATTTGTATCACACTTTGTAAATATATGTTCTTAAATTATTCAAAGATTCTACCCCTGTCCCAGAGGATTCCCTAACTATAAAAACAAAACTTATCTTCTGTTGAAATTCCAGTCCTTCTTATAAAACACTCCTTTCTCCCACCTAAATACCACAATAATCCAACACACTTCAGCTCTGTCTTGCAGAAAAAGCCTTTTTGCACACATCTTTATTTTAGTTAATACTTCCTTTCCTACATAAATATTTATTCTTATTTACCTGTCTGGGAGGGAGGGAAAGTAGGAAGGATGTTAAATGAAGATGATCTCCCTCTTTTCTGTGTGAGAGCTGTATCTAAAAGAATAAGAGACTGAAATTATCACTTGCTTGGAGAATAAAAAAGACCAGTTTTATGGTTAGCCAGGCTGATATCATGATTTCATTGACAGCAGAAGGAATCATTAACTGCTACCTACCATCTTTCTGAAGCAGACTGTTAGGTTATGTCTATGCTGCTGATCCCAGGAGGTCTCTGAGGCTGAGCAGCACAGCCTGGCTCAGGCACACAGCTAATCCTCTCTGTGACAGCTCTGTCCTGGAGACTGCCAGGTGGAGAGGTTCAAAACGGAGCCAGACAGGGCCACATCACTTAAACAGTGTGGGCAATCACGAGGGAAAGCACTCCAGCTTCCTCCTGCACTCTGCTTTATTTTTTGGTATAGGAATGCCCTAAAATTTCTAGCATGTCTATCCCTGTTTAATTTTCAGAGTAAACCAAACTCAGCTTACCTTAAGTCCTCTTAGGTACATTCAGATGTGATTTTAAAAAAATGCACAGTACATTTAGTAATGCCTGAAATCAGAAGTGCCTTTCTGGTACCATCCCTATGTTAAATAAAAATTGTGAAAAACAGATCACTCCTTCTGCACAGTAGCCTCAGTGATTTGTGTTCATTTCCCCTAGAAACAATACACAGTCCTTAAAGGCATTCCCAGTCAGCTCTTGGCTGGACAGAAGGAGTCCCTCTGGAAACTGCTTTACATTTTAAAAGACTGCCCAGGGAACACTAATGTCTTCCAGAAGCCAGGGATATAATTCCTTTTCTGACCTCATCCTCCCTTAACTGTGTGAGCATTTCAAGAAAATTATTCAAAATTTAGATATTTTCCACTACTTTATGTGGTATTTCGTAAGTGTGGAAAAATAATGCATTTTTAATTAAAAAGGTATTTCTTGGAAATTACCAGCAAGTACCAATGTTTAAGTTTTCATGACTTGCAGCATGCCTACAATGCAGAAACATTTCTTAGATGGGGAATTCATTGTTTTCTTTACCAGATGGGAATACAGAACTCCAATTAAAACATGACTGCAGGTAAATGTCATACCAGTGTTAGACTGAGAGTCAGACTTCTGGAAAGTCAAAGATGATGATCTTGCACGTTTTATGGAACAACTAGTGAAATCTAGAGAAAAAAAAATAGTGTAATTGGCAGGAGGCATCAGCATAATGTTATGATACTGAATTAAAACCTGAACAAAGTAAAATCTTATTTATTCTTAGGAAGGACTTACAGAACAGCTTTAAGGCAGTACCTAAGAGCAAGAGGGCTTTGGAATCTCAGTCAACACCTATCACAAAGCCCTGGGAAGTCTTTATTTCTACTAAGTTCAGGGAACCTAAAGCAAGCACTTAGAATCAGTTCATAGCCCATGGGCTCAGAAAACATTAAGAATGAGGAGCTACATTATAACATCACCCAAGCAAACAGAAAAAGGCAGTTAGGAGTTCATACAGCTGAAGAATACACTTGGTCAATTTTCAGGGCTTCTGGAGCTTGTCTTTCTGGTAAATATGAGAGGTATGATGGAAGAACTCTTGAGGGAAGGCAGGGACATATATATTAGGACAGAGTAGGTGGCTCTACAACCCACAAGATCTTAGTCTGGCAACTGGGATTTGCCCTGCTCATAGACAGAGTCCAAACACTGCTTCCACAAGCAACAGGCAGACCCATGAATAACCCAGTTACAGCAGGCTGCTTCAGTGAGGTGGTCATTACCATTTTCAGCTTTGCAAACTGGGTCTTCTGCAGGCCGCTGGAAAAAAAATAAGCATAGAAAGTCAAGGAAAATAGCAAAGTCATTTTCCAGACAGAGAGATAAAGTATAACAGTCCAGCATATATGCATTAAATTTTGTTTCTGTTTTCTGTTCTTCCTTGTTCTATTTTCACACCATTTATTGCAGGTGTTAACCAGGGCTAAAATCTTACTGCTTAGGATAATTGTCTATAGAATCCTTATTTCTCAACAATTTTTATTATCAATTTTATATCAATAATGAAAAACGGGAAAAAATAGTCTTTTTACCTTCAAAGAACGGTCCTTCTTTTCAAAAAAAAATGTTGGCTGGGCAAGCACTGATTTCTCTGGAAAAGAGAAGAGGAAATTTTTAATAAGAATTCCGTAATGGTATTTATCAACCAGAACTTTGAAAATGCTGTGCAATAACAAACAGGAGTTATCCTTTTGTTACAAAGGAAGAAACTATAGAGATGCAGTGATGTACAGTACAGTACATTAAAAAAAAAAAAAGCTATAATCTCCAAATCTGAGTGTGAGTTTTGCCTAACTAGATGTCATGAGATTTGGCTTCATATTTTTAATACTTCTTGAAAAAAAACAAACAACAACAACAACAAAACCCCCTGCTTTTAGCCTTTATAAAAGACATTTGCCATCCTTTAAGAGGAAGGGTGAACTGCATCTTCGGGTAGCAGAAAAGAACAAGGATGTGAAATATAAAATATCTCTAAAGGAAGGAAAACAAGAGAATGGGTTACACTTGGCCTTTCAGCTATATTCACACATTTTGCTCTTCAAGCTTCAGGTAGGTGGATGTCCAGGGTCAGTTTTAATGTGTGTGTATGATAAATAAACATAGGGAGCTCCATAGAGCAAATTCTAGTCTCAGCAGACCACTGCATCTCTTAGGCATAACTAAAAATACCTTGGATCTGTGCCCTTTTTTCTATTAAATATTATCCTGCATACATTTGCCTCATATCATATTTTATGTTGATTTAGGGTTCACTACTTCTACATCTCATACAACTTGTTCAGGCTGTTTACTTTGTTAGGCTTGTGACCTTTACAGCCTGTGCAACTCTAATGGGTTAAATTTGGTTGTCAGTGTAAAAGAAAAAGCTGTTTTCACCAGCACCACTGGTTAATGACATATATATTTTATTAATTAAGGGCAGAATTAATGAACAAAAAAAGAGACACAAATAGATCTTTTTTTAAAGACTACCCCATACAAGATTCATCCCATGCTTGCTTGATACACCTGTCATGTGCAGTAAATAGAAACAATCAGCTTCTGACTATGAACATATTTTAGCTGTGTACTTCAGATGATAAATGGAAAGCTAAATGCATGCATTTCTCTCCATGGCTGATAAGTACACAGTACAGACTAAGGTGACTGCTGAGCTATTTGACTGGCCTCTGGCCAGACACATCTCACACTTGGTACCTTGTTAGCTGACGTTTGACAGAATATTTATCACATACACAACATTTTTGTGGTACTCTTTTCCTCTGTTACCTCTTCAATAAAAACATCCAAATGAAAATATATGGATAGATATTTTTATCTAGAATTGCACACCTATCTGTGACCAAACAGCTTGAGCTGTGGTGTAACTTACTCAAAGTTTTGATAAAGCAAACATCAACCCGTCGTGGAGAAGTTAAGATTATTACACAAAAATGTATTCAACTATCAAGGAAAAAGTAAACATTGTTAAAATAAATGCTTCATGTATGTGAACAGGGGCAAGGAGCATGAAACTTTTACTCAAACCCAGGGAAATACAGACAGAGGAGTAATAACTAATACAGTTTTGCTGTTGTTAATTTTATATTTACTTGGTCATTGTGTGTGTGCAAAGGACACGATTTAACAAATTTAACATGTTTTGCAATGAAAGTCTATTTCTTCCTTAATAGAAAGAGCAGAAAAAAGTTCACATTGTTGCACTGAAAGAAAGATAACTCTCTGTCATTGAAAGCTGAAGAAAAATTCCATAACCTAGTTGCAGCTAGGGGGCCAATGGCATGACATGACATGAAGCAATTCCACTTCTATTCACTAGAGGGGAGTGGCACACATGAACAACACTATCTTACTTAAATATGATTTTTTGAAGAGAATAGGCTTTTTTTCGTCCCTTTAAAAACAAACAAACAAACAAACAAACAAACAAACAAAACTGGCGTTCTTATTAAATGAAAGAAAAATACAAAAAGTGAAGAGTAACTGTAGAAACGTTCATATCCTTCTCAATAATCCTCAAGCTCAGAAGTTTGCACTATTTTTAAAGGTACATTTTCTACTCCAAAAAATAGAATTAGCAAAGACTGAAGTGCTGTGAAAAAGCAATTGACTTTCAGTCACAGAATTAACTTTTCCTGGAGCTAAAAGGCTTGGGACTTGAAGGAATTAAGAAAGCCCACTACATCTGAAACAGCAAGAAGGTTCCAATAATATTTTAAAACCCAAAAGTTCCTGAAGAAAAAAATCATAACCGCTTAGTTACCAACAGAAACACATGAAGCTACAGCATAATAGTAACATTCAAAGATAAATAAGCATATTTTAATATTGCAGTAAATATAAAGAATATATCCCACCTACTGCTCTTCAGCCAAAGAGCTGCCTGTAGATTTAGTCAGAGGTTGCTGACGCTGCCACAGTTATTTATAGTTTTCACAGTTCTATAGTGCTCCTACTCAAATCAAGAGAATCTTTTTGTAATTCCTGAAGCAGACTCCACAATGCTCATCAGTAAGATCTTCAGTCCTCAATAAGGCTGTTCATAACAGGGTTTTAAAAAAATATTTGTGTTAACTATATATTTATCCTAAGCATAAATTTCCGTTTACATTTTCAGCTTCTCAGATATTCAGGCACAACCTATCTGCAGCTGATCTCCACAGAAGAAGACACACAGAACTTCTTGTGTGTGCAACACAAGGCCATGAAGGAGTTACCACAGTCATGTGGATGTGAAAATTTTAACAGTGGTCAGTATTTCTCCATTTCCTGCACTAGGTCTGCCTCTGGCTGTGCTGGGTGAAAAGAGAAGTGCTTCTGCACCCAGCCACGCAGTGCCAGACTCTGTCCCAGGAGCAGGCAGCAGCAGCCAAGAGGCTCACAGACAGAGGAATGGGAATGGGTGGGCTGGAGCCATTCCCCCTCCTCACCACCACCAGGACACAGACACGGGCTGGCTAGTGCCTGGCTCAGACCGGGCCACTCCAGCCCTCGGCAGCTTGGCACTTGTGGATAAAAGAGGCTGTTGGAAAAGTTACCAGAAAACAATGCCAAATGAGCTGCCTCTGTCTGCAAGGCCTGGAATAATCTACCAGCCTCAGCCAAGAGTCCAGACACAGAACCTGTCTGTCTGCACATGAATAATCACCACCGACTGGGCTCTCTCTCCCTTGCTCAGTCCCCTTGAAGCTGTTGAATCAGAAATGTGCTGGCCTAATGCTTGCTGCATTCAAAGATCAAAATAGGCCCTTGTCTGGAAGATGCATTAGAAACATCCAGTTTCTTTGTCTGAGATCTCACCTGGACGGTGTCCTGGCTGCAGCCCTCCTGTCCTGCACAGAAGCACTATCAAACGTGCTCATACCTGAGCTACCTCACATGCAAGGTGCCCAGGTTACAGGATGAAGGCTGCATTCCATTTGAAAGAGCATTTTTCAAAGGGAAAAGCAAATGTTGGCTGATGCCTTAGGAGCACTAGCCAGAATACCATACAAGAAATAATGTAAAATTGCTTTCACCAGATTCACTTGTAACCATTGTCCATGAGATATAAGGGTCCCTCTGTCTTTGCTGACATTCCAATCTTCACTTCCATTGCTTTTCTAAAGCAATTGAGACTTCACAAAATATATGCATTAAAAAATAAATGGGCCACTGATGATTTTTAAAATCTTAGAGTTGTTATTACTATTGTTCCATCCTGCCCTAAACACAGATAAATGATCCTTAACCTTTGAGGGCTAAGGATACAGTGGACAGAATATATGCACATACCTGTTTCTCATTTTAGGCAGTCCTATGCCTGAAATCATGTCAAAAGTGGTGACAGTACTGTTTCTCTATTCCTCTCAAAGAGATGCAAAAAATCCCCCGTCAAATCTTTCAGAAGGTAAGACAGGAATTGTAATCTCACTAAAAGTTTTTTATTTCTGATATTGAAACAATTAATATTTACATTTTCAATTAAAAAAAAAATTAAATGTGTTGCATCTTCACCATTACCAAACAGGCCAGAAGACTGAAAATGCTTTAATTCATATCCATAGTAAAAACTCTGCTCAGTAAGAGGAGGCAGAGAAAGGAGGGAGTAAAGTTAAAGCTGTGAAGGGTGGGAGGAGGGGGCTTTTTTAATAATTGGGTTTAGTTCTCACTACCATACTCTAGTTCTAATTTGACTGGTATTAAGCTGAATTGATTTCCCCAAGTCAAGTCTCTTTTGCCTGTGATGGTAATTGCTAAGTGTTCTCTCCCTGTCCTTATCTCAACCCATGAGCCTTCCACAGTTTTCTCTCACCAGACCAGCTGAGAAGTGAAAGAGTGGTTTTCACAGCACCTACCATCCAGCCAGGGTCAACATACCACGACATTAAATAAATAAAACAAACAAAAAGGAAAAAAAAAAGGCACAAACCAAAACCAAACAGAAACCTCCTTCTTAATCAGAAAAAAAAAATCTCAAATAGAATATGATACTTGAAAACTGTATAATGTCCAAATGTCACTGACTTACAAAACCTCTAACTGCATCCAACTTTCCTTTGCAATATCCTAGTAAGCACTGCAAAACACATAAAGGCTACAGGAAAGTTTATAACCAGCTTTTAATTTTATGCTATCAAATGATAAGGCTATGATATTGGATTTTCAAGTTTCTGTGCTCTGATATGCTACAGCGTACTTTGGAAGCTTTGCATGTTAAAGCTATAATTTGCAAAAACAGAAGCAGAGACTCTAATGTATTTTCATGTTACAGTTTAGATTACTGGTTCCCACAGAACTCTAACCAAACAAAGTTAATAATAATAAATTCTTTCACCTAAGACTGCAATTGTTTATTGTTTTACATCTAAAGTAGCTCAATGAGGACATGTAATTTTGGAAGATGTTTAGAAGAAAAGTAGATTTTATGTCACTTTGGTTGCTCCATCCCCAGAAGTAGTTTTATATCACCAAAATAGTGAGAAAAAGAAAAATACTCAGAAAAACTTTGTCACTAATAAATATGTGCTATGTACAGCTATTATTTGAAAAAATACTAAGACAAAATATTGTGGCAATATACATGAAGAAAAAGAAAGCAAGAATGGACTAGCATTTAAGTGGGAGATATGGATTGAGAAATTTACATTGATAAATAAAATTAATAAAAGAAATTAATAAAAGAAATTATTTTCACTATGCTAGGTGATGATCTGTACATTAGTGACTTCAAGGAGCACCAGAGTTAAACTATGTAATAATATGACCAATTTTTATTCAAAATGCTGCAAAAAACATAGAAAACTGCTAATATTTTAGACAGCAAAACTACAACAGGCGGAAGAAAAATACACATGGCAAAAACAAGAAACAAGATAGGCTTGGTCTCATGTCTAAATATTGCTTGTGACTTTTGATACAAAAAGACATCTGTCACTATTTCCAGTGATGGACCATTTTCATCTAAAATGAGGTGGAAAATAAGAAAAAACCTTCTGGCTTCTGCCAAGAAGAAATCAAGTACAGGATTTGCCAAATCTGCAATAGAAACCACAGTTTCTGGTTTAAAAATACTCATGGAAGTTTGCAACATAAAATAGAGTCAGTTCACAGCCAAGAGGAAGTGCCACAATGCTGCCAGTCAACATCTTGGGTCCTGGGGGAACACCTTGGATCTTGGCCTCACCACATAACCAGGCTTTTTTCTGCCAAAACTTAAATAAGACAGATGACATGAGGCAAAATTGGGGTGTCTTAGAGCAGTACTTCATGCAACCAACTTAATGAAATGGATCAACTCAAAAGAAGTGTGGGAAAGGGTTTGAATTTCCCCCTGCTGACCCTGAGTAACAGGTGTGTTCCCAGAAGTGCTGGGCAGCTGAGTGTCCTGATGGAATTCACACACACAGCTGCTCAGCACAAAAAATAAAATAAGGTCATAAATAAAAAGAAGTTCCAACCTGGTCAAATCTCCAGTGCTAATCAGAAGAGTTTTCCATAGAGAAAGTATCAGAGATGCATGCTGCTACACCGGGTTCAGTATCTTAGTCATAGTTCCAGACCTGTATGCTAATGGCCTTTTTTCTTTTATAATACCCTTCTGAATGTCAGAGAGTCAATAAATTTGCAACAGTTCCTCATGAATCCTGATTTTCCAAATATGTTCAATAGAAATTGTTCTAAATAATTGGTCCAAAGCCACGCTGAGGTGTTTCATGTGGAAAAGTATTTTAAGTATTATTAAAATAAAGTGCTTCAAACCTATTGAGATTAAATCTTTTACAAAGTTTTTTATTATTTGAAAAAAAAAATGCAACCACTCATCTTTGTGAATTTTATTTCTAGAGACCTTATATATATCACTGATATTTGGCCACTGGCTGCAATTGCTGCAGGAACAACTGTAATTCAGTGGCCCATGAAGAGACTGCTGGACACAGCACTGTGCTCTGTTTAAACACCCTGTACTAAATATGAAGTGCACATTGCTTATCTTGGGTTCAGACAGCATCCCATAAATACAGTTTGGAGAACCAATAAATAACTTCACACCTCCCTGTCTGGATCAGCAGAGAGGACATCATCAAAGAAGGAAGTTTCTGTTTCACTGCACTCAGAAAGAAGAAAGATCATTTAATTGACAATTGTGAAATAAAACTTCTGAAGGAATTTTTCCTAGGACAGCTTTACTACATTGTTGGGACTCGAGTATTGCACACTCTTTGTTATACAAATAGTTCATAACCCACATAAATAATTTCCCTGTCATCAGTGACACCAGTTGTGAGAGCAAAGATTCTTCATGCGGGCACAATCCTGAATAATCAGACACTTAGCATTTTAAGACATGTTCATCCTCTCCTAAGTCACTCCTCTTAATGCTACAGATTCTAAACACAGATAGGGATTAGGGTGGAAAGGGTTCTTCTATCCAAAAAATTCCTAGCTGCCACTGTGGTTTATAGCATGCCATGTGAGAAACGAGATTTAAAATTGAAAATACTTCTCTTCAGCCATGGAAACTCATCTGACAGCCTGTGGAAGTGTTTATAAACAGCACATGTCACACCCACTCACCTCTGTAGAGCACAGTTCTCATGTTTATAGTGGTATCACGTAAAAAGGCATTAAAGTAGCAATAAAAACTATCCCATCTCAGCAATATTGTAACATGATTTATGGCTTTATTTCACACATTAGAGTGAAGAAAATATTTCTGAGAGTCACATGACTGGAGTGTAATTCTAGCAGGGAGACAATATGAGAAGTAACTGTCTCACGAGACCAGCAGGACTGTGCCAAAAAATCATAACCAAAAGTTACTTTAGAAACATTGAAACATCCCTCTGCTCAGAATTTTTAACCTATTGTAAAAGCCAGTAAAATGCCCAATGCAAGGGCAATAAAATTCATAGGCACAAAATGTGTTACCTTTTCCAGGGCACTGTACCAAATTTAAGTTTCATAAATCCCTACGAGGCAGCGCAGAAGTAACCCTCAGGGGCTTTGTGCAGAAACTGAACTATAAAGGTAATAAGGTCATGATCCAAGAACATTCACACATCCTTAAATTTCAGTAAGTAAATTGGACTGTGTGCTCAATATTAGGCACAAACTGAAAGGCTGGTCAGCTGATAAATTAGCCCAACCTCTCTAAAATGTATCAATCATAACATCAGGCTTAGCCTTTGAAAGTCCTCTTGGGAATTTAGGTTCATCCCTCAACCCCGGGGTAAAAAATGGTTGGTGGCATCATCTGCAAAAAGCCCTTGATATTAGCATTTGTTTTCGTTATGCATCCACATCAGTTTTAATGATACTGATAAATCTCTCTCAATTCATGGTTCTCCTCACTACCTAAATAAGGGTTTTTTCTGTCCACCTCTGTAGTCAGGCATCAATCTGAGGAGCTAGAGCAGGACAGTTTCACTCTCAAGGTGCAGGGCACGTCAGGGCATGAACGTCCAGGAAAACGAGTGCTGCTTCCAGGTACGGCCAGGAATGCAATTGCTATTCCCACCCGTTGTCAGGCCCAGCATGTAGGAAAGCTGCAGAAAGCTCAAATGGCAGGGGAGTTAACACTGTCAGACTCATAGAGGGGCCACATACACACATCTGGTAGTGTTCTTTTGTCAAGCAAAATACGAATTGGGGTTTTTGACAGATTACCAGCAAAAACAATGCAAAAAAAAGCACAGCCAGCCAAGCTCTTGTTTTGCATTACACACAGCACTGTTAATAACCAGGCACATTCTTTGTGTTTATCTCATTCCCCCCAAAAACCCAGGGGAACACAAGAGACGTGCAAAGGATAATAGCTAACAAAACCTACCTGTAAAGCACCCCTCCTTGGGATCCAACAGGCTGGTGCGGGAGCCCCGGCAGGGCCTGGGCATGGTCTGTTCTTGCAGGTGGGCAGCTTGGTGCAGAGCCCAGGCACCAGCGGGCCAGTCTCTTCTTTTGGGCAGGTCGGGCACCTCCGTACCCCGCCGGGGTCTGTCACGGCCAGCGCAGCAGCATCGCGTGCCTGCACAGAGAATATTCCCTCTGCAAGCAGGAACGGACTCGTTTCTCATTATGAGCTCAGCCTAAGTACCCTTTCATAGACATCCCTCTCTGTATATGCACTCCTATGTGTAATATACGCCGCAGTAGGGTCTGGCAGCCTGCCACCCTTGGAGGCAGCCGGCGAGGCCCCGGGAGCTTCCCGGAGCCAGGCAAGGATGGAGCGGCGGCGGGGACAGCCCGGGGATGAGGAGAGCCCGGGGATGGAGCCCGGGGACGGAGAGAGCCGGGGGATGGAGCCCGGGGCGGCTCCTCGGCCGCGGGGCGGGACGTGGGAGGGGACACGGAAAGCTGGGCTCGAGAAAGAACGTGGGGAGGGAGAGGGAGAGAGAGAGGGAGGGGGAGAGAGGGAGGGGGAGAGGGAGAGGAGGAGAGTGAGGGCGAGAGAGACAGAGGGATGGAGGGGCGGAGAGACAGAGGGGCGGAGGGACAGACGGACAGGGGGACAGAGGGACGAAGGGGCGGAGAGACAGACGGACGGGGGGACAGAGGGGCAGAGGGACGGAGGGACAGGGGGACAGAGGGACGGAGGGACAGAGGAACGGAGGGACAGAGGGGCAGAGGGGCGGAGGGACAGACGGACAGACGGACAGCGGGACAGAGGGGCGGAGGGACAGACAGGGACGGAGGGACAGACAGGGACGGAGGGACAGACGGACAGGGGGGCAGAGGGACGGAGGGACAGACAGGGACGGAGGGACAGACTGGGACGGAGGGACAGACGGACTGGGGGGCAGAGGGACGGAGGGACAGACGGACAGAGGGGCGAAGGGACAGACGGACAGAGGGACAGACGGACAGAGGGACGGAGGGCGGGCTGGGAGCTGCGCCGGCGGCGCTGCCCGGGAGCCGCGGCGGCTGCGGGCGCTCGGGCGCGGGTGCGCTCCCGTCAGTACCGTGCCTGCCTGCTGCGGGTTTTTTGGCTGTTTTGGTTTTCAAAAGGAAGGTGAAATTCCAAGCGAGGTAGCCGAGCACCGCGGTGGTTCCCAGGCTGACGTGACCCAAGGCAGCGTCAGCACAAAGAGGTGTTGCGGTGCCTCCCTCCAGACGCGCTGCGCTGCGAGCTCTGAAGCCTCGCCCGAGCCTCCTGCTGCTCTCTTAAATGGCAACAGCCCCGAATTCTTCAAGTGGGACCGGTTTCAGGCCATTATATATTGCGGGCCTGGTGTCAAGCTGCCTGTAATCAAAACAGTTCAAGAAAAAAAGGCAGGAATTCGCTGTAAGCTCACCAGAATCATGTGTCTAGTGTCTTCACACAGCTAGTATCAGATGTTTCACAGAAAAAAAAAGATGCAAGAAGTCCAAGAGCACACAGATGCTCAGCGATTTTCCTTCATTAGAGACTCAGTGTGTGTTTGCACAACGTAAGTGTACCATTTGACCCTTCTGCAGTAGAGTCAGGGCAACTTTTAGGCTGGAAAAGATCTCCAAAATCAAAGTCCAGCCCTTAAACCAGCACTGCCAAGTTCCCCACTAAGCCATGTCCCCCAGTACTACATCTACACATCTTTTAAATACTTTCAGGGATGGTGACTCCACCACTTCCTTTGGCAGCCTGCTCTAGTGCCTGACAACCCTCTTGGAGAAGGAAATTTTCTTATAATACAATCTAAATCTCTCCTGGAGCAACTTGAGGCCATTTCCTCTTGTTGCTTGTTGTCTGGAAGAAGAGGCTGAGCTCCACCTGGCTATAACCTACTTCTCTGAACATGCTCCAGCACCTACCATTGTCTTGTAGTAAGAGTCCCAAAACTGAACACAGCACTTGAGGTGCAGAAACCTGAGCCTTAGCTGTTAGAATGTGGTATTTTTGTGACCTCCAGTTATATGTGCCACGTCTGTATAAACCTTAATAAGTCTTAGATTTGTGGTGTGCACTTCGCCATCGCATTCCACAGTCACAGAATTGCATGAAGTTTGTAATTTTTATTTTGCAAATTTTATTTAAGTTGAATATTGCCTTGTTACTATTATGTGCAACAGTCCTAACCTCTGAACAATTCATTGTTTTATACTTTTGTCATATATTCTAGTTATCTTCTGAGATACACTGTTGGAAATTTTTTAGTCATTATTTCTTTTGAATTCACAAACACCCTGTTTCAGACAGAGGTGGCCCATAGGCAGTTGCAGAAAAGGTAATGATGCAGAGCTATGTCTAATTTGTCCACTGAAACCAGCCGTACTGTCTGACAACATATAAAGATACTCGAAATTAACACCTTTAACTCCCTACGACAGTCTTTATAGAGTTGTGTGGGATCAGTAGACATAAGGACGTAAGGACAACTGCTGGAAAAGGGGAAAGTGTTCTGTGAAAACACCACATTATCCCGTCCTGTTCTCAGCCTCAGCATCCATTGCTAGCCACTGCTCAAGAAGGATTCTTTGGTGCCACTCAACATCTCCAGTCTTATATCCTTTCTTAATACTATATTCATTTTCCCTGTCAAACTCCTTTAAGTAATGAAATCTTTAATACACTGTGATAGCCAAGTGAGTACACAACATCATCTGAAACTGGCAGCTAAAAGTAAAAAGGAAGGCAAAATAATTTGGAAATCATAAAGCATTTGGAAATAATTTGTTACATTTCAGCTATGAATATGGAAATTAACCAAGGAAGTTCGTTTCTCCATAAGCAGTTTTTCATCACATTGTGATTAATTTAATTTTGTAGTAAGAGAGAGAAAAGTAAAAGGCAGAGTAGTTATCTGGGTGTACTCTTGCCTAGGTCACAAGATAAATTCCTCATTTGTTCAAGCTCCAAAAGGTACAAGGTTCTTTGATAGGCAGAGTAACTATGAATCCTAGATCAAAGTCATTATAATTTAATGATGAGTCTAACACGAAGTTGTAATAAACAAAACCAAGGGTTTGCAACTAGTGTTCAGACAAAATCCTGAAAATGCCTGCATGTCCTGTTGTCAGGGACATCTCTGGCACTCTTCTCTGCAAACCTGTTTCTATCAACAGAACCTCCAACTACAGCACAGGTTTTCGGAATGCCAGCATGATGCACTCACATTCCTTCTACTTATCCAAAGATAACATTTGGGAATTCCTTATTTAACATGAATAAAGTAAGCACAATACATTCATTTTAATTTACAGATACATTAATCTCTCAACCAAAACCTTGATCTGAGCATTCTCCACTTAATAAAATTTTAGGAAGGAATATAATTCATATCAAATGTGATAACAGTGCTGTTGAGGTTTAACCCCAGCCAGCAGCCAAGCCCCAAGCAGCCACTTGCTCTGTCCCTCATTCCCCAGGATCAGGGAGAGAACTGGAAGGGTAAAAGCTGGAAAACTTTTTTGTGTTGAGATAAAGAGATTATAATAGGAAAGGAAAACAAGGAATTAAGTCACCACTTCCCATGGATAGGCAGGTGTTCAGCCATCTCCAGAAGAGCAGGGTCCCATCAAATGTGAAATGACTTGGGAAGACAAATGCCATAACTCCAAATGTTCCCCCCTTCTTCTTCCCTCTAACTGAGATCCTGAGCATGATGTCACATGGTTTGGAATATGCCTTTGGTCAGTTTTGGTCACCTGTCTGGCCGTGTCTCCTCCCAGCCTCCCAAGCATTCCCAGCCTCCCTGCCAGCATCACAGCCCAAAAGCAGAAAAGGCCTTTGGGTCTCTGTAAGCTCTGCTCAGCACTAACAAAAACATCTCTGTATTATCAACCCTGTGTTCAGCACAAATCCAAAGCATAGGCACTCTGAAGAAAATTAGCTGCATCCCAGCTGAAACCAGCACAAGTGCATTCACCTCCTGCACAGAACACTGATAAACACATCAAGCAGAACTGACCCTAGACTTGAGCTCTGAGAAACACCACTGTAAATGGTCACCAGTCAGTGTAGCCCCATTTGAGCTCTGCCATCCAGCCTGTTCTGCACCCAGCACACTGTGAACCTCTCATCCCACTGCTGGACAACTTGCCAGGAGGATGCTATGAAGGACAAAAGTATCAAAAGCACTCACTAAGACCCAGGAAAACTACATCCACTGCCTTCTCTTCACCCACTATACAGGTGACTTTCTTGTAGAAAAATATCATATTAGATGAACATAAATTTCCCTCTGTGAATTCATGTTGCCTGTGCCTGATGGTGATATTGTTCTTTAAATGCCTTTCTCCACCCCCTGTAGGTTCTTTTTCCATGGCACAAGCATCTAAGCAGACACAACCTGTGTTTCCCCCCAGCACATCCTCTGGACGTGCAGGGCAGGAGAGCAGGGCTGCTGTAACACTGCACACAAGTGCACACTTGAGCAGTCCTTGAGAGTCAGGGCTGTTCCCAATGCCTTTCTGCACTCTCAGCAGAGCACACGCTCCCACTGCTGGATTTTTAACATTGAATTTTTCCTTATTAAAGCGTTTATTCTTTAAATAAACCTGAATCACAAAGCCGGCTATACAACCCACTCCAAAATCGTTATGCCATCCATACACTGTTGATGTAAATGTAGAACAGCTGCAGGCTTCCAATCTCTAGAAAACCCACGCTTATTCACTGGTAATTTCCCTAAAGACAGCTACGTTTTGAGTGACATCAGCCAATTTTTGACTCAATCTACATGAGCTCTATATTGTAGAGTATACGAATTTTTCATCAGGACATGATGCAGTACTAAGTTGAAAGACTTGCAAAACTTCATCTGAAAATAATCCAAACACACATGTACAGAATAACTTTTACTCCAGAGCCTAACCTTGTGATTAAGTTTGCAATATTTGGACCGTTATTTTAAATCACTCATGGTATTTATTTTGCAAGACAATAATACTTAATCTGATCCCATACTTAGGAGTACATTGTGAGTGAGTATTCAACAAGTCATTCAACACAGTAAAGACTTAGTGAAATTCTTCTAATATTTCTGGATTTCAGACAGGAATCAAGAAAACAATTGTCAACAGATACTGTAAGATATGTTAGGGCCCCCAGGAAAACACATTCCTGTTTTCTGTGTGCAAATTCCTGTTTTCTTAAATTACACCTTTCTAATTTTAGGCACTCAAGTACGGCATCTAAATTAAGAGCCCCATTGCTCTGCTTCTACTCTGTACCTCAGAGAAGGAGGTTGCTGGGATCTGCCTCTGAGGCAGGGCAACCAGGTTCCTTGTTAATACATCCTTTGGGGTGTGTTAAAGCAAAACAGTGCTAAATAACTTATGTAACAATGAACAACTCCATTGAAACCATAACTGGAAAAAAATGAGGTGGGGTATACAGCTGTTCTGGAGGATGTGATCACCCTAAGAGAGTATAACTAGAAAGAGAGAAATGAGGAAAGAGAGGTAAGATAAGAGACAGATATCACCTCCCGTGGCTCCAGCCATGTGTGGGTGATTGTGGTCTGTGGCTGTCATATGGAGCCCTGGTCTGTTGTGGGACCCACGTACACAACAGGAATTAGAGATTTTTAACCTTGATTCTCTCCATAAATTCCCCAGAACCTCCACCAGGAGTCCTGGCCATGGACTGTATGATTTCTGGAAGATTCTGGAACTGTGGTGGCATCGAGAGGAGGGGGTGGCAGTGTGTCTGTGTATCTGTCTGTGCCAGGACAAAGTTCCTGAGTAATCTTCCTGAGTTGTGCATTGGCAAAGTGGTGGATCATGCTGTGGGAAAGAGACCAGCAGAGAAAAAACCTCTACCCTGCCTCTGCAGGACCTTTTGCTTAACAGCAGCTTGTCTTTTAGTTCCAAACCAGCTTATTTAAGGCAAAACTCATCTGCAAGGTTTTGCTACACTGATTTATTCCAGTGATGTGAGTTGCCTCTGGACAGACACTGTCCCTTTACTGACTGAGGAAGGATTCCCTTCAAACAACTTCCAGATGAGAGATGAATAATTTCCTGTATAGTCCACACTGAGGCAACTGAACTCTGAACTCTGTGGAATAATTTGTGATGGCTTGTGCATAAAAATAAATACTTTTAAAGCCAAAAGCTCTAAGTATTTGTAGAATCATACTTGTTTTTTGAATTCATTTAAACGCTTACTGCCACATAAAATACAATAGACAGGCCTTCTTCTTAAGCCTTTTTTTAAATGATAGTCATTTGGAGTATCTTTGTGTTCAAATGTAAGGTATAAAGAATATTTCCTTGTCATTCTTTGTCTGCCTTTCTCACCCATCTGATGTATTTCACAGGGTGTTATCAGCAGCATGGCATTGCAAAATGTAAGATCTGACACTGTGCTGCATTGTTGCTATGACAATACTGCATGTTCTGCTGTAGATGACACATTAAATTTGCTTCATGTAACATCCTGGCAACTTTCCAGTGGTTCTGTAATAGATATGCCAGGACAGCATTTGCATTACTTAATATTATGAACAAAAGGCTTGGTTTTAATTAACCTGCCTCCAGTAATTATTGAAAGAAAACTGAAGGAGAACTAGGACATGAAACTCCTGCTGTGCTCCGCAGGACAGGATCAGAGCATGCACTGTCTTGTTTGCTCTCCAGGAGGAGAGGACTGGAAAAGGTTCTCTGTCTGCTCTACCAGCTGATCTCAAGCCATGTTAACAGCCACCTTGAAGATTTCTCTAGGAGCTGGTCCAGAGATGGAACTGAAAGAATGAAAAGGCATGAAGAAGAGACATCTAGGAAAGCAAGGTAATACTGATTAGAACAAAAGCTAAATGAGTATGCCACTAGGTCTAGTGGTGCACACACACCTGGAAAGTTATATAGAAAACCTGCCTTTACTTAGGAATAACTGGGGGTATTGCCTTGCTGCTAACAAGTACTCTGTTCTCTTTTAGTGTCCGGGTTTTAGTACACTCCTTTTTCACTGAGTTTCCATTCTCTTCTCTTTGGCATTGAACACTCATTCCTCTTGGGGTAGGAAATGGACTCATTGCCATCAGACCTGTAATCAAATACAGAAGCACAGTGAGCTGCAAGCCTTACATATAAATCTCATTTTTATGCTGTAATTTATATACATATAATATTTCAAATATCTGTGAGGTTTTGATTGTAGTGCAAAACTGCATTTGAGTAGCAGAAAATTCACTGATTAACAGGCTGCTTATGTTTAATGATGCATATGATAAAGAATGTGTCTTAAATTGAAACCATTACACTCTTTGCTGTAGGTTTGCATCTTCTTTAGCAGTGGTTTGTGTTTTGCCTTCATCTACCAGCACTGTTTAACATCTTTGTTAGCAGCATGAACAGTGGTGTTGAGGGCACCCTCAGCAAGTTCTCTGAGGGACATCAAGCTGTGTGTAGCTGTCCTAGGGTACAGTAGCATTTGAGTAAATACTACATGTCAAGAAAACTTAATTTAGCAGCACAAAAAATAATTTTTAATAATGAATAAAGTTATGCTACTAATGAGATTGTGCCTTGAAAGTGCATATATTTTAAGGACAAGAATGTAGAGGAGAAGATCACTTCAGTAATCTGTCAGGACAAGAGCAAATGGATGAATAAGATAGAAAAATTGTTTTCTATTTCACTATTTTATTACGTCAGAGGAGCAATTTCCCAAAGGATTCCCACCCATCAGATGGAAGACAATTACACTGTTCATATTTATTGAAAATAAAAAAGACTGGAGCCCTTTGTGCTCCTGGAAGGATTTCCATTTGGCAGCTCAGTTACTGAGAGCCATCACCAGATTATTGTGCAGTAGAGCAGACACTTTTGATGATTACTCCAGACTTCAGGCAAAACTAGGTTTTATTATCCATTTGGTTATCTTTCAAACATTTGCAAATTAGATGAGTGAATTGTAGGAATCAATTCAGTTCCTTGTGGTCCCATAGTACCACATTTTTATTTGTCTTCTTTTGGTTCTTTGCAAGTATAAAATGACTTCCTGGAGCACAGGGCAAGAATAACTGAAATTCTTTGCTGCACTGTGCAGGAGGTCAAGAAATGTTCAGAATTACGCCTTTTAACAATAATCTGTATTAATCTGTAAATCAATGAATAGCAAAATCTGCTTCAGCTGTTAGGACTCATTAATGTTTTAGCACATGCAGAACAATCCTTTCTCACTTCTTTTGCTTCTGGAGTCCTGGAGAGGAAATTCCTTAATCATTTTCTGAGAGCAAAAATTGTATCACTATAGCTATTCAAATTGGTATTGGGATTTTTTTTCCCCTGGTGGGAAAGGAAGTCACATTCTTCAACTCAATTCTCATTTGGGAGAGGAATAAAACTATAAGGTCCCTTTCTACTGGTGTGATTAAGTCAAACTTGGATATGATCAAACGAAAAATATATAATGCCCCTGGCCAAATCTGATGTTATGTTACAAAGCCTGGGTAAAAACAAAACCTTCATTCTACAATACAACAAAATGGCCAACTAAATGAAACAGTGTTTCTCTAAAAGTGTTGGCAAAATATATCCCCACTTCAAAGGTAATTAATTAGTAATTTTTTTAAAGCACATGATTTTTCTGTCAGTAACACAACACATTAAATCAGTTAATCAACATGTTTCACTGAACTTTTTACTAGAACCTGAGGCATCTAAAGGCCAGAATCATATAAATTTTAAAGTCTGGAAAATACTTTTGATTTCAACAAGAGACTGTTCAAACCCTTAATAAATCCTATTAAACTTACTAAGCTCTAATTCCTTGAAGCAGGCAACCAGACAGATTTGTGATATGAAACATGAAGTATTATTTATGTCACTCTTTCACCTTGCTGAAATAGAGATTGTCTAGTCCTTTTTGTATAAAACACACATACACAATGCAGTCATTGGTTTTTGGGGTTTTTTTTATTACTTCCTGCGTCATTAAATTACCTAGGCTTATCCTGTGGACTAGATTTCCTTATGTAGAATTCATATTTTATTGGTTTTGGATTCTGAATGCTTTGGAGTTGATTTGAAGCTGATACTCAAAGCAAGCCTTGGGTTGTTTAAGCCTACACGATGTGAAATTATAAAAATAGCCTGAACAAGCCCTGTGGAATGCAAGGGTCATGTTTTGCACATCTCTGACAAACACTGAAATCTCCCTCATTTGCCTCATGTTTAGGCTCAGTTTTGAGAGTTTGATATTGTAGTTTGTACGGTGACAAAATGGGCAGGTCCCAGTGGAACAAAAAGAAATTTCAGCCGCTGCCATACCACACTGGCAGGCACCAGATACAAGAAGGCTTCCTTCCTTGGCAGACCCTGTCATGCAGCTGCCAGGGTGCTGCAGGACTGCCAGCTTTTAGGTGCAGCTCCCCTGCCTGTCTGTGAATGATTTCTCAGTGTTTGGCACAAACTATAGAAAGAAGGTCACTTCCAACATCCTAAAGTTCTGTTGGACCTTGCTGGCACAGACATGGCAAGGCTGCATTTTGCTGCCCTGAGCTTCTTCTGGGTTGCAGTACAGGATGTGGCCAGAACTGTGTATTCTATCACCATCTGTTGAAGCCAGGTGGGGTCCTTATCTCCATGGCACATATTTTCTGCTAATGGGCCATCTTTAAGACCAGGTGGGGCAATCATCTTTATCTTTTCCA